>VUYV01000027.1:712378-803370 GCA_008711295.1 Anarhynchus alexandrinus
GTTTTTTTTTTTTTTTAATTGTAACCCAGGCTTTGTAGCTTTCATTTCTCTGTAGAATATTATAGAATATATGAAATGCTTATCTCCCCATGTCTCTGTATTTCTAAGTCATTAACAATTTTATTACTGCTTCCATTTTTATTAACTGTGTGTTTATATTATCAGTAATTTTTTAAACCCATTTAGCTTCCTTCTGAGTCTTTGATCCGCTTTAATATAGACCACTTTTAGATTCAAGCTATTATTCCTTTTAGTTCTCTCTCCTATTATTGTAAATAATCCCTTACCAGAAGGGATTATTCTTAAAAGGTGTACTCTCACCTCTCCGGCCAGGTATAAACGAAGCATTCTCATTCCCTCTCCTCTGGGTTTTATCTGTACAACCCTTACATTGTTTTGCTTGTGTAGTTTAGATTCTTTCTAATTTATTAATGTCCTTTTTGTAATAAGTGCCGAAAATGGCATGCAGTACTTTAAAGCACAGATGCTAAATAATTTGTTTCCTATGAATAATTCAGTCCATACACTGTTAAAGAACTGAACCTGCCTCCACAGAAACATCCATTTTTTGTAAGTGTGTGCCAAATTGTTTGTGCAAACAAATTTCACGTGATGGGATCTTGAATAGTTCAGCTGTTTGGTTTTGGTGCTATATGACTGTTAACATAAGGTCTTGTCTTATCACAGTCTTCCTTAGTTAAATTGGTGCAAAGGGCTTATGTCTTAAGAGGACTTTAACGTGCTCTTGAGTATTAGTAGTGTTAAAAGTATGGCTCATCAGCTTATTTTCATCAATAGAATCTATGCTCTTAGTCCATCACAAATGTGAGATGAGATTTTTGCCTCCCTTTCAGATAAACAGCTTTAATCTAAGACCCTGAGTACAGCTGTTACTGCTCATGAGTTTTCATCACATACATCCGTTTTCTTGGTTGCATGTCGAAACTTAATTTACCCTAAATGTGTTCCTAAGCAACTTCAGCTAAATTGAAATAAATACGTTGCTTAAGCTGAAATGAGAGCAGATGCAAACACCTTGCAGAAGTGCAATGCAATTCTGCAATCCAGTCTTGTCCGTGTGCCAGGATGGCAAGAGTGAAATTTGTCAGTGCAAGAAAGTAGGATTATAGAGTACCATTCAGTGAAAAGAAACTAAGGCAGGCCTGCTAAAACAGACAAATACGGGAGCTATCACCAGAATCCTTTATCTGTTCCAATAATCATAACCTGAATCCTGTTCCAAGAATTAAAGCAGAAACAACATCTAACAACGTAAGCAATGTATTTCACAGATTAAGTGTCAGGAGCAAAATTTGGAGTGGTTTTATTCATTATTATATCATTTTGAATGTACAAGGTTTAAAAAGCATGTAGCTGGGACCTTGTCATTTGTCAGTGAGTCAATGAAGGATAACCGCATTACGTTTTCTGTTATTAATCTGCTTGCCACAGGCTGTGGGACTGGAGACATTGGATTTTGACAGGGACGTTGAATCTTGTAACAAGCTATTACAAGAATATTCTAAGGAAAGTATGACTTAAAATTATTTAACAAGCAATTTGTTATTTTGACTTCATAGTCAATGGTTTAATTGCCTTGACTGTAAGACATTGTGTCAAGACCCTCTTCCTCTTCTGTGCTTTGCTGTCTACCTCAGGTTGGGTGATACAGATAATGCAGTGCCACAGATACATAGTAGTACTGAAATTCTGTATTGGTTTAGCTCTATCGATTATTTGAATTTTTTTACTCAGCCACTCAAAAAAAAAAAGAAATCAAAATATCAAACTATAGATTTAAAACAGTCTTATAGCATGTAATATATCTGAATTTAGAGATAAAGTGTCCCCGATACTATATTCTGAATGGAAAATTCAACAGACTTTGGTCCTTAATGTTAGATCTCAACTAGGCAAATCAGTTGCAATTCCTCTATCCACAAAGTAAAACATCATTCTGGTCTTGCTTACTACCTCTGATTTTAGGATTTCTCAATTAAGGAGGCCATTTTATAATGCATTTCAAAAGTAGTAGAAAAATTCGATCCTATCCCTCACTAACAGTTACAGGAGACGGCACTTATTTAACTGATGGGCTGATTTTGACTTCCAGTAAAAAAATGAATTGCAGCCATAACTATGAACTCTCTAGTTCCAATTCCCATAAGTGCTCTTCTATTGTATATTAAGGACCTGAGATCTGAAAGAAGATTTAGTAAGGAGGACTATAATTCAGAATTAATAGAATATCTGGAGTTACATCAAGGTATTTGATTGGCTAGCGTACATCTTATTACTTCTTTAGAGTTCATTTAAAACACATTGCTTCAAAATAGCTGTATATCTATCACATTTAATTTTTTTTATGACGGCAATTGAGTGAATGCAAGTCACTTCTGTGGAATCGATTGTCAACAAAGGTTAAATGTCCCAAGAAGTACATTGTGTCTCATTATGCCTGAAAGAGGTGTGGACAGCTTAAGAACTTGAAAAGGTGTTGGCAAGTACACAAAAGTCTGTTCTATGGCATAAAGATGAGAAACCATATCAAAAGGAAGATTTGGGATGGAGTATAAAAAGGTATTCATGTTTGGACCAAGAGGAATTAAATAACTGAGAGCTGTTCTACAAATAGTTTCCCGAGAAACTTTAGGTCGGTGTAATGAAAACCAAGCACGTCACACTGAATTGTAGTACAAAAGCGTAGCCTGGCTTTATTATGATTTGACAAATAGAGAGAAGCAAAGAAAATTGCAGGACAAAAAAGGTGAAACTTTAAAGTATTCAGAAATGGCAGAAGTAAAACATTTGAATCCTTTTATAGTTATTTGAGATTTTAAAAAATCACTTCAGAGATTTGCTTTAGCATATCTGTGGTGGCATGCAGCTCCCAGCACACTAGAACTCAGGTTTTTTTGGAATTCTTTGTGTTTGATGATGATAAAAATACTTACTGTTAATGCATAGATTTGTGAGCAAGATTATTTAGCAAACTGGTATAAGTAGGTGACAGAAAATTGGCTAATGTACATGTGGCAAAGTTATTTTCCACTTTTCGCCCATTGGGCCCCATCCTGTGGACTGTTACTGATTCAGCGTCATTTGGAGAATTTTTTAATAGCAGTTAAACATGGACTTCAAAATGTAGAATGTCAATAATGCAAGACTTTTCCCCAGATTAGAGATGATATTTAGTTAATACCCCATGATTATCTTTTAAAGACCTGATGGTATGTGGGTTACTTTCACAACAAAGTCTTTGAAATTTTGTACTGATTATGTTATGTAATCATGAATTGAGAATAACAAATAGTATCATCTTCTGTAGGGAAACACATATATCCTTTTGTTATTGCTAAAATATAATATATTCTAAAAGCAAAGCAAATTGAATCCTCCAGATGTTAAGATGTTAAGAACTTGGTTCAGGAAAGCACTCAGAAGAGCTTAAGCATGATCTCCTCAGCTTTCAGTGTATTTTAAACCAAAATCAAAACAACAAAAACCATTCAGTCCTCCTAGAATTGTGTGCCCTGAAGGCACCAATGGGCCTTGGTGGCCCTGGCCAACCTCCCCTGGGGCCCCTCTCTCACCCCCTGCCCATGGGCCCAAGAGCCCCATTTCAGCTCAGCCTGGGATCATCAGCCCCTGCCTGAGCCACACCATGGGTGTGCCTGTCTCCAGCTCTGCCACCAAGTGCCCCTGCGTGGCCATGGGTCTTGTTGGTCTGGACCAGAACATGCAGGCTGACTTGTTGGCTAGACCTCAGACCTGCCTCATCACTGTGATGTCACTTTATGATCTGGACATGGCCACCACCTCCAGTCTGTCCAGCTCACTTCACTTGATGTGGTAGGATGGGGCCTTGGTCAGTTAGGTTCTTGTCCTGCTGACCTTGTCCTTCAGGGAGCAGTCAACCCTTGTTGATCCTTGACAAATTAAGGCTAATTCCATGTATTTTACAACAGTACGAGTTACCTCTGCATGAATTCCAACACTGCAATCCAGTGTTTCAATAGTTGCTTTAGGTTCATTCTATAACAAATCCTGTTGAGGGAGGAAAGGAGACAAAATACACAAACTACACGCTCTGTTGCCTGCTTCTGCAAAACAATTCAAAGGGAATGTCCTATCTGAAAATGCAAGTCTGAAAAACTACTTTTCCTTATACTGGTAATTAACTTCCAGCTGGGAAAAGTGCTGTGTGTCCTGTTTGTTTCTGGAACACAAATCTGACAACAAAGAGAGATCAACCCATCCAGAAAGAGAGAATACACTGGGCTACAGAGTTTCAGAAGATCATAGTCAAAGACGTATTTTCCAATATCGAAACTACAGTAAATACAAAATTGCATCTGTTGCGTAAAGACAGTGCCAGGGATGGTTGAACTTTTTCCTTTACAGACTATTTTACCTCTGTCATTTTTCTGCTATTCTGTTGTGTGGCTCTGTAAACCCATTGGGATGTTGGCCTTGATTTTGTTTATGAAAAAAAAACCCACCCAAACAACCAAACACAAAAACCTCAAACTCGAAGAGGTTTGTGCTATGGAAAAAAAAAAAGCAAATGACTCAGCAGTTTTGCAAAGAGAGACTGTACACGGATCATGCCAATTTAGGCTGATTTATAGTAGAAGATACAGAATGCTTTCTAATCCAGGTAAATGCTGATAAATTCTTAGCCTAATCCATGGATATTTTGATAGGGGAATATGTGAATACCAATATATTGAGCTGCAGTCATCTTCAGTGTGCTACTTGTTTTTACTCTTTATTCTTATATTCCTGTTAAAACAAGAATGGGAAATTCAGCATCCAGGACTCTGGCACATGATGTGGTAGAGCTTTTCAGGGAGATGTGGCAACTCTTCTTCGATGGATGTAGCTGCTGAACATCGTTGTGGTAGCAGCATAACTTAATCAGTTCCTTTTCTGGGCTGTCTCCTTGACTCTCTCTGTGTGCTGCCCCTGCCCTGGTAATAACAATCACTGTTATTTTTCTAATGGAATTGTTCTACAGCTTGACAAGTTTTCCTATTCCTAGTCATCAGATAGGCACACAAACACCTCTTCGAGCACAGCTCTGCATGCCGTGCCAGGGCAGGAATAAGTGGCTGGGACTGAAAAGGTGATTACTTAAGCTGCTATAGGCAGTACTGCTGGTGAACGTATAATTGCAGCCTAGCTCCCATTGACTTTCAGCCCCTGTCACTTGTGCTTATGGAAATCTGAATCATTGTGTATGGCCCAGCAATAATTCCTGTTGTAGTCTTCCAGCATATTTGATGTGACTACTTGGTGTTTTCAGACTGAAATACCTGACCTCTTTTTGGCTTATCTGTCTTTATATGACTCCCTGAGTAGACAATGTGAAGACTGAGATGCAGCTGTAATTACTGGCTTGCTCAAATATTTTGGAGGATACGAACTGTTTTAAACAATTGCATTAGGTGAGCACTTCCCCTGCTAGCGAAACCCCATGCAGTCACTTATCACAGCCTGCTCTTGTTTCTCCACCTTGGAAGAACTGAATTTTGGCAGATTACTGCTGCTTAACAATTCTCAATCTTCTTTCAGCTCCTTTGCCCCCGCTCTGGAGGGGCCATGATCCATAGTCTAAGAATGTAAGACCACATTCGTATTCATAAATTGAATGTATGAAGGGTGTAACTTGAAGTGAAATTGAAAAGAGGAATATAAATTTCGGAAGAGGGGGAAAAAAAGTCTTTCAGAATCACTTAATCTGTTTTTGAGCTCCATCATTATAAGAAAATACCTAGAAGAATATGTCTTTTATTAACCTGAAGACCATGTTGCTTGCACCTTATATTAAGTAATCCTGTTGCTTTCAATGGGGCAATTTAAGAGAGTAAGACATGAATCATTATAACGTTGTTTGAATCTTGCTGTATGTAATGCTTGAAATTATATTTTCAAGGTTTTTTTCTTTATGATCTGAGTTGGGCTGCCTTACGATCACATTTTTTCAAAATTGGAGATCACCATTTAATATGGTGTTGGCGCCCAGCCAGCAACTAGGACCACGCAGCCATTCACCCCTCCAGCCCCCCAGTAGGGTAGGGAGAAAGAAGAGGGAGAAAAAGGAGGGTAAAAAAGGAAAAAAACCCTCGTGGGTTTAGATAAAGACACTTTAATAGAACAGTAATGGAAGAGAAAAATAGTAGTAATAATAATAGTAAAAGAATATACAAAATAAAGTAATGCAACAGAAATCATTCTCACCACCCAAGGATTGGTTGCCCAGCCTGGCCCAAGCAGCAATCCTGAGCCCTGGCCAACCCCCATTTATATACTGAGTATGGCATCTATAGTATAGAATATTCCTTTGGCCAGTTTGTCCTGTCTATGCCTCTTCAGCATGTGTCACCTCCTCCTCTGGTGATATCCCGAAATCTTTGCCTTCTGGCCAGTCCACGATCACTTCCAAGATTCCTGGGAAAATGAGGTTTCCGTATTTGAGCTCGTTGCGTGATCACTGTGACCCACTTACTCCACATAGCATCAGTTGCATGGTGTATAGAGGAGACCCTCCCTTTGAACATCTAGCCCAGCGTGGACAATCAGGGTGCTAAGAGGAGCTGTGCTTCAGTACCAACCACTTCCAAAGCAGCTCGAACCTCTTCATATGCTGCCAATATCTCTTTTTCAGTTGGAGTATAGTGGGCCTTGGATCCTCTGTATTCCTGACTCCAAATCCCTGGGGGTCGAGGTTGAGTTTCCCCAGTGCTTTCTGCCAGAGACTTTAGGTAGGGCTATTTGCCCCAGCTGCACTGTAGAGTACATTTTTAACATCTTGTCTTGCATGTACTGGCCCAAGCGCTACTGCATAAACTCTTTCTTGAATCAGCTATGGAAGCTTGCCATGTTTCTCTGATTGACCCATAAGTAGGCTTGAGACCACAATCTGAGAGCCTATGAGAGTTTGAGAATAACTTTCCTCAGTTTGTTCTGAAACTCAAGGTGGGATTGATCATAGAATCATAGATTCATAGAAATATAGAATACCAGGTTGGGGCATCAAGGATCATCTGTTCTGACCTTTCTTGCCAAAAGCACGGTGTAGATAGGATGGCTGAGCACCACATCCAGCTGAGTCTTAAAACTGTCCAGTGTTGGGAAATCCACCACTTCCCTGGAGAGATTATTCCAATGGCTGATCCTTCTCATTCTGAGTATTGCAGTATTCCAGGTGTGGCCTGACAAGTGCGGAGTAGAGTGGAATAATGATTTCTTTATCTCTGGTGGTGATGCCCTTGTTGACAAACCCAGCGTCCTGTTGGCTTTCTTTGCTGCTGCAACACACTGTTCACTGTTCCACAGACCTGCTCCCCAGACGGACAGATGCTGGTCTGTGCTGCACTCCTGGTTTATGTTTTCCCAGGTGCAAGACCTTACACTTGTCCTTGTTGAACTTCATAAGGTTCTTGTTAGCCCACTCTTCCAGCCTATCCAGGTCTTCCTGCAGGGTCGCTCTCTCTTCTGAAGTGTCCACTTCCCCGCTCAGTTTGGTATCATTAGCAAACTTTGTCAGGGTACACTTGATCCCACTGTCCAGATCACTTATGAAGATATTAAACAGCATTGGACCCAATACTGATCCCTGGAGGACCCCACTTGTGGCAGGTTGCCAGTTTGAAAAGGAGCTATTTACCACCACCCTTTGGGTGTGACCTGTCAGTCAGTTCCCCACCCACTGCACAGACCACTTGTCTAGACCACAAGGTGTCAGTTTGTCTAGGAGGAGGCTGTGGGGAACTGTATCAAAAGCCTTGGAGAAATCCAGCTAGACAATGTCCACTTGCTTGTCTCACATCAACCGAGCAGGTTACTTTGTTGCAGAAGGAGATCAGGTTTGTCAGGCGTGATTTGCCCTTGGTGAAAGGGTGCTGGCCTTTCTCAATCACATGCTTCATTTGACTTGTGAATCCTCCCTCGGGAGGATTCATTCCATAACTTTTCCAGGGACTGAAGTAAGATGGATGGCCCTATAACTTCCTCGGTCCTCCTTTAAGCCCTTCTTGTAGATGGGGGTGACACTAGCCTTCTTCCAGTCTTCTGGGACGTCACCCTATCTCCATGGCTTCTCAAAGATTGTGGAGAGTGGCCTCGCAATGATGTCAGACAGCTCTCTTAACACCTTTGGGTGGATAATGTCAGGGCCCATCGATTTGTAGGGGTCAAGATCCTGTAATAGTTTGCACACAAACTTATAGTAAACATAACATTATTCTTGTTCTTTGATTTGCTTTATGATCTGTGAAGGTTAAGCAGCAACATCTCAGTTCTCTGAGCCAAAGACAAAATGTATTTATAGTTTTTTAGCTAGTTAAGGGTTTATGTTTGTTAATATATGGAAAGTTTCTCTCTTACTTGCTCTCTGCCCAAGGTGATGGTTAGCTCATTATCAGCCACTACCAATTAGCTCTTGGCTTCTGCTAGTGCAGCATATTTGTATTTCAAGCTGGATACTGCTCTGGTTCTTCTGTCCCCAATTTGTTTTTTTAATTGTAAAAATCAGATGGAATAAACATTTTAGAGATGTCTGGGCTTTGAGGGATATAGCCAGTTTTTCATTATTACATGCTCTTACATTACTTTTTATGCCAATGAAATACATCATCTGTCAAGGCTTACCCCTTCATCCTCTTTTTTTTTTTTTTTAATTACACAGTTACACTTTTGTATGTAGCATGGAGAGTTTCTTATGAGTCTGAAGGTCTGAAGTGTCATGGCTCCCTGTTGGCTCATGCAGGAGATGGTAATGGAAATCTTCACACTGTTGTCTTGAGCTTGAGCCGGGGTCTTCAGTCATAGCAGCCATGGACTGGGCCAGCAGGTCCTGCCCAATGGGTTAAATGAGCACTGTAAAACTAGACAAGAATCTTTCCAAGACTTCAGTAAGGTCTGGACTCGATCTAAAATAAACATTAAAAAGTTTGAAAGGGACATAGTCCCAAGATGTGCTTTACAATTATGAGCCACAGATTTTCACATGGGCCAGAAATATGTTTTGATTAATGAAATGGCAGTAGTTCAGCTGGTGGTGCTAAAAAATACATTGATTGCTTGTAAGCAAATAGAGATTTGACTAATGCATGGTTTACTGGACCCATAGGGTCCTTCTGGGCTTACATAAGTTACTGATAATGAAATATTTCATGCCTCCAGTATACTTTACCCTTCAACTGGAAGTATTTGTGATCTAGTAATTAGCTCTACTGAAGTTGGCACATATGCTTTGCCATTTTGAGGGGGCATTATGTGTGTGCAAAGCAAACTACTTGTTCCATTGTAGTAGAGAGGTAGATGAGTTCTTTAACTTCTGTTTTTATAAGGAATATTTTATGGGGCTTGCAGCTGAAAGCCAGTCTCAACTGCTACTGTGAAGTGATAGTTGCTCTGTAATAAACTTATGATGCTGTCATAGGATGAAATATATAGATGTAGGCACACAGTTGCGTTATAAATATTTGATTCTGTGTTTTTTCAAAGGCTCACAGCTTGAATCATGGCCTTTTGTTGGTTTCCTTTACAGGTTATATGAGGGAAAGTTGATTTCACATTGTACCTTTGGAAGGGAAAAGACAGATATTGAATATAGAGCACAAAAAGGTTTATAACAAACAGTAAAAGGAAGACAAGCAGGAAAAAGGAAAAATTAAGATACAGAGCTTATGAGAGTCACTCCATCAAGCACTGAAATAGACTTGTTCTTCTCCAGTGTGCCTGCTCAGTCTATACTGTTTCAGGCTGCTGAATCCTGTACTTTGTCATACTTCCCAGGTCTTTGGCTCCTCTGTTCGGTTTTTTGTTGTTGTTCACAGCAAAGAAATCTTCTCCATAGGACCGTAGTGATAAATGACTAGAAACCAGGACATCCATCTTAGTTATAATTATGACCTTGCAACTTTTAAGGAGTATTGGAGGGATTTCTTCCTCAAAAAAATCCCCAGAAAATGTTCATTCATAGTAACAGTGTTCCAAATGAAACTGGCAGTGAACTGTTCATAACACAAGGTCAGTGAATCATCTAATGCTAGTTATCTGTGGAAAAAAGTATTCTTTAAGGCAGGTGCTGTTAGCGTCCTAATAGTTTATATCTGTAAACATGGCATTGAATGCCCACTATCCTCTGCAAATTATCATTTAGCTTAGATACATGGGGAAAAAAAGTCTTCCATCTAAGTCATAGTCCTGTCTTCACATTAGTCATGGTTAATGCTGCACCCAGCATGGAGGCTGACTAAGCTGTGCAATACTGAAAGATAATGCATCCCTTAATAGTGCCTGGGGTTGCGAAAAAATTTGCTTTCGAAGCATGTGATACCACTTCTACAGCAGGAAGCATCTGTACATGCAGGTTGCATTCTGCTTGCTGCGCAGGAGCAGCCTCGGTGCCAGACTTGAGGCTAAACGCATCACCAGTATGCTTCATTTTCTCCGGTGCCTTCAGGGTTGCCTCTGAGGTAACCCAGTGGTGTTTCAGGGAACTCCTGTTTTAGCGCACACTGGAGCGTGTATTTATCTGTATGCAGCCTGGCAGTCTCCTGTGGCTCTGGCACATGTGCAACAGACGTTCATGCAGTACTTCCTAAATGGCCACCAAGTTTATATGCCAAAAATGTAGATGGATTTCTGTGTGTAGTAGGAGTTCAGTTTGTCCACAAAGAAAAAGTGGAAGGATAATGCAAGCCTAAGTACAGGCATGGCCAGAGCACCTCTAGTGGGACCAGAATCTTTGATGAAATAGAAACAACAATAATAAAGAAGGAATTGGTGTTGAGAGGCTGTGTGCCATCCAGACCTTGGAGTATAGAGGAAATACAAAAAGGTTCGAGCTAGGCTATTGCTTCTGATTACTCTTCTCTCATTTTTTCATTTTCAATATGATGTCTCCTGTGGATTTCCACATCCACCATCTCTCTGCCTTTGTAGAGCCTCCCCAGGTGTATTGTCTCCAATAGTTTTGCACTGTATTCTTTTGTGTAGCTTTCCTTGCTGCTTCTATTATTTGAGCTACTTCTGGCCAAATATATCGGTCCAGATAAGGGAATTACTTCATGCTTCAAACCCTAAAATAGTAATAAAAAAGGAGTACTGGAGAGGGAAAGCAATCTTTTCCCTTAATCATATCTGTTAACTCTTCTCCAAACCATCTTTTGTTTGTAGGCATAGCCCTACATTGCAGTTACTGTCAGCAAGAAAAAAAAATCCTCTAAATTAAAAAAAAAACAAAACCACAAACCCTTTTTTCGCTGATAAAATTATCTCCAAATATATGTCATGTGTCTGCCTAAACAGTACAATATAAATAGTAGTACAAGAGTGAGATAGCAAAGTGTTGCAGCAGCAGTATCTTTCACTGAAGGAACCAGGAGTCACGTTACCGTCCCCATGATCGTTATGATAGCAGTAGGACTGGCTTGGTTAGCCTGGCAGCCATCCCTAAGTGTGCAAAATGAGCTATGGGGACAGAGAGGCAACCTGCGTGTGAAGAAAACACATTTCTTAATTGAGCTGGGACTGAAAGTGAAGGAGCCTTTATGAGAACACCTTTTATTATCTCTCTCCGCATCAGGTACAAGAAGTGACCTGGAGCACTTTGTGTTAGAAATATTTTCCACTGTTAGCATAAGCATAGCAAACAACATAGCACAGCAGTCAAGACGCTAATGTGCTTTGGCAGTATATGCAAATGCTCTAAAAAGAAATTTTCATTTATTTATATACACTGCTATCAGTGTGGTGGGAATTGAAAATAATAATGTCTGAACTGTTTAGTTGTTTTCTGGATAAATGCAAAATGTCAAATGTGGGAATCTGATATTATATATATAAGTTTTTCAGATGGGATCATTTAAAAATGTTTTTGTATGTTGTGTTCTAGAAGGTGCTTTGCAGCTGAAGAGACTTGCTCTGCTCTCTGAAGAATTGCCATGCTAAATAAGGCTCTATTTATTGAGGTGTTATCATTTTTCTACTAGAAAATGGGGCGTTCCTTTTCTAGCTACTTGGAAGCTTTTTCTCTGAGGAAGGGTGTCCATTACTCAGGCTAGTTGTCCCAATTCCAGCACCGTTTTCTTACTCCGAGAACAAGTCTTGAATTTGCAGGACAGAAAAAAAGGAGGAGGATTGATGTAGCTCAAGCTAGACAAGAAGAAATTAAAGCTTGACTGCTTTGAAAGATGGATGCCTCCCAGCAGGAGCTCAGAGAAGAATTGCATGTAAGAATAGAAAGTGGGGACAGGTTGCTGGGAAACGGATTAATGAGCTGGAAGATAAATTGAGAGGAAAAATTAAACAGCAGATAGACCCTGCCTTTAGTGTCACAAAGACTAATGTCCAGTTCCCTGTAAGTGAAGAAGCTGTGAGTAAAACTTCCATCTTAAATCCTCACGCTCTTAGTTTCCAGCCCAAAACATGTTCTGTGATCACATCTGGTGGTGAGGCAGGTTGGGATGGGATGCGTTGCGCTGCACATGTGTGAGCTGCCTGCTCATGGGGGTTTCAAGAGCTGCCATAGTGCGTGGATAATGTCACTCTGGTAGCATTACATGGCAGAAAGGCAGAATTGGGCCCTAAAATGAGAGGAGTTACCAATAGTGTGCTCTGTTAAATCATGTCTGGATGCACGTACCTTACTTCTCTTGAGCAGAAAGGAAACTGTAATGTTTTCTGACGTGTTTTTAAGGGGAAAAAATGCTTTCTTGATTGATTTCAAAGTTTATCTGTAAAAATGAATGGAACACCTAAGTGACTGCTTTTGAAAACAGACTGTTAAGATGCTATGCATGATGTACACAGAATCAATTTGTCATCAGTTTACAATCTACACATTTGGGACTAAGGTTAAGTCAGCTTTAGATCACTAGGGAAAACTTTGACTGTCACAGAAGTCCTTTTGTTTGTCAGAGTAATGGTGTTGGTACGTCATTGTGAGTGAGCCAGTGATGAAACTTGTAGGCGAGAAGAACATTTTGGATACGCATGGGAGATCTACTGCAGATTCTCAGACAAAAGAAGAACATGTCCCATTTGGAGAGACAACAGTGGAAAAAGCAGATTATGGAAATGGGTCATGCTCGGCAACAATATGTAATGCCTGAGGGAGTATCCAAGAAGCGTCTAAGAGCTGGAAATGTAATGACACGCTTATGGATGGAGCAGCTCTGCTCGTCCATTGGAGCAGAAAGCAAATACATCACTTCTCAAGAGCAAAAGAAGACAGGTACAACAAGAACTGAAGGGAATTAAGAGTTACATACTGTGTAAAGTTCTCCTGTGCTAAGGCCATGGCGTGGAGTCCTTTTGTACACGTTTCCCAAAACATAAGTTGTAGGCTTTTTTTGGTAAAATCTTATATGACTCAGTTACGTTTTCAGTTAACCAGGTGCAAATTTAGAGTCAATCTGTTTAGTTCAGCAGAGTTATTTGACGTTTCTACTAAGGTGACTGAAGCAAAGCCTGGCCTCCATGGACGTTATAAATTTGAATGCAGAAGAGGGCAGTTGTGTGAAATGATGCTCTTGTCAGAGCATGAGAACAAGAATGTTAACAGGAGGGAGGTCATCCTTCTAAATTTATAAAATTGCATTAAATTAAGTTTTCTGAAATTCTGGTCTTTAACCCAAGTGAAGGCTAACATGTGACAGAATTTTATAGGCTGTGTAAGTGGGAAGATGAAGAAAGCAGCCCAGCTGAAAACAGGCTGAGATGACAACTGGGTAGAGAATATTACTTAGCAGGTTTTGGCCTAAATCTGATTGCATCAATCTCAGTGGTTCGGTATCTAAGCTATAGGGGGCTAGATATGGAAATATTATCAAAAGTTTGGGCAAAAGCTAGGTGGCAGACTAGTTATATTGGAAACTATTTAGACTAGATATGGATCTAGTATGGATCTAGTAGGCAAAGGAAAACAAAAGAAAGAGAGGGAAGCAATGCCTGAAGTATAGTATTTTTAGACAACATGGAATATTTTACTGCTCTATATGCTCATCTTCCAGGTGAGAAAAGGAGTGAAAACATGGGGAGTTCATTTTGTTTAACCATACTACAAATGAGGGTAATGAATAATTTTAGGTTTTGTGCTATTTTGCCACTTGTCAAAATATGCAGATGTGCCCTCTTTCTCCTGATAGTTGATGTACTGCACAACTTGCAACCAGAGTCGGGCGATGCTAAAAAGGTTGGCTTTGAAAAGACAATTTATTTCTTTGCTGTTGTAGGTCCCCTGGCCTCTTTCTGTAGTCCGGCAAAAGGATGGAGACAGCATCAGCCTTTAAAGGGTGCTCTTAGATTTCTACTTTCTCACACTGTCTGCTAAGTTATGAACAGTCATATGCCTGGTGAAGCATCTGGTTAATCTTTAATTCTGTAGTGAATAAATTCTCCTGCCTTTAGCACTGATGTGAAATAATGGGTCTGACCTTTAATTTCAGACCCTAGTCTTGTGGGATAAAGTGGAGCATAATGCTTTTTTTGCAGCTCCAGGAGGTTCCCTCTTTAATATTGTCAAGCGTACAATAGGATCTCATGTCTCATTATTATTGGGCAGATTTAGGGATTTTATTAGAAGTATTTAGAACAATAACAAGAGATGCCCTTTGTAGAAGCACATGTATAGCATCCTGATGAAGCTTTTCGACAGAGGGTCCCTATGAAGCATCTCAAAGCCTATCATTAGGAAGACACCTGTCTCTAGTCAGGTAATCGCACCACTTTTTCTTCACTCTATCGTATGTAAAAGTCCTAGGAACCACTCCTGTCCTTCAACTGTTGGGTTTTGTTTTTTTTTTTTTTTTCCCCCCAGTATAGTCCTATGATTAATAAGATATTCACCTTGAATCAGATGTAAGGAAGAAGTTAAGATGAAGATAAATTTGCAGGCATAATTCAGAGCTTTGAATTCTCGGATTCCTCATTATGAAAATGAAATTCCCCCAATGCAGACATTGGAAATGGGGTATTAGGAATAATTTTACTTGAAGAATATGAGAGAAACGCTCAAAGGAAATGCTATTGTATTAGGATAATATGAGGAAACACTACCAAAGGATCAGAAACATGCACCAGAAACTTGCTTTTGAACCCATACTTATCCTAACAAGCTTCAAAAATGTGAGGCGTTTATAGAGGATTTTTTGAAAAATGGTCTTGAAATTGAATTTGCAGAGGATTTAAATATGAACTTGCTGCATTTTCATTGTACTGTTAGGCAGAAGCTTTCCAGTCCTACTAATTTGGACAGAGGATTTTTTTTTTTCTGATTTTGTCTTCACACTGATTTGCTTATGCTTCACATTTCTACTAATATGTAGTTTATTGCCCGGTGAAAACAGTCATTTTCACTAGCACTGATACAGGTAAAGTAAATCAGAACAGTGTAACCTAATGTAGAGATGAAGTATCTACATCTCTGTTGTTAAGAAGTCACATTATAATTATGTCAGTACCTAATAACGTTTGTGAAGGTTTCTTTTGTTTTGTGAAATACACAATTAGCCATCAAATTAAAGAAGAAATGACAATGCTCAGCCTTGGCGGCTGTACATTCTGCATTCCAAACACAGTGGTTATGGGAAAAGACCACTTTCTTTCATTTGTATTTTTTAAGGATAACTTAGTTTTATGTCATGTATTATAAAGTATACCCTTCAACCAGTTTTGATTTTACTTGGTGTTGTTAGTCTGATATATATCATAGAATCCTAGAATAGTTTAGGTTGGAAGGGACCTTAAAGATCATCTAGTTCTGGCCTTCCTGCCATGGGCAGGGACATCTTCCACTAGACCTTCCACTAGACTCAAAAAAAAAATAATCTAAAAAACTATCTAAGATATATATCTCCTTTCTCTTCTACTTGGAGTTTGCTGTAGAAAATGATGGCAATTGCAAAAGCCCCATTGCTTTCAGGGACTCCAAAATGTCACGTTTGTGGAAGCTTATTGAAGTCAACAGAGATGGTTGTTAGATAGTATTTTGTTTGCTTTTCTTCTGATTTAAATGGCTGTTAAATAGAATTTTCCAGAACTTTAAGAAAAGATAGGAGAAGTGAAAATTTGAGAAGAAAATAAAAAAGTGGAGGCTTTCTTCCCTGCAAAACAGTTTTAGTATGTGTAATCCATAAGCATGGATAGAGGTGTACAGCCCTCATTCATAATCGCCCAAATGGTCCATTATGGATGACAGTTATAAGGACATGGCTATTATAATTTATTAAGAAACATTAATATTTCCCATTAATTTGGATGTAATTTCAAAAGAGAGCAAGTTTCCATCAGTTGGTGTATTGCTAAGACATTGATAATTGATTAATTTGTTTCCAATTAGACTTATTCTCATTTATGGATGTTTCCATTTGTTTGACTGCCAAAACTGTGGTGAGATGCAATTTGTTACTAAAATGCCTTGAAGTCTATAACATGTCTGTCATCTTTAGAAGCCAGTGGAGAGATTCCTTATTAACTTCAGTAGGAACTGGACTGATGCAAAAATTACTTGGCTTTAAAGCTTATTTCTACTTTCTTTTTACCAGCACATATTGTGGGTTGTGCATTTTTTTTTCTGTACTTCTCTCTCATTAAAAAAGCACATTAGTTGGAGAGAGAAGCTGTAAGCATTGTGTGGTTGGGAGACAAGCGTTCTGTGTTTTTCAGCTGTTAGGGAGAAGAATTTCTTTCTATCTGAGAAGACTCATTTGTCACCTATGAAGACATTTCAACTTTGTCACAATCAACAGTTGCAGTTAATGTTATTTGTTCTAGGAAAGATAACCATGAGCCTCCTAAAATTACAAGATAGAAAGCAAAGAACTGGGAAGACAGATGTAGAGTGTTAGGAGAGGGTCATGGTGGGCATTTAGAGTTTTGGGTCCTTTTTAAAATCTGTAAACTGACTTCTGCCTTTATAGTTTCTGAATGGAAAAACAATTGTGCTCTACAGGAGTCTGCTTGTCCTAATCTAATCTACACACAGACTTAGAGTCACAACACTCAAGTTTCAAATGAATACATAAATTGAACTAAAATCATATTTATCTTTTAAACAGTGAAAGTATAAATTACATTCGTTCTGTCTTGGAGAGAAGGGAAAAGTCCAGGAAAAGTGGGTGGTCCAAAGTCTGTGCAACAGACAAGAGCTCTAATTTATAAAGGGGTCATGATTTTAGGGGATAAATGTTTATAATCCCAGATGGGAAAAGGTCTTGGAAAATAATTTTGCAGTCATGGGATTACTGCTCAGAGAAGAATTACCTTCTTCTGGACATACCTTCTGTTATAATTCAGTTAAATATGTGTATGTACACTAGTAATAATTTAACACATTCCTTCTGTTGTGTCTTACTATGCTGGAAAAAGGCTTTAAGTCTTCAGTGAACTCTCTGTTTTCCCACCTCCATTGGTTCTTCCAGATGTCTGTAATAGATGCCATGAAATGATAAAAGGATTAAGCTTTTGAGCCATCTGGTGATGTAAGTCTTCCTAGCATTAAAAATTCTAATTAGACATGTCAGCGTAGCACACATTTTCAAGACTACCTTTATTTCATTTTCAGTGCCTTCCTTGTAGGGTCTTTTAAGGCATAGATTTACTTTTTTACTCATTTTAGAGATCAAACAAATATTCAGTACCTTGGTTATTTGGCAGCCTTCTCAGAATTTTCACCTACTGAAAAGTCCTTAAAAATACCGGAGTATTTCTCCTATCTTTTTTTTACGTAATTTAAGTTGTGAAGCATATTTATTTAAGTTTTTTCCATATTCTGTGTACACTAACAGCATTTTAAGTACTCTGCCTTTTAGTAAAACATCTAAGGTCCAGATTTTTTAGCTGCATCCCTTTGAGGATCTGGGCTTGATCCACTGCAAGGTCCATAGACTTCACTTAATACAGTGTGGTGGAAATAAAATGAGAGTTAAGCTTCTTACACTGCAGTTCATACAGTTGTTTTAATAAGCAATATGCTCTCAATGTAACTGAAGCAGGCAGCTCACAAATGGCTGAGAATTGTAACTGTGAAATTATCCAGTCCTTCAGAGTGGGTCTTCTTTGAAAGTACTCCTGAGACAAAAGTACCTGTGGATTGACTCTGGAGAGCTTGCAAATGTGTACCACATTTCTAGGGCGCACTGACAACACCCAGGCAACAGCTCCCACCAGATTTTCAGCACGGAACAGTATCTTGTGGGTTGTAGTAGTGTAGGAAAGCATTGCAGGCACAGGAAGTTTCCAGACATAAAATGGTCAAAATTATTCCAGGCCATGTTTCGGTATTTTTACCCCACCAAAGTAACTTAAATAAGCAGTAATAAGTTGGCAATATTTGCCAAAACCTCCTTTTTGATGTAAGGGTATTGCCATCAGATAGTTGGTGACCTAATTTAAATGTCAACGATGTAGACGTCTCTTTGTTGTCTCGATTTCTGTTTTATATGTGTTTGTATAAAGATTGTCTATGTGCTGTTAACATAATCCTAAAAACACATTCCAAACCAGAGCCCTTGTGTGCCTGTTTCTCCTCATTGGTGATAAAGTGAGCCCAGATGACTGTCTCAGATGTTGGCATTTATATTGTAGCGGTATCATGTTTGGCAAGATGAGTCCCACCATTGGCATAGCAAAATCAGAAACCCCCAAACCTTACTTGATTCCTGATTTTAATATGCAAGCTCCCTTCTCCGCTGAAAAGGCTATATAAAGGCCACATAGAATATAAATTGCAAAGTAATTTATTGCAATGACACATTGCGCCTGTGTTGAAATGGGCTGCGTCTCATAACATGTTTTACAGAAGAGTAACTTTGAGTTCAGTTACTAAGGCTCTAAACCATTGGGGAATCACATCAGCGCAAGAAGTCATCAAAGCAGTTGCGATGTGAGAGCCACTGACCGCAGTGCCATGCAAGTAAAAGCTTCTTAGACCCATATCCACAAGGACCATTACCTGCAGCGAATCAAGGAAAGCTGTCAAAACTCTAAGTAACAGAAAGACTCGAACAATCAGAGTCTCCTTTTGGAAATGCCGGTCATACCCGTTCATAACAGAAATGGGATTTGACTGCATGAAATTCAATTGCAGATGGAATTTCTGAAGTGAAGAACCATGTTGTGGGTAAAACCCGGATACAGAGGAGGTTCTGGCTGACCTTTACAAACTAAATTGCTGATAGATTTTCTTTGCTTTACTGCAGCCAGTCAGTCATGTATTATCAGTTGCTATGTTCTACACCTAGACTCCATCTTACTTTTTCTTAAAACTGATCAAGTCCTAACCTGAGGCACCTGAAGTCAGCCAACAGGAAATTTTCATCCCCTCTTTTAAAATTGAAATGAAATTACTATCCTGTCAGATACATGAAATTCTTTCCTCCTCTATTAATGAACTTCAGCCAGGTTTTTGTTTCGGGAAGGCTGACTCTTTCTAATCTAAGTTGGCTGTTCAGTATTTTTTTCTACCCTTAGGATTTTAATCAGAAGGCTGTATTTTCATTCTAGGCTTTAGGATACCATTCATTCCGAAAGACACAGGATATCTCTTTGCTGTAATTAGGAAAATGGGGCCTTGGGCTGGGATTTACATGCAGCCCCTGGGTGACTGTCAAAATCAATCCATAGCTTTTGTAATCCCTTTCCTTTGGGAAGGGGAAAAATGTTTAAAGCACCCTTGCACAACTCTTCTGTTAGTCACTTCAGTAGTTTCTCTAGGCTTAACACTTACCAATGATCCCAAAAGGGAATGGATAGGCCTGGATAGGGCATGTTACTAGTCTGAATTTGACCAAGCACTGAAATATCAGGAAATGTGTTTTAGAAAACTGTATTGGAAATATGAACAACTTCTTAATTTGCAGGGTTTTTTCAATTTCTAGCTCGGATGATTCTGTGGCATATACTGTTTGTTTTCTCAAGCTCTCTTTTACAGTTGGAGAATTTGTGTGCGCTTGTTAGCAGTAAACTGGCATAGGACTTGGTCTCTGTTTCTCTTGGCCTCAGGTTTGCTGTTCTTTGGAATACCTCTACTTTTTAAAGATTTATAAATATCCTAACCCATTTCAGTAAAATTGCAAGATCACTAGCAAGGGCATTGGCCAGTTCCTCCTTCCTCTTCTAGTAAATCTGAAGTTTAACAGCCTCTAAGAAGCCTTTCTCTCCAGAATGCGTCATCTTTTTCTGCTCAGGATGCCCGAATTTTGCTCAGGAAAGAACATAAGAACTGCTGCTGTCATCAGGGCAGGGGTCCTGCCAGCCCAGTTTCCTCTCTCTAGGAAAGATCAGTACCTTAGAGAAGAATAGAAGAAAAAAGACATTGAAAAGAAGATTTAAAATACATTAATTTGTTGAATTTATTCCAGCCATCGATCCAAACAATATAATTCTCCCTTAGCAAATAGCACTCTCATATCTGAAATAGTCTTGTTCATGGTTTTAGCAGCCTTACACAGTCATTAGCTCTGTTTTATGCTAAAGCCTAATAGATACTTACTAATTTTCTCTCTAGACTTATATAAATTGCTGTATGAAATACAAAATTTTTATAAAAATGCAAATATAACACCTACACACTCCTCTCTCTGTTTGTAATACAAAGTTTTTAACTTATTAGGCCCATGTACAATAAATCTTAATCTGCTCCATTTTCTACATACAGAAAATATTCTCCAGCTGTTGAAAACAAGTGTAAATAATGTTGGAGAAAGCAGAAGTTGACATAGATTAAGTGACCTTTCCAATAAAAGGAACAATAATTGTAAATTAAAGTTTCAATTACCCGACATACCTATGGATCAATATCTACAGATGAGTCTCCTGTTGTGGCAATAAATACTAAAGGAAAGGTGCTATATACAAGAGGAGTTTCAAGTTCCCTTTCTTCAGCTTCCGGGATTTTTTTTTTGCATTTTTTCCACTGTAATTTCTTGCATGGGTATATGTTTTTGTCCCCAAAACTAGAACTTCTTTTCCTTATCATCAGTTCTGTTGACGTGCCCTTGGCCTCCCTCTATTCTTCATCCCTCCTGCTGCCCTCACCACGGCTCACTTTCTTTTTCCCTGGATCTCTTTGCTAACAAAACTCAAGTCATCCATTTATATTCTGCTCTCTGCTGCTGTTTACATTTCTGATTTTCTCACTTTCTATTTCCACAGCATGGTCTTCATATTAAATCATTTATCTTTGTTTTATTTCCTCACTCTGAACTTTGATCTCTTATTTACTCCTGGAAGGTTTTCCCCATTCAGTGGGGAAATAAGCTCTCTTCATTCATACCCTTTGTGAGAACTTGTCTCCTTTGTGTGATTGATACTAATAAGCCATGCAAATGATTTTATGTATTCTTAAAATGATTTACAGTTTGAGATAAAGTAATCTTCAGCTCTGTAATGTCTTATGTGTCTGTCTTGTATGTGATTACAGCTGCCTTGGGGCAGGGTTCCTGTCTTCGTTTCTTTTGCATGCAGCTCAGAGCATGTTACCATCACTAAACAAGTCATGTTATTATGGACTAATAGATGGGGTATTTTACATCTCTGGTTTCTTAACTTGAACCTGTGTGAAAGGTGATTCCTTTTTTTAAAACTATTTTAAAGTTATCTTACAGCTACTTTTATTCTCAGCCCAATGGAAACAAACAAAGTATTTTGTTGGCAGAACCATTTTAGATAAAATGTACTGTCGGCATGACTCCTGAATCTTGATTTAGAAGATTTTAAAAGAGACGGTTTGAATGGTTTCTAAAAGAAATGCAGTGAATGATATGCTGTGTTTGCTTCAGAAAATGACTGACATGCAATCTAGAATTTCTTCACAGTTGTATAGTTACTGCTTTTGATATTAATGTGAAATTCAAATCACCACTATCAATTTGATTAATGGGGTAATACAACTTGTGACATTAAAAAAAGCTAAATGTTGATAAAGATAGCATTTGCCTAGGAAGCTGAAAATATATTCCAATTATTGTTGAAGAGTTAGGAAGTCAGGTCTCTTGAAAATGTTAGTATGATTCTTAATGTTACAACTTTAAATAATACTTATCATTTAAATATTTGTGCAGTTCTCCATTCTGTAAGACTTCACTCTGAAATCTTAATCTCTGCAGGGGCAAAGAACTTTGTTACATAAACTAATTGGTTGTGAAGAAAGGAAAAGGGCATAAAATTGACACAGAAATAAGCAGAAATACCACTCTCTTTGAAGTCCACTGATTACAACAGTGCTGAAAAAATTACATCTGCAATACGAATATACAAAAAGCATGTTGGCCTTTTTAATTTTAACATTTCATTTTCTTTTTGCATAAACTATGTAATATTGTATTGTATTTAACTACTGTGGTAGAACAAAATATTGTCCATTTATAAGCAAATGCACTATTTTCTGTATGGGTAAAGTGAAAGAACACCATTACAGAGGGAGACAGCAGTACTCCATACTCCATGTTTTAACACACGCTCTCTTCCAAGAGGTGATGTACTTTCAACTGTAGAGGTGAACCAGAGAAAAAGAAGGAACATTTAGAAGGAGATTAGTGTGTAAGGGTAGGGGAAAGTGAAGTATGTAACAGGAGAAATGGTAGAACTGAGACCTTCTGTCTGGTTTATAAATAGCTTTTTCTAGAGATAGTGGTAATTGTACCAAAAGGAAGACCTCCTCAGTGATGCAAGGATCTACATGGTGCTTCTTTTCTGTAATATCCTCTTAAGTATTCTAGCAGTGTTCTTTTAAAGTACAGCCTCTCTTCTCTCTGAGGCAGATCAGTCTGGCCACTATTACACTGTAGTCATCCAAACTAGCCTATCTTCAGAGATGGAGAAAAGCAGTATTGGTAGGAAGGCAGAGAAGATCACCAAACTAGACACTCAAGAGGAAGAAATATGGCCATGCAATTAATTCATTTAGCATTCTTTTGTTTTAATAGTAAAGAGCTATTCTCTGAGAAAACCAGTTTTTTTAGCTGTGAAAACAATGTTGACTCCCATATGCTGTACTACAATGCTGATGCACGTTAGTTAATATTTCTTAGCACTTCACGTTGACATGAAGTGCTTCTCCGTGGGGAGTCCTATATGCCAGAGTGTGTAGGGGTGTGCAAGTAAATATATATGTGTGTGTGTCTGTGTGCAACTCTGACTTTGTGATCTCATCAGGCAAGAGAAGATGTGATTGGGAAAACCCAAAATTTTACCCCCTTTTACAGCTGCAAAGCTGAAGAACAGAGAAATTAAGCAATTTGAGGCCACAGAACTAATTTCTAGTGACAAAACTAGGGCCTTCTGAGCCCAGAACTTCCCTCCATAGCAGGAGTGTTATTGCTACCACTCCTTCAGCTCTCCACCTGCAGAATTACAAGCCTTGGACTAATCTTGTCTATGAGGTACGCTATCGGGCTATTAAGATTCGTAACACAAAATACTTCAACTATTAGGAAAAAACATCGTCCTCAGTGTTGTCATCTTGCCTTCCATCTCTTCAATGACTTGATTAATCTAAACTTGTCTTTAATATAAGATCGGTACTCCTTACAGATTTTGTTTTTTTAATTACCTTTGGTTTAGAGAAGATTGGGTTGTTGTTTCAGTGCTCATGTAAATTCTTTATGGAAAACAAGGCGCCTCAAATGGCATAAAGTGCATGTTTCATCATCAGTTTTCTCCAAATAAATTGACAGTTTCAGAGATTTAAATACATATAGTCCTACTCTCAGTTAAGACTGTGAGCAGGCCCAACGGGATTCACAACCATGTTGGAATAATAAGATACTGCACAGAATGAATGAAAACAGCAAATGCCAGCCCTATGCTGTTACTGAAATTTTGAGGCACCAGAAGGCATATAAAGTTGTGGCTGAAAAAAAGACTTTGAAAGGAAAGCAGAATTTAGACAGCTATGAACGCAGCCTTAAAAGAACGAAGTAGATGACCTGAAAGCAGAGCAGATTTAAGGTACATCTTGCAGAATGAAATTTGCATCCCGCCCCTTCCCCCCACTGATATTTTGCTCACTTGCTTTTAGAAAACAGCGACAATTTAATGCTTTACACCAATTAGCATTTTGTCAATGTTAGACTTCAAAGTTTCTACATTCTTGACGAAATCTAAATTGCAAGGTGAAATATTAAAATAATCTGGTTTAAATTCTGTCATCATCTTAGGCTTGTGACAAATTAGAACCCATTTGCTTCTGTGTTTTCACTCATTTCATTCCTTAGTTGCCACAACATTGACTGACAGTTCCCATGCCTGGTAGGCTAGAGGGCTTTCATACGATTTTTGAATACATACTAGTACCATCAGGCTCTAAATCCAAAATATTTTCCAAGGTTGAAGCATAGGTGTTGCATTTGTTTCACTGAATTTTTCATTTCCTCTTCAATTCCAAGTCCCATGGGGTTGGTTTCCATCTTATTGGTCCTGTATAAGAATTTCTCTTAGGCTGTTGAATCTAGTATCTGTCTCCACACAAAATCCATTCTTTAGAGAAGCTGTCGATGTGCTGGCTCTGAATTGACTGATGCCATCTGTATGTTGATTTTCACATGCTCTATGCGCGTATGCCCTGAAATATGAAAGTTTTCTTTATTATATAGATAAAATCAGGAGCAGACATATGTGGGATTATATTGCTTTTCTTGGTGTATAGTATTCAACTGTAATGAGTATTTTTTGCTTTTTAATCACTAGCTACTGGTATGGCAAACTCAAAAATAAAGCTGAGCACCAATATGTTTTAATGTAGCAGTGCATCAGGTTTTACTATTGTATCTTTATATCTAAATGATTTCTTCTTCCCATTTCTGTCCTTGGTGTTCTACATTGTTATGTCCAGATGAAACAGTTTTATGGTTGAGAGGTTTTTTTCTAAAGCAAATGATGAATGTAGGTTTACACACGAATTTTAATGCAACAGATGCATTCATGTATAGTAGAACCTCAAAGACTCCTTGACAGCAAAATGAAAATATATTAGTTTGTCATTAAAGGAATTTTGACTTTCTTACTAACTTAGATAAATGCAACAAAGTATATTTTTGACATCTCATTAGTTAAATTGATTCCAATAGAGTTGTACGTTGTTAAATACGATAAAACATAACATTAGACCCTTGACTGGAAAATACAGTACAGAGCAAACGGGAATTGATTTGTTGGGGGTTTTTTTCCCCCAGTTTTTCTTTTAAGTGCAAATACAACTGAGATAGATCACTCTCGATAGCCGGTGGTCATATAAGCCTGCTTACAGTCAGATCACCTAGCCAGCAGACAGACACCAGTAGTAAATAAGAATTTTTTAAAGATTTTTTTTTTCCTACGTTCACATCTTGCACCCTGTCCTCCTTCCATGATCCTGCCTTCTTTTGGTTCATCAGCAGTCCTCACTTTGTGGTCTTGTTTTTGGAGTTTGTTTTCTGTCAAACATATCCCAATACTGTCAAACATATCGCAATACTCTCTGCTTTTGCCCTGTATTACTATCATAGAGCCTTCATTAATTGACAGGCATTGTGGTGGTGGTGGTGAAACCTTGAAAAGATGAAACACTTTAATGCAACAAAAGTGAACTAAAGAATTTAAAAAAGTAGATCCCAAATTCATTATTAAAAACAGTTGTATAAAATCCTACTTTTGAGAAACCTGACTTGTGATTTTTATGTATTTGGGATTCACATTACAGTATCACAGTGTACCATTTTATATATCACCATTTATTTTAATCAATTTCAAAGGTATGTTGAGTATTGACTTTGTTATTTCCTCACTTAGATAAAATGTTTGCCTCTGGATCAGCTTCGTGCAGGTACAGCCTTTGCCAGACAGCTGGCTAGCTTGCATTTCTAGTGTCATTCTATCAGCTTTGTTACTGGTTGAATGTGTCCTATTCAGAAACAACTAGGAACATAAAAGTAACCGCTTATACTGGAATGTCATTCTTTAAAATGTCCTTGCAGCAAACTCAAGGGAAAAAAAAATGGTAGAATGAATTAACTATATGCGCTGTGCAACAAACCCTTCTAACAGTTGTTAGTTGTCTCTTCATCGAGGTTGTAATACTATCCCTGAGAAACAGGGATTTTTGAGCATTGGTTTTAAGGAGATGGTATGAGAATAAGGATGGTAATAATAGTAAAATTTTGTCTGACAGTCAAGAAATAGTAACACAAGCAGATGGAGCACTTTCAGCAGGAAGAAAGAATAGTGGGAATGACATGCCTGCCCCAGAGCCCCATTTATTCATGTATGTTTAAGCATTTCACGCCAATTTCTGTTGGTAAATATGGAAAGCTACAGTTTAAATTGTCCTTTGTGAAAATGTGAACACATTGAAGATATCAGGCTATTACTATTTTACATTTTAGCCTTCTGCCAAAGTCAAACTGAGAATAGGTCCAGTTCCAGACAATACTGCTTGTCCTACTGAAAGTGTTCTGTTGATCATCTGATGATTGGACATCCCTAGGCCCTTTTTGGTTTTAAACCAGAGGAGACTCATTATCTTCTATTCATTTGTCATCACTAATTAATAATTGCTGGTAATGTTGTCCCCTGAACATCTTTTCCCTCTTTCATTAAATACAGTTAGGGTAGAGGTCAGTACGTAGTGTCTTTCCCAGGTTGCTGATACCACTGGGACGATTGATTGAATATGCAGGTTTCCAAAGAGCTGGCACACTGGTCAGTGATAGGTGTTGTCTCCTGGAAACTGACTTTGTGCAGGAACAGCTCAGAGCAATCAAAGTTTAGGACTTCAGGAGCACATTGCACAAATGCACTTATACTTTTTTCTGGGGGGGGGGACACCTGGCTTCAAACTGACTCTGCGTAGTTTATTACCAGCTTGAGTCAAGGATGGGTTGCAAACTCCACCTCAATCCTGACCACACTGACCAGCTGAAGCTCTTGCCTTTGCCCCCGACCCCGATCTCCAGGCTCTGGGGGCCTTTGGTAGAGCTTCATCTTGCAGTTTATAAGTGGTAAATGAGCCAAATGTCACGAAGCTGATACTTATCCAGGTCCTGCTGGGGTGTCTCTGCATACATTCCCATGTTCCCATTTCTAGGAGGATTTTCATTTGCTCACTTTCATGATACTGTGCCTATGGTCATGTAATGCAGACACCCAAGCCAAGCTGGCTTCCCACAGGCAGGTGTATTTATTACAGGAATAAGTCAAACTTCCTACAGTGTCTGATTTTGCCCTTCTTGGGAGTGTGCCAGGCCTCTTCCTTGTCTTAGATGATAATTGGCTCATTTAAAGGATCTAATAAAATGATAGACTAGGGACTCTTTCAAAGGTGATAAAAACAATTATTGGTGCTCGTAGTTATTCTCTTTTGTCATATTTTCCTTTACAACCTTGACAGATGTGGAACAGGGCCTAAGAAGGATTTTTTTATGCATGTGTGTGTACAGAGACATTTTCCCTTTTATTAAGAATATATGGCAGACATATTACAAAACATGGTATTGAGACATTATTTGTCAGGATTCCGTCATTTGACAGCATTCAGTCTTTCTAATGCAGACAAGATTGAATGGTACTTCAAGTATGTCATTGAATCTTCCCAAGATGACATAATGTTCAACTAGTCTCATTCTTTATGTAAAATGCGAAAATGTGCAGAATTACTGAAATATTCATTGCTGAAACATAAAACTAATTCAGGGGCATGAATAAAATGCAGATCAGTTCAACCTATGTAGAAGTACTAAATTTATTTTTACTGTTGTGCGGTGAACCCACAATATAGTGAACAATGTGTGCAGGAGCATGGATGTAGCTGCCTATAATATGATTTAATGATTTTATTGCTTGGTTTTATCATTTCTATATGTATATGTTTCTAGAAATAAGAAATATGAATAAATTCAAAATGGTGCAGTCAACAAATTAGCTAAAGGAAAGGAAGCAATTGAGCAAAGTAGAGATGCACAGTGTTTTCACAATGCTGCAGAAAGACAGGGTGGACAGCATTATAGGAGTGACCAGTTTATGGCAAAAGAATTAATAAGCAGGAAATGAGGCAGCATAATGATAAGGTGGAAAAGAGTAGATGTGGAAAGAATGATGCAAAAAGAAGGTATGCTGTTTGGCTAGGGCGAAATTACATGATCATCTACGAAATTAGAGAGGAAAGAAATATATGATGAAGTGAAATTGGATTTAATGAGGTAGAAGAAAGGTGATTAGGGACAGAAGAAAAATAGAATTTAGTGATGAGAAAATCCTATTAAATTATCCAATAAATCTTCTTGCCACTCAAGGACTTCCCTTCTTTCTCCTCCTTCTCCCCAGGATATTTTCCAAGGTAGTTGTCTCAATATGTAACCATACAGGAATGCTGTTTTCCTCATGAAGCACTTCACCATCTCTCCATAGTACCAAGAAAACGATACAAGTGTATTCCTGCATGTAGTCACAGTAATCAGGACCGTAGTCTACATAGCGTGTTAGCACTTTGTCATTACCGTGTTTTAAGTGACTGAGTTAACTTATTTTAAGGGCTCTTTTGTTTAGGGTTTTTTTTGAGGGTGATTATATCTGTTCATTATATCAGATACTGCATATGAAATAACAATCTTTCCAATAATCTCCATTGCATAAGTTAAATCTCTGGACTTTGTACCATTTGCTTGCTTTTAACATCGTTCACTTCCATATTATAACTTTTTTAAATCTGAGCAAAGTAGATAGGAACAGCAATATAATGCACATAACAGATGGCTTTCCATTAGGAAATGATCAGTTTATCTGAATTATACTCAAAAGGAAAGTGCACAGTATTTGCGCGGTCTCTTTGCTTTCTTTTTTTGATGGATAAACAGGAAAACTCAACACTTCATGCCTCAACAAAACAACTCCTAAGACAATCCATGAAAACAGTTCCAATGCAGCCGCTGTTGCATTCTCAGTGTGTGACCTTTGTGCCTTGATGCCATGTCATTAAGACCTCATTTGGCAAGAATTTGCCTATTGGTTAAAATTGGATATGTTTGGACAGCAGGATGGAAGTGCCAGCAAAAAGTACATATGTTCCCCAAAAAGTGGTTTAACAAAACAAGCCTGGAAAGACTTCAAGGACAATTCACGCTTTACTGATCTGAAACAGGGCTCTTTTCAAGTCAGTGAGCTCATAGAGATGGAGGGGTGTCATGGCGGGCTATCCTGAAAAAGCAGTACAAGTAAATGGCAAAGTTTTACTGTAGTTTAATTTGCATATAGAAAGATTTCCTGTGAAGTTACAGTAGATCTGATGCATGCACTTAAGCATCAGTCTTAAGGTGGTGTGTTTTACAGAGGGGACGGCAGCTAAATTGGCCAGTATTTCTGGAGGTCTCCTGATCTTTTAGTGATGATTACTCTCCAGTTTTTAAGGTGGTTTTTTTTTTATTATTTTTCCTTTGGCAATAGTTTTAGATCTTCTAAAAGACTTTTTTGAAGACTCTTTCACAGGAAAAAAGAAACATAGGAACTAAAGTTAATGCAGTTGTCATAAAAGAAATATATTGGTTTAGTCAAATCATAAAGCTTCTTGGAGTGTACTGTTATGCTTATCCCAGAGACTGGGAATACTGAGCAGGAATAAATGTATACCAACCAAGTCTTCCACCTCTGTGTCCTGTTTCCCTGTGTCATGGGAAAACATCTTGAGCGTTGCAATTCCACAAGTCTATTTGTTCAGCTTGAAGTACATTTCAAAACTGTTCTGGTCAATTAGATAAGCCTGATGTTGCTCAGCAAAGTTCTTAATTTGGAGACCCATAAAGTTGCAAGGAAGTTCCTTTAAGCAGTAGTCCCCAGGACGTGGAAGGTGCTGAAATCAAAGCTGAGCAAGCTGCTTTCCTTTCCTGTAGTCTCTGGCTGATAACCCTGTCTCCATGAATCCGTGTTACTTGTCCATTGTCATGCTGAAGATGCAATTGGCAGTGTTTTAAAGAAACAGAATTGTTAACTTATTTTAACAAGAGAATCAATATCTGAACAAAGCCTGTGTACCAGGATTTTGGAAATGTGTGTGAGTGTAAAGTAAGAGCATTCCTAATGACTGCAAAAAATAAAAAATGCTGAAGTAATGACACAATTTAAAGAGAGAAATAAATGTATACTTTTAGCTCTGCGCTATAACTGTTTCTTAAATACTTGGTATTAACAGTAAGGGCTCTGCATATTAATCCTAAAAGCTCTGTTTCCAGGGAAGATGATGCAGACAGAGGCCGCTATGCCAGCTCTTTTTCCAGCCATATGAGTACAGTCTTTGTTTTTAGTGATGGACCAAACACCAGTGATTCTTGCATTGGGTTCTGGGCTGGTTCCTGCTCTGTGTGTGTACCAAAGAGTCAAATTGTATGTGAAGTGAAATTTGAAAAGAAGACGGCAAAAAAGAATTTTTTAAGGAATGTAAAATAAAACATGATAGCTGTTGAAAGCTAAAGGAAGCTTGAAGTGGCAAGAAGAGAGGAAGTATTCTAAATTTATAATGAAAATTAATTATGCATTCATTGCATTTGAAGAGGTCAGACATGATGAATTTAAATAGTACATGAGAATGAAGGCCATCTTTTATATTAAAGGCATTACAACAGGGTGATGTGAGGAGAGGCAGAGAAATAAAGGAAGCAAAGGGGTAAAATTGCAACACTGAGGCAGTAAGTAACAAGGACATTAAATCGAACAGATCTGCTTTGTGACTAAATTGATTCATGATTTTCAGGCAATTCAAAATAATGATAATTTATTAGCCATAAAATTATACTGGAAAAATGTTTAAAGCTGCTGAGAAAGTTAATAAAAAAAAGAATTTCAAAGTGGATCTCTCATCCTGCAGCAACCTTTACAACTTCTGTGTAGTGGAATAATTATTTCTTAAAATTTTGTTCCTTTCTTACATATAGTTGCTATATGTATTTCTTGCTTTTATGGGGAAAATACTTTTTTTTTTTCCTGGTTTGAGCTGTCTGCTGCCACATTGGTGCTGGTTTCGCTACCCCGTTTCATTTGTGAACATAGTATACAAGCAAAGAGATTAAACAAGACAAGCCTGTGTAAATGCCGCATGGGATAACTAGCTGTAGGGCTAAAGCAGAGTGTCTTGCTCCACTTGCTGCCTTACTGGAGCAGACAGTTATTCTTAGCAGGGATAGACTATACTGAATAACACCAGTAGAAATACAGCATAACTTTTCTACTTAATGCTGTTTTAATGTATGCATTCTGGAGCGTATTAAGATATTGCATTGCTCAACCACCTTTCTGTTTAGAAACGCAGATACTTTGGGCTGGGGACCCTATACCTTCCATGTCGAGTCGGGCAATACTTACGTTGATATCTAAGCACTGCTGTCAGACCCAACAGTTTATTTTGATTCAAGGTATTGCTATGGAGCTTGAGGAGACATAAGGAATATGTGCGTAGCAGCATGACTGGGAAGTCAGAAACCCGCACTGACTTTCCTAGCAAAGGCATACCTTTAATTATGGAAATTCCAGGTGAAGGGAGTCCTTCAAGAATTTCATTTCTATGGCCCTGAGCTAAGCATTGTTGACGGAAAGTGAAATCAGAGAGGCTTAGTGGTTAAGAAGGGGGGGAAAAAAGGTATAACAGCAAATAATAAATTGTCACCTCAGGCTTTTACAAAAGAGCACATAAGAGAAAGAAAGAGTATTTTTCCCTAGAGGGTGGTTTCATGTACCTAGTTGTCCATGGGGTGCAAGGTTATCAGAACAGGATACTGTACCAGATAATTCCCCTATGGCAGCAGTTATGATTCACTGGTTTTAATATTATCCCCAACGTCACTTGAGGGAATTCTCCAGGCAAGCTTCTAAAGCATAGCGTGCAACCTAATAGCGTTATTGTTTTTATTTTTTTTATCACAGGCATGTTATTCATTTACTTACAGTCAATCTCTGTAGTAAAATAGTGCCATAATTCGTGTAGCCACAATTAGATAACCACAGTTAGATTGAATCGATACCCATTCTTCTGAAGGATATTATACTGGAATTGTGGAGTATGGCTCTCTTCTTCATCCTGACAAGTACAATTATCACGAGAACCCTGGTCCAAAGTCCACCTAATTCATGTAATAAGTTATTTACCAATTAAATAATATATTAATAATAGATCAATTAGTATTTAACACATGTATGCTGTCCTTGTATTTCAGAATCCTAAGTGTTCAGCATGCTTATGTATTGATGACTAGTTATTGCACTGTGTTTGGTGAAAATCCGAACAGATTTAACAGGCAAGAAAGGAGTTCTTGGGCTTTTAGCACGTGGGAGTTTTGATACCTAATAGAGAGTGGGGGCTTTTCATGTTATATTTCCTTTTCCCTTTTATTTCCCTTATTCGTCACCCTAGAAATGAGGGTAATTGCTATTCTGAGGGTAGAAAATTTCTGTGATACGTCTCCTTACCCCCAAAGTGCTTGGTGTTACTTTCCTCTCAAGCTTTGCATTGTGTTTTGAACTGACAAATGGTTGGGTTGGCATGGTTCTAGTAAAATCATCAATGGTGAAACCACTCGTATTAATCTGTCACTTTTTTTTTCAGGACTTCACAGTTCACTCCCTTAACACAGAAAAACTGATTTACATTGAGTTACCACTAGGAAGTTTTCCTTTGCAGGGCACTTCAGCACAACGGTGTGTGAGCCTGCGAGCACCTATGGGTGTTCCTCATTTACTGATGATTTCATGGACCCCAAATATATTACCAGGTGTAGGTCTTGGTGGATTCCTTTTGATGAAGTCTGAGTCTTCACTGTGATTATGCATTAGCTTTAAATCAGCTTCCTTTGTGCAGCAATCAATGCAGTAGATAAAATGGGATTATACACAGGGAGCTGTACTGAAGATGGGTTTACCTGGTCAAACAGGCAAGTCAGGTTACAAAGGTTACAAAACACACCATTGCTTTTTTGATTCAGTTATGTTAGTTAGTGCCTTTGCAATATCAGTCAGGTCTGTCAGATTTTCATTTGCCTCATGAACAAAGTTCTGGGCACTGGGTAACCAAATGGAGATAACGCTTTGCCTTCTCCGTGAAACTCATAGGTGGGCATTAGGTAGTTCTGGGAAAAGCTGTAATAGATATCCATGAGAAAGAAATAGTGACAAGAATATGGTGGGCAATCAGCAGACCAGATCAGGAAGAAGTTTGTTTCTAGCAGAGGCATGCATAAAATAGGAAAATCATCTCTTGTTTACAACTTGCCATTTTAATGCTGTCCAAGGGCATAATTCGATCCCACTCATTACTTAAATTTTGCTTTAAGTTCGGCTTTAAAATTAAAATCCTATCCTTTCTCAATTTCTTTGGGGTTTTAAAATGTTTCTATGTATTTTCTTTCATTTTGATATCTCTGTCCTCAACCAGAAGTAGATTTTTTTCTTTTAAAAGAAAGGTGCAACAGGGAAAAATCCTTCTCTGCCAGGACCCAGTCAAATTTTCCTCATCAGTTAGGTTGACAGCAGGTTTAGCACATTTATTAATTATGAGGGCAATTTGTTAGAACAAACAAGATTCCAAACCTTTAGGAGGACTGGTGTGATTATAAATAAACAAAAAACCTTGAAAAATGCTTCAAGGCAAGAGCTCAGCGAACAAAAAGAAGGGACTCTGCTTTGAGACTATGCCAGTAAACTGGAGAGTACCTTCCCCTTTTGGAAAATTATGCCGAGTATGTTAGCAATACATTAGTGGTCTACAGGTGTATATATAGTTTTTTGCTTGCTAGAGGTTCATTAAAACAAAACATGTTACATACTTGTATATGAATCTCCTTGTGGACATATTCTACCTTAAGGACTGGCAGTAGCTCTGTTCTCTTTCTTGTGTGTCTGATTGTGTTTCCAGCTTTGGGGCTTCTGTCTGTGCTGCTTAGCAGATAAAATTCTGCAACAGCAGTGATTACTCTGAGAAGTTGGTTCTGGGTTGGTATGTGCTCTTCTTTTTTTTTTTTTTTTTTTTTCCGGNCAGGAGGATGGATGCTTTCCAGGGCCTTACAGGGTTCTCTGGAGGTCATCAACTCCCTACTCAAAAAATGCAGCCACCTTCTTCAAAATTACCATCCATCGTAATTAACCAAACGGGGAAGGTTCATTTTTAGACATCACTTTCCATGTTGCCTTTGTTACCTAACAGGCTGCTTATTGAGCAGGACCAAAATACTGACGCTGGGGACATCAGTTGTCATAAATTACTACAGCGCTGCTTTTTGTGTGCCAACCGATACAAGAGATTTGGGTGCTAATCAGCTGTCATGATTAAATACTGTATTTAGAGAACCTTAACTGTTCTGTGTAAGAGGCAGGCAGTGTGGCGATTGAGTTGGATAGCGCTAGGATTATTGATTTCAGATCTTGAGAGACTTGTTAAATATATCATGAAGGCCAGTATTGATTTATTTATTTATTTTTTTATGAACAGACATCAACACTGAAACAATGAAAGTGGAATGTACAGTGGTGATATGAATAAACTTCTTGTTAATGTCTTCAGAAGAAGCAAATACCTGTTTGTCATCAACAAATCATATTTTCTATCCTGATCTGCCCTATGTCTCCATATTTACATTTATGAGTTCCATGAGTATATCTATGAACCTCACCCTGTGAACATATGTCTTCCAGTGCTGTAGCTGCCCTATTCCTTGATACAAAACCAGTATAAACAGCTGTGTCTTGTCTTACTATCTCGGGATTAGTATATCTGTATTTTCTTCTACAGCAGGGAGTTTGCATCCAATAGTTGCCATACCTCTATCCCATTGGTATACATTCTGCCACGAGAAGCAGAAAATAATGGAATGCAACCAAATAATCTGCTCATCACTGACAGAAGAACTTCAGAAATGAAAATACTTTTCTCTGTAACTAACCTGGATACACTTTTCTCAAGGAAATGTAGGAGCACTTGTGCAGTGAACTGGACTCACCTCTTTGTTACACTGATGTTAAAAAGGGTTTTGTGGTTGTATTTCTGGGGCAGTTCCAATGAAACTCAGGGAGCTACTCCAGCTATACAGCTTTGTAAAACAGCTGAATTTGACTTATAAACATGTTTTTCTTCAGATGTAAGATTTGATTTCACTGATGTGCTACTGTAGCGTGCTGCTTTTGTAACTGCATCTGTTTCTTTGAAGTTAAATATGACAATGGCGTACTGTCAAGGTAGGTCAGACCCACAGAAGTGTGTGAGATAGTCAAGAGGAGGATATTGTGGGCTGTGAGAGTGCCTGTGACCCACAAAGTAGCACAGAAGTGCATTTACTCTGTGTGCTGATGACATACTCACTTTGTTTTTTCAAGAACTCGGTTACTCATTTTCCCACTCTATTATGTTTATTGGACAAGTTCCACATAGTTCATGATCAGCAGAAAACTGAGGTCATACCATTAACATTTTTTGGCATCCACAGCTAGACACATTTTTTTCCCCTTTTAACAGAACAAGGCTTTGAAATAAACAAATTTAAAAACCCTAGAGCCAATTGTACTACCTTGTAGGTCAATGACTTGGTTTTCCAAAAAACTGTGGTGCCTGACAATAAATATCGGCAATTGCTCAGCCATTCTGCCAATCAAGACATCTGCTTAGGTACATGAGTGCAAATGTCACCATCAGACTGAAGGATTCTGTGTTACTTGTATTTATTTTTTCTTCCCATATTTTTTTTATGTCTTCGAGGGTCTTTTCCCTGACACAGAAGTTAACAACCAAAGAAAACGGACTCACATCTGAGTGTCTAAGTATAAACCACCAAAAAAGGGAAGGAGTCTCAGATTTTGGAAATTTAATATCTGAGCTGTTCATCTTTGTCCATCTGTGATTGACCCAAAGATCTGTGGGATCAGTTGAAAGGTTGATATTTATGTCACAGTTTTAAAAAAGCCCTGGATGCTTTGTGCACCACTCCTGATTGTCAGTAAGGTGTATTCTCTTTCTGAGTATTTTTATTGAGATTCCTGAAGGACCAGATGATAGAGGATTTACTCAGTGACTGACTTTCAGGCTGCCCTGGACTTTATAATTAGTGATTTCAATTCTGTTTTAGCTGTGACCATATTAACAAAGTAGGTTAGTTTAAGTATGTTTCAGATTTGAAGCCTACATTGTTCTTTAGAGTTGTAAGACACAATGTAGATATATAGTGAGTGTAGTTACAAACATAATTGCTAGTACTTGAAAAACTTCTCTGAATAAGTTGAGGTTAGTTTTTTAAATATGATTTTTTAATGCTCAGGTACTCAGAGAGATGTTGTCCTGTTGGCTGGGTATTCTAGAGGTTGCATTATGTGTAGAGGTAAAATACTCTTATAAAGATAATTGTATTATTAAAATCTAACATCTAATGAAAGAGATGTTTTAGGAATTTTGAGATTAATTCAATATTCAGAAGATTAGTCCTTTATCTCAAAGTTTGTGCCTTGCCTCAGTTTTGCGCTGTGGAGTCCTCTTCCTCTGCAGTCCTTTCCTTCCTGTCATTGTCCTCTGAGTCTGGCTCACCCTGGCTTTCTGCTGGGGTCTCTTCTTGCTTCCACAGCCATTTGTAGAGGCTTGAGTTGGGAAGGAGACTGCTCTGCATTTGGGTGATTACGTCTTTCATTTTGGGTGTGCAGACCAGACGTGATGCTTCCCAGTTGTAGATCATTTTCCCCATCTGTCACACCCCACACATGGTCTGTGCTGTGGGATGGCTGCTTGGTCGATACCAGGAGCTGCTTTCACTCATTACCTTTTCTTTTGTTACGCCTCGAAGCCAGAAACACATCGTTTCAGCTGCTGCCTGCTCCTGTGGTTCAGGTAGTACAGAACCAGGAAGGTTTCACAGGACTTGTCTGTGGACAGCTGTGTTTAATGATGCTCTTATATGGATTTTGGAAGATCCTGTAGTTAAAATGATCGTAATTCAGACTTTACAAATGCTTTTGTGAACATTTCATAGCCATGCCCAAGCCATTCTCCATGTTTTGTGCAGACAAGGCGAGATGATTTCAAAGGAAACATTCTGTGCCTTTCTGGATGACATCCTGCTGCTTCCCAACCACTTTCTTGTTTGCCTTTATTTTTTTCTCCTCCATCATATATTAATTCCGTCTCTTCTTCCTTCAGAGACAGATGGCGAGCTGGTGATACTAATGAGCTCCCTGCTGCCCAGGGAAGGCAGACTGAAATGCTTTGTGTTCTGAGAACTAACAGGCAGAGCACCCTCACTAAGGATGTAGCACATGCGATGAAAGGTTTGATGCAAAAATACTGTAGCAGACTTTCTTCACATGCACCTATGAACCGTGTTTCCCCAAGAGAACAACTTCCTGAAACAGGCTGCCTAATAGTCCAGTACTTACTGTGTTTATTGGGGTATTGCTCTGAATGGTACAATAATCTCTCTCTTTTATGGAGATGGAGAGAGCATTAGGTTGTGGACACATGGCAATTGAATGCCCTGCTTCTCTGGCATCAGCACACTGAGAAATAAAAACAAAGAGCACCTGCTGTTCCTCAGAATGAGTCTTTGAACATTATAAAAACTTTCTTGGCAGAAAGCCATTCTCTTCTGGGCTGACTTTAAAAAGAATGCAATTAATTATAGGAGCTCCAGACCTCTAAGGTAACAAAATGCAATTATCCAGGGATTCATGATGGATTCAGTTATGTCTTGTTTAAAATGTAACAGGATCGTCAAAACTGACTTGTGCTAAGTATGCAATTAAAGATGGGTCCAGTTGGCCTGGAAGTCTAACGGTTGCAGTCATGTGGCCAGTTCAAGGCTGACTACAAAGTTCCCAAGTGGTGGTAGTTATGTGGATTCAGCATGATCCTGAGGAGTTTTTCAAAACCTAAATGAATTGGTTATGATTCTGAGAACTTTCGTAATGGATTCATTAAATGTTCTCTCTCCAGCAGAGATCACAAAGAGAGATGTGTCCCCTTCTCCACACTCAGCAGAAAATCTGCAGTCACACAAGATTTCTAATGGAGTGAATCTGAAACATACAGTTTTTGTGTTTAAAAGCAAATAAATAATAGTATCAGGGTATCTGTTTTTTAATGTGAGATCTCTTTCTCAAGAAACAGCATTTTGCCACTGGAATGGAGAACATTAGAAAAAACAGACTTTGCTTTCAATTACTACATAAAGATATATCACATAAGTTTAGGAGATGGTTAGTAAATCTAACTATAACCTGACCAGCTGTCATAGCTGATAAAGAGGTGTTGTCTCTTATCAAAGCAGGTGCTTTGATATCTGTTGATGCAGAATAGTACCCAGTCCACATTTAAGTTAATTACTGTAGACTAGCAAGTAACAGATGTGCTGCAGATGGCTAGGGTGATTAAAATAAAAAAGCTCACAAATAGAGATTTTACAGGTTTGGAAGCTAACAATAAATAAATGGATTAAAAAGCACTATATTAAAACTCAAATATTTTAGTAATTGAACCAAAACCGTATTTGTTTCCATACTATCAGTCAGTTGCTGTGAATAGGTTTGAAACAAAATAATGAGTTACAGACTTAAACAGAGATGTTTTTCCCATTTGAATTTACTAGTACTATGCCAACAGTTACTCTGGGAAAATGTGTGTGTACTCTCTTCTTGGTTCTGTGCTTTCACCAACTTTCAGTAAGAACATAAAATAAGGGTCAGTCTGAAAGTGGCTGATGGTCTTTTTTTTTGAATGTACATTTACATTTACTGAAATGAAAGCTTTTTACAGGAATGTACTAGTTTCTCCAAGAATGCTTTTACAAGCGTTTCTAGTTTATGACTGGAAATTACACCCTGAAAGGAGAGGGTGTCACGTATAGACAGGCAAACACCCATCTCAGAAAAAGCAAGGTGGTCCTGTAGGCAGTTTAGGATCAAGAAGTTGCACCAGAGGTTCCCACAGGACTAATGGGTATAAGGATTTTTTTCTATTCTGGGATGTTGCTCCTTCTCTGGGTTTTTTTTGGTTTGAGTTTGTTGGGGTTTTTTTTTTGAGAAAAAAGCTTGGCAAGTCTTATTTCATCCTTATTTTCATCCTAATTCAAATCGTGGCAATTTATGGAGTCTCAAAATGTTCATAAGACAAGAAAATGGTTTCCTGCCTAGATGTGAGAGGCGTCATTGTAAGGTGAGAAATATTATGAAATGTTAGTAAAGGAAATGATACAATCTCAGTAATTTAAGTGTGTATGGGTAGGTTGGCCCAATTTCCACATTAATAATAAAAATATGGACCACCTTGCTGTGAGATCTGACCAAGAAGAACCACTTAGATAGATACATGATGTAATATTGAATTAACCTAAAGAAACTTAGTATATTCAATGCACTACACAAAGTAACATGTACGGAAGACCCATCATACTGTGGTATTCAGGACAGGATTAAAAAAAAAAAAAGAAAATTAATCTTTTAGATATTCTTCATAAGTAGGCTTTTGTTTCTTTGGGTTTGTGTCTTTGTTTTTTGGTTTTGTTTTGTTTTGTTTTTTTTTCTCATGGGATTGCAAGTGGTACTTAATCAGCAAAATAATTTATGCTTTTTTTTTTAAGAGGGTATTTTTAATATTAGGTGAAATAACTACTTTTTGAAAGAGGTGATTAAACACAGGTGGACTACTTATTTCTGGATTTTGCTGTAGCTATTTTTGCAACTAATTATAAAGGGGGAAATTATAAAAAAAAAAATAAGAATACTCAGCTTCTGCTATTTGTGGTTATAGACTGCTATGGGACACCAGATATCCCCACTCATTGCACAGAAAGGCCATGGAAATTTCTCCCCGTATCTTAAGGCATTCTACTTTTTATTCCAGTAAACCTCTGCACTGTATAGTCATTTACACCGTATTCACATGGATGTAGCTCTGGTAGTAGAATGACAGGACAACTTGCTTATCCACTGTAATAACAAACTGCCTAGCTATGTTCCCCTGACCTTTCTCTTTGAGTCCTGCAATACCCCTTGGTCTTCTCCACACGCTTCTTGGAAGGGCAAGAGGCAGTACTTGCTGTGGCTGATGATGAGCTGCATGAATGCTGGCGAGCGAGCCGGCTGCTGCCTGCCAGACCCCCTGATGGCCTCTTCCATTTGCCCTTCCCTCAGTGGAGAAGCTAATTGGGTCTGTATCCTTTATTCAGCTATTGCTATTCATAAAACTTGTAGGAGTTCAGGATTTTTGAGGTCTCTCTTCCTCTGAAATCTGTGTCCAAAAGCCATTTTGGATGGGGAAAGGAACTGGAAGAGTAAACAAATGGTCATGTAAGTCTTGTTTCCTTAGGGAGCCAAACTAAAGATGTTGGTCTAAGACTTGTCTCACACATTGTAGATCAAGCAGAATGCATCCTCTGGTGTATAGGTATAGTGGGGAAGCTTAATTACAGGGGTGAGCAAGAGTTTAAAACTGTGCCTCCATTGCCATGTGATAGCTCTGGGGTTGTATTATTTCAGAAGTGCAGTTGTCATTTGTTCGTATGTTCTAGGTAGTTGTTACCTGTTTCCAACTGGTTCCTCTCAGGCCATCACCAGAGATGACATCATTACCTGCATTTATGTATATATATGATAATTTATTTGCCAAAAAGTGTTGCACTGTGCAGTGTTCAGTCATATGAGAAGGTAAGCATGAGATGCGCTACAGAGTTATTTCCTTGCAATGTTCTTTCCTCATTAAATTTGGTTTCTGTTAATGCTTTCTATTAGTTTGGATTTCTGGGTATGGTGAAACATTGTTCAAACAAGTTTTAGGTTTGCATCATCACAGACACCCCCTTAAAGAATTAGTCAGGAAGGAAAAAGAACGTTGCCTTTTCCTAAATTTGCATCATGAAGCGCCTCCTTAGAAATCACTTTTAAATTTCCGTCATGTTATATGAAAAACTCCTTCCTTTCCCTTTAGTTGTGAGACAAATACCCCACCCCCTGCCCAGATGTACAGAAAGATGTAATTTGAAGAATATTTAGAATTGTTTAAGCTTTCTAGTTTGAGCATATGCTGGTGGCACTGTGGAAACCTGGGAAACTCCCTGTAAAGATAAAGTGAGAGAAGATGCCTTTTCCATGCTGAATAAACCACCTCTGCTTTAAATATGGAGAAGCTTTGGTATTTTGGATTTAATGAGGCCTAAATATGTCAACATTGGAGGCTGTTTGCTTTTGTTAAATAGTTGGCACGCTATACTGGCTGGCATTGTTGTATTTGCTCTGTCAAAATCCTCTGCAACTCATTGTTTCCCAAGCTATGTGGATTCAGCTCTTCAGGCCTGCCTTCATATTAGGTTGTTCTGTTTAGTTTTAGGATGAACTACATCTGCTCTATTTTTTTTTTTCCCCAAATATCTTGCTATTTCTTCTGTTACGCATCCTATAAGCGTTGATATAGACAAATTAACGTGAGTAATTCTTTTGAATAAAACCAGCACAAGAAAAGTGATGCATTTGAAATGTGAACTGTGGAAGTTTAGCTGATGTAGATACTCTAGTGCAGCCTGATCATATTCAAAATTGGCTTCTGAGTGTCCAAGACTACAGTTCTTTTGGCCAGGGGCACAAGGCTGTCATGCATATGGATCTGGATTGCTCTGCAAATCTGAAATCTGAAATCTCCCAAACTTGCACTACTAGGGATTATACGTGTTACAAATGACAGCTCTATAATCCACTATCAGATTTCTTCACCAAAAATAGTTCTCGTCACAAGGCCTACTTAAGTTAGTGTCTAGAAAACATATATTCTTCAGAGTTGTGGCAGTTTTTAATTTCTGTTTCTGTGGTTAGCATGCAAAGGACTACAGTAAATCATCTCCTTTGCTGTTGTGATGTGTTACATCTCTCTTGTAAGTACAATGCCAGAATTATAATGTGAATTGTTAATATTCCAATGCTGAGCACTGAAGTCAATGGAAACTTGGCATGTAGGATGATGGGATTATCAGTATGAGTTCAGTAAAAGGCACGTACGTTTTATTGCTTTACTCGGTCATTTTCCATGAAGTAATTTCAGAGTATCCAGTTTTTTATTTTTGTCCAAAGATTTTCACGGCTTCCTGAAAACACTCCAACATCTATAGGTTGATAATCAAATGAAGCTACTACAGAGGAGGTGGAGAGCTAGTCTGAAGGCTTTCTCAGAAAGAGTCGTTACTGCTTCACTAGGAAAACAGAAAAGTGAAATGAATGAGATTCTCTAGAGATCTGTGTGTTTGGGGTCAATCAATTTTTATTAGTGATCTCGGTGTAGGCAGTGTATATATTAAATTTCTAGATGTCATGGAATCTTAAGGGGTTGTAAGCATGTTGGAAGACAAAATTGGAATTCAAAATGATCTTGGCAAACTGAGGAAATGATTGGCAAAAGAGAGGAAATTAGTAGGTGTAAGTGCAAACTATTGCGCTTCAATACGAACTGACAGCTTCACAGCTACTGATTAAGTGGAAACTTTATGGAAATAAAATGTAAGTATTAAAATTGATCACAAACTGAAGTTCTTGGTGATGCAGAAAAGCCAAACTTCACACTAGGATATATGTATATCTGAGTTTACATGCAAAAGATACAAATTAGTCCTCCTGGTCAATTCAACTTTGTAGGGCATCAGATGGGAGTGAGCCTAGAGAAGTGCATCAGGGATGAAGGAGGGTCAAACTCGTGACCTATCACAAAGACCAGAAGAATGTGGGTTATTTATTTTAGAGAAGAGCAGTCAATGGGTGATGTGGTAACAGTCCTCAAATATATTCAAAAATGTCAGCAAAGAGGATGCAGTCTCCAAATGCATAGTGCCAGATGATGAATAACAGGCTTACATGTTAGCAAAAGGAACACAAGTTAGAAATTAGGGAAAACTTTATAAAATTATATGCTATTTTGATTATTTGCCTGAGGAGGTTATAAAATCTTCATTGCTGGAGGTTAATAAATATATAAAAAACACCTGCAAGGGATGGCAGAGGTATAATTCACCTGCCTTGGCAGTGGTGGAAGTGAAGTAGGCTTCTTTTGAAGAAACTTGCAGCCCTGTTTTCTGGATTTCTGTGTGGTTTTGTTTGGTTTTTTTGTGATTCTAATGGCAAATTGATACTATCGGAAGATAAATTTGGGTGTTTTGGTCTACTTATTGCTTTATGTACTTTAAAGCCTCAAAAATTTCACACCGCAGGTAATATTGCTTATATTTAAGTGTTAAGGGGGTTTCTTAAATTAGGCATATGAATACTGGTATGCTGATCGATAATTATTTAGTGCATCTGCAATGGATTAAAATCAGATGTTATTATCCTTCCAGTTTGTGGTAAATTGTATCTTCCTTCTGGAGAACTTCCTTTTATGATCATGCCTAAAATAAGTGTTTTTATCTGCTCTGACATCTTGATGGTAAATAAAATATATTGTTAGTGTTATGGCTCTTTTTTAAGTGTCAGATTTATTCTGATTACTATTGTGACCTCCTGAAAGCGGTAATTTGGTAAACATAGTAGGAATGTTAATAGGCTCCACAGGCACATTAGCCTATGTGGCATTAAAGTTTTCTTACTTCAGTAGAAGTTTGTACAATAAAGCAGAATTTGCCTCTCTGCCTTTGGTCTCATTCATATTGATGTGCTGTTCTGTGTGGCATGGCACTTCTGTGTAAAGCAGGATAAACTCAGATTGGAAACTAATGTGACATCTTCATCACAGAGAGGAATAACCTACAGCAGGATCTGATGGGGATTTGGGAGAAGCAAAGGATTGGTCCCTGTAACAGCCTTACCCACGGCGGAGATGGGCATGGCAGAGCAGGCAGGTTGCCCTGTGGTGTTTGAAGTGGATGAGACACCTGAATTAATCCTCTGTAGAGGTGAGCAGTTCACCAGTAATCCGACGGTCGGCAGCCGTTCTGCCTGCCCCCAGGACCTTTCATTTTTCATAGTGAAAGCAAGTTTTTGATCCTGTGAGGTGCTTCCTTCACTGTGGATTACAGGTATGCTGGAAATGTGTGTTTAGATCCACAGTTCAGTAATGGAGGGATCGAGGACTTTGCTGAGAAGAAAGTTACTTTTACAATAGTTGTATACAACAGTTAAATATTTATAGGCACTGTGACAAAAAATTAGAATCCTGACTGCTAATTGTGATTTATGCTTAAATCAAAAAGTTTCTTTTAGATTTTTCATGAGTTGCATGTGTTCACATTTCTGCCCCAGTGCATTTTCAGTTCCTTCTGTTACCTTAAATATCCTACATCTTTTAGCTTTGGAAGAATGGACAATTTCCACCAGGCTCATTTGTTCCGAGTTGCAGCATTACCTCATGGTTTTATCCCATCAAATATAGTAAACACTTGGTTAGCTCTGTTAGCTCTCCCGAATCCCCATGCAAAGTTGTAAATGAATTTGATATTGTACACAGATGTCAGCTCCATTATAAAAGTAGAACACTGAGATCAGATCCCGTTATTGCTGAGCTGAACATTCACTATCTTTTTAAAAAGAGAAAAGCTATCAGTGGCTTTAGTATTAAGAGTAGCCCACTGCAGTTACTGGAGGGTGTGAGCATCATGCGTGGCGATACGTGCAGGACCAGATTTGGAGCGTGGTTTATGACCGTTATGTTGTACAACCATTACCACTTGAAAACATTTTCAGACAAATATGAACACTCTCCAAATGTATGTGAAGAAGAGGAGCCAAGAAGTGTTTGTGGTACTGACTGATGACATTTGTAATTTTCTGTAGTGAAATCAAATTTGTATGAAAGCTGGAGCGTTCCAAAATACATTAGAACAAGTGATTGCAAGGTTAAGATTGAATTCAGGATGTTTCCAAGTGGCAAAACATTGCCAAAAAGGCACAAGTGTAGACCAGATGAAGAAGCACTCGGTCTGTGCTTAGGTTTGTTGGGACAGGTACGGTGACAGTTTTGCACCTCCAGTAAATGCGCACACATCACTTGTGCGTCTTACAGTTCTGTTCAGTCACTGTTAGTTTCAGAAAGAGGAGCAGTGGGTTTGGGGAGTACTTAGGCAAAAGAGCATGCATTATTTAGTGCATATGCAGCGCACAAGGATTAATTGAGAGGCTTCGTTAAAGGGTACAAAGCTCTGTTGCAAGTGGTTCATCAGGTGAACTAAGAAACCTTTTGAACTGCTCCCCCTGCGCACTTTAGTTGAGTTGGACTCGAGTTGCTGGGGAGAAGAAACAATGATTTTTGATTATGGAAATAACTTTTGCTTTGAATGGGAATATGTTCTCAATTGAAATGATTCTTAACCACTTGGATAAGCAGATTTCAGGATGATATCGTATGTTTATAAATGTCTCTATGTATTGAATGACAATAGGAAAGTAACATTTACATTTTGAAGCACCCTTTAGAGAATGAATTGTTAAGTTAAAAAGTATTGTTGTTCCATATCAGTAGGGATATTGGTAGCTGGTAGAGAAATGGAAGGATAACACTGGAATATTGACTTTACTCTGAATGACCAAGTGGCTTTCCTCTGGAGCACAAAGTGACCAGGAGCTCTGGCTCCTGTGATAAACCTCTGTGACTGAGAAGGGCTGCTGTAAGTAGATCTTGTCTCCTTCAAGTTCTGCAAAGCTACTGTGTGTACTGAGGATTCACGGTGTGGCATTCAAACAGAATCAGCCCTGCTAGTAGTTGTTACCACGTACTTTATGGCATGGTTTTCATATCACTGTTTTTCAAAAATGNATACTTTATGGCATGCAGAGCCAATTCTGGTTTTCATATCACTGTTTTTCAAAAATGAGTGTTTTCTAGGAGCAGACTGGATGAAACATTGGTACTCTGCTTCATCTGCTGGTGCTTATTCTGAGGTTAGGAGCTGGCATCATTTTGTTCTGCGGATGGTGTGATTTAATGGACAATATTACCTGCAACACACAGCCTGTTAGCAAAACCAACGACAAGAGTGTTAGCATTCCTTTCACACTGAGGATTAATTGACAAGCCAAACAATGCCATTGTGGCACCAGTGAGGGTGAAACCTAGAGGAGTGACTATGGCTATTGATTTTCACTTGGAAGTCTTCCCCATATTTGAGTGTGTCTGAGGTCGCAATTGAGTTTGTTTTCAGACAGGAAGCATATGGCAGTGGGCTGGGGAGCAGAGACTTTGCTGGGACACAGAACACCCAAAGAAGCCTCACAAGTAATTAAATCTCTTGTTCTGCTTGAGTCGAGCGATAGAATATTGCAAGTTTTCTGTGAATATTAGCTCATAGGTGAGAATTAATTTATTTCAATCCTGTCTAGACCCGTCCCTGTGTTCATTTTCTACAAATAGACTTCAGCAAATGGCAGGATTTGCCAAATCAATACATTTTAACTATACATTACAGAATACTCGAGGATGGCAATTGGAATTTATAATCACAAATGCTTAGGACAGAAGTCTGATTCTAATGGTTGCAAGTTGATGAGGAAAAAATCAAACTTAACATGTTACCTTATGCCCTGTCAGAGCACAGGTATTTTGTAGCTAACAGGCTGCAGGTCAAGAATTACTTTGCAAATAACCTGAGACAACTATTGTTGATTTTTCAGATAATTTACAAACAGAAGAGTAATTTGAATAAATAAAGTAATGCAATGTTCTGTGATATTCTTGTATATTGAGGTGAATTTAGTGTTCATGTACATAGAAAGCACAGGGCTTGATTTGAAGTGATTTACTTAGGTGCCTTTTTATTGGGGACTTAGAGGACGGACTGTTCTCTGCCTCTCAGCATCTCTTCCTTTCCTGTATACATCTTCACAGAATATTTACCATTTTCAGGAAGTGCAATTTGTCTCACCTTTCTCAGAGCTTCACCTTTTCTCTGTTATAATGGAAACTAGAGTGGTGAGGGTGGCAAGTGAATTCAGAAAGGATAGGCTAAATCCAGAGTAAGTACGTGGAGATGATGCAGTTAAATAAGCAGACTACTGTGGGTTTAGATGAGCAATTTTCCAGCCATCTGTCCTATTTTTCCTCTCCAGAATTGATGGCAGAGTATCAAAACTGTTGAATAGTTAGTGATAGCTGTTAGAGGTATCTGTAAGCTCCCTATATAGCAGTTCACAAATAGTGGGTATGGACCACTAGTGATCTGCAAGTTCATGGGCCAATGCTTCACAGCTGAGCTGTGGAACTAAGTTGTAGGTATGTTGTTTTCAGTTGGAAGTGTAAAGTGTAGTGATATTTTAAATATTCTGACAGAGGTCCATTTATCCAAAATTTTTGGAACCAGTTGCCTGCAGACAGCATACCTGATATTTAAGGCATTTGTTTTCTCTTCTCTGAGATGAGACAGTAAATTGACACCAAGCACTGATATGCTAAAAGAGAACATAATAGAAAATTCCAAAGTAAATACAAATAGGCCATCTTGTCTGTGTGCCAAGGATGCCTGGCGTTGCTATCAGTACTGTTAGTGATGCTGTACCTGCAATTTAGATGAATTCTGTACCTAGCATGTCCAGCTTTCAAAATAAGGAATAATGAATTTCTCTCTCCTTGCTGATGCTACACACAGAGTCTTGTGTAATCACTGCCAAAAGATAAGAATGAAATGGGAAGAAAAAGTAGCAGAAAAACAATGCTGTTCTGATGGGGAAGGCAAAGAAAAGACAGGTATAAAAGAAAGATTGTATGTGCAATTGGTGCTGTGATAATAATTTGAAATGCAGTTACTAAAGGTCAGCCATCTCCAAAGGCAAATTTTGCTCTGCTGCTTGTGGACTCGTAAGCTGGGGGGGAGAGGCTTACAGAAGTAACAAGCAGGGATGGGGTGGGCGGCAGAGGATAGGATATCATCTTTTCCTCCTCAAGACCTTAGCTCTTCTAATGATGAAATCATGTACATCTCTGGTTATTGTATACCTGACAGTATTGCTTATTCACTACAGCTTCAAGGCATGGATGATCCCACTCCACTCCTGTTACATTTACCTCCGCCTTTGCGTATCTGCTGCTTGAAGGATGGGAGAACAGCAGAACTATTTCTCTCCCACATTCTCCTATGCCATTTGACACATTTACTAACAAAGACAACTTATTTTTTTCCCCAAAATTTATAGCGAAAGATTTGAGAGACAACTGCAAAGCATACAACTGAAGCCTGAAAATCTATCTACAGTATGCATAACCCTATATTTTCTTTAAGATATTCCATTGAAAAGATGACATAAATGTTCTTCTTTTCTTTCCTCTTACATTTGACAGTATGTGTGTAAAGATGCGAGAGTCTGAATGTGGTGTTATTTATGATTATTGTTGTTGTTGTTGTTTAGGAAAGCCACAGAGCTGAAATGATAAGTAACCAAAACCTCATAATAATAAGTAAGCATGACTCACGGGTTGCTCATAAAGTATTTGTTCCATTAATCCCACTCTGTCGTGTGGTTTGAAAGTAATTAGATTTTGAATATTACTGTGAATAACTTAATGGTTTGGAATCACTTGAAATTTCTTATCAATCCATCAGCTAATATCCCTTACTTATAATTTGCATTCTTAACAGAATAAGTGACTCAGAGCTACTTCTTATTTTACTTCTTTTTATAATCATTTACAGCTTCCTTTGGTCATATGGTAATATCCTTCACTTTCACATCCTTCAGTGTCTTAGAGGCAACAGGTATCAACTTTGTTCGATTTTTATGCTTTACTGAGGAAAACCCAGAGGTTTCTCTGACCTCTTGTAATATTTGAGGAATCTGAAGCTCAGTTGTGTTGAAAGCACATTTATTTACCTGTGTAAAATATGCGAAATGTTAGGAGTATCTGAGACAGATCCAAAAGCTATAACCAAAAAAAAAATTTTAGAAACTTTTAAGTGCTAATCAAAATGCTGTCCACACATAGCTGCGAATAGGCCATATGTGGCCAATGCAAATACAGGTGTGACGTGACTGTTCGTTGTTCTGCTAGATTAGTCAGTTCCTGAAGACACAGCACTAATGTTGGAGGACAATTTCTCTGGGATTTGATGGGTCATCTGATTATCATATTTTATATTATTCTCACTAATCTCATGCTGTAGAATAGATGAATTTGTAAGCAGGTAAATAAGGAGAGTGGAACTATATTGGAAGGAGTTGGAACAAAAGATCACTTTTCCTCCTGAGACAGTTGTGCAGCAAAGCAAAGGATCTCTAGCAAACACAAGAGAAAATTATTGCCATATATATTTTTTTTATGTAATATTGCTAATGAAGGAAGGAAAGCATTACCACTAGAAAAGACTTCTCCATCCCCCTCCTTAAATCTAGATGTCTCATTTTCATGAATCTGAAGCACAGGAATGCAGGCCCTATGTTAGCGACACAGGGACAAATAACCTGTTTGTATACGTGGTACATAATGATGAGGATAAAACAGCTTTGAGTCATGTAGGCTGCTTCCCAAACTTGCCCAAAGCTTGCTCAGTGAGAGATGGCTAAGCTTTTCAGGTTCTGTAGCTGTTTTTCAAAAGGGTGTCAAGTTAAGTCCTTTATTTGATAGTATAGCTTTTTTCTTCTTTTCACTTAATGTGGTCTTTGTTGGCCTCAAAAAAAATAACGTTCTTCAATAAAAAACACCCACCAAAGAATAACAAGTAGTTTAAGAATTGTTTTACTTGTCTTTAATCCTAAGGTGGAATAATGAAATTTGTCTTTCTTTCTTAAAGTACATTACAGATGACCCTACTGTCCAAACTCATTTACTATTATTAGATCTTTTCAAACCTGAGAAGTGCTGACATCCTGTCATTAATACTCTTGTAAATTCTGAAGTAAACAGATTTCAAAGACACTCGACTGTCAGTGTGAAGACAAGGTCAAAGAGTTGAATGACAAGTCCTCCTGGTACAATAAGACTACCCATCAATCAGTTTTACTAGCAACTTCTTAATAAAGAAAAGAGGTCGGAACATGACAAAATAGTACCTTGGAAAATATATGTGTATGACATCCATTTTGGTATCCTTGGACTAGTAGTTAATGACGAAAAACTGTTATATATGCTCTGGAAATATGGTAGTCTCCTGTAGAAGAACCTCTTCTGCAGTTTGAAATTTCTGAAATTACCAAATTGAAAAAATACATTATGCCAAAACTTGCTGAACAAAATACATTAAAGTACCTAAAATAAGCAAGATGATTACATTTCATTTAAGAATTATCAGGTTTTAGTATTGATAAGTCAAGGATGGTCATTTACAGCCATTAAAAACAATTTTATTTCAGTTATGAAGCACTCTTTCGTATGAGTGTGCAAACTTCACTGTTGATGGATTCAGCAAATACACAGGTCAGAAGCTAGGTAATTTTCCTCTAACTTTCTGCTGAAAGTTTTTGGAACTTTTTAGCCTGCCCTGTGGTTCCACTGTGTTTAATTTCCTTAAATCTTCTGTGGCATTTATTCTACAGGGTTAGATGTTACAGACAGGTTAATCAGTGATAATGTTAAATACAGCCAGTCTACCAATTTAATAGGAGGGCATGGTCTGAAGTTAGACAGATGGCTCTAGAAGAAGGAATTCCTTTTATCTACTAATTAAATGTATAGGAACAACAAAATTATGACTCAGATCTCTCATTTTGATTAGCACAAGATATTAAAAATTAGAGAAAATATAAAATGCCTACAAGTGAAAGTACCTCAGAGGTATTCAACAGTCAAGATATTACATGTGTCTTTAAGATACATTGTGAGGATTTTTCACTTGGTCATTACCTCATGATGATAGTGAGAGTTTGTCTCAGTAAAAAGAAAACAGAAGTTAGTTCACATCTGGAGACCCAGTCTGAACACAAGATACATTTACATGTAAATTTACTTTACTATGTGAAGCTGAGAGAAGGAGGGTGGACTGCAGTCTGCTGTGTTCCATGGGATTACCCACAAATGTGGGGCAATGGGCTTTGCATGGAGTGACTCCTCCTAACCACCCTCCTTTTGCTTTCTCCAATGATAGCTAGAGCCTTGATTTCTGTGAAAAAAGGCTGCCTTGGATTGGATGTGATTTGGAAGGAAGAAGAGCAAATGTATCTTAGTCTCTTTCCCCTAACACTGGCATGTTGGTTTTCATTTTATTGGTGTAAGATCAAGCTGGTTTCTGAGTCATGTATAAAAGGTACTTAATAAAATATGCCTGGTGGGACTAGTGGTGAGCCTTTGGGATCTATACATTTATTTGTAGAGTAGTGTTGTTGTGCTGAAGTTTCACTATGAACCTGAGGCTTGACCGCATATGCCAAAAGGTTTGCCAAAGCTTTCATAGGTTAAATTCCCCAAAGTGGTGGTTTTGAGTGGAATCAACAACAGCCTAAATGAAAAAAAAAAAAAAAGCTTTCATTGAGCAAAACCATGTGTTTTTTTCATGTAAGCTTGACTGCTCTGGGCAGCTGAATAAGACTTAGTTATATGACTGCAAAAAGAAATGTAGATAAACTGCTTCTGTGCCACCTTTCAAACCGCAAATGTAGAATGTGGGATGTGACTATAATTTCAGACATTAGATTGTGCAGGCCCTATGTTGTGGGTACTTTGCTTATTGGTAAATGTGAGGTTATCTTTTATTGGCTTAACCAACACTGCTGCACAGATGGGCTCTTCTTAGGCACAAGCAGACTCCAGGCAGAGTTCTGATTCCACTGAACTTACAGACAAAACAAAATGTCAAAGCTTCTGTTTTTAGTATGGTCAAGACTTTATGTGAAGTCGTGGATTTCCTAGAAAATATTCAAATAAGTTCCTTCTGTGACTTGGTGATGCTCTAATTCTGTTAGTTGTCTACAGAAAATTATTTTTGTTACACGTATCTTCAACGAAGACAGACCATGTTACGTAATTTTAAGTAACTGCAGAATCACAAATTGATTGAGATTGGAAGGGAACTCTTGACCTCATTGAATCCAGCCCTCTTGCTCAAAGCACAGTGCTCTAGACCCTGTCCACTTGAGTTTCTGGTATCTCCAAGGACGGAGATTCCACAACCTCTCTGGGCAACCTGTTCCAGTGTTCATCCACACTCATAGTAAAAAAGATTTTTTTTCTTACATTTAAATGGAGTTTAATGTATTTCAGTTTGTGCCCATTGCCTGTTTTCTTGTCACTGGGCACTGCCAAGAAGAGTCTGGCTCCATCTTCACTCCCTCCCATCAGATATTTATACACATTGATAAGGTTTCCTCTGAGCCTTCTCTTCTCCCAGATGAACAGTCCCAGCTCTCTCAGCTTTGCCCTATGTGGTAGATGCTCCAGTTTCTAGTCATCTTTGTGGCTCTTTGCTCCGCTTACTCAGTATGTTCATGCCTCTCTTGTACTGAGGGGCCACAGTACTGCAGGTGTGTCCCACCAGTGCTGAGTGGGAAGGATCACCTCCCTTGGCCTGCTGGCAGTGCTCTTCCTGATGCAGTCTGAGAGACTGTTGGCCGCCTTTGCTGCAAGGGCACATTCCTGGCTTACGTTCAATCTGACGTCCACCAGAACTGCCAGGGTCTTTTCTACAAAGTTGATTTCCAGCCTGTTGGCCTCCAGTATATACTGGTGTGTGGTGTTATTCCTCTCCAGGTACAGGACTTCCCTTTGTTGAGCTTCATGAGATTCCTGTTTGTCCGTATCTCCACAAGATGTGTCACTGATGTATCAGCCACTCCTCAGTTTTGTATCATCTACAAACTTGCTGTCATCATCCCATGGATCTTTTTCCCATCATCCCGGAAGCTGTGAAGTCTGCTGACCTCCATCTGCATCTCTTCACTTGCTGACCCAGATCTTCCACCACCATGAGGCTTCTGCAAGGAAGGAGCCCATCTCGTGCTCTTGCAGCCTCAGTGAGAGACCCCATATGCCCCAGCAGCCCCAGATCTGCAGAGCTGCATCCTCTGCTGGCAGCTCCATCTCAGCTTGAATGGTAGATGCTAGGGGAAGCAGAACATGTAAATATCCTTCACTCCTACAAAAAGAACTCCTTTTTAGATGCTGAGTCACTTTTTTGTCTTCCTAGTCTCCCTTAATGCCAGACAAGAATGTGATTGAATTATTCGACTCCTTGAGTGCTTTGTGTTATTTTGAATGTAGAGAACTATTCTTATTCTGTGGGCGTTGTTGCATTTGAAATTACATGGCAACAATTTATCGTGGACCAAGCTTCTGCTAAGAGCAGTAAGTCATCATCAAGTGAACGGATGTATTAGCATGTCGCCCTGGTATATATCAACCCTCTCTCTTATAAAGCACAGTGTCAGCTGTGAACGCACTCTTAGTGTGACTTGCTTTTGACAAAATAGATCTAGAATGGCATGTATTCAGAGGACTACTTCTGCCAAGGATCATCTCCTTACTGTTTTATTTTTAGAACATTCATTACTGTGGCATGGAAACACCGTAGATCCATGTGAAAGTGTTAATGGCCAGAAAACCGCCTGCTTCCTGTACTTGTTGCTGTGAAGTGTGATCTTCTCAGTTTGGAAACTCCTATGTAAATGCGTGTATTTGTCTTAAGATGCTGTTTCCTAGCAAACTGCATGGCAGTGCAAAATGTGCTGCATTTGCTGTGGCTGGCCCTCCTAATCTGTCTGCGTAATTTATGGGAACACTTCACGGCACCTTCTGCTGCTAATGGTCTCTGATCCTGCAGAAAAGGCTGGTTCTGCCTCCTAATTTTAAGAGCCATGATGGTGGCACTGTTTGTCTCTTTTCTGGATCTATTTTGGATTTATGTCTGGCCAAGGGTTTGGAAGAGCTGCTATAAAAGCAGAAACATCTGCTGGAGCTTTATGTGCTGCTGGCTTGCCAAGTTCAACAGCAGGCCAAACTCCAGCTGATGGGCTCGGCCCTCCCCGGGTGTCACTGCCGTTACAGGAGAACGACTGCAAGAGAAATTTGGCTGCTGAAAGCTCTAAACAAAATAAATTAAAAAAGAAAAAAAAAGGCTTCAGCAATTGTAGAAGGCTATTAGGAGATTATGACTGGGGTCATTAGCAAGTAGAGAAACAAATCGCGCTGAAGTGGCGGTGAGCATCTGAGTTCCCCCAGTTGCCCTGGTTCCTGCAGCACCCTCAGGTGTGCCTCCTCCCATCCTGAACTGGAGGCTTTCCCCCTGTGTTCTGCGAACTGCCAGATCAGGTGTCACAGTCACACGGTGGTTTTAAAGGCTGTTGGGAAAACCTGACCTTGTTTAACTGTCTGAATGTTTTCATGACTTCAGACACGTCATGGCAACCTCGTTCATGGGCAGATGTGGGTGAGGCAGGCAGTGTTTTCGACACAGACAATAAACTTCTGTTGCAGGAGACGAATTGAAAATGATGCCTTAAAATCCCTTGTAAAGGCTTTGTTCCTGATGCAATTGTAATAACTTAGAATAATCATTCCTTTGACACTGGGGACATGGGAACTGATATCCTGGATGAATTTGTGCATCTGAGCGCTGCCCAGCCTCCATCCGTGACGTGTACTCGCAGTTTTGGAGAAGCATGCCAGAAAAATCACAACAGACAACTGGGGGGCAGTTGATGGGTCTCTAATATGTTCAGCATAAGGCTCGATACCTTCCAGAGTCTATTTATCTGTATTTGCTTACTATTTAGGATATTTTCATTCTTTATAAAAATGTCCGGTTACTCCCTTAGTTCTGCCAAGCATTTGGCTTCAGGTGCAGAGTACCACAGTCAAATTACTGACAAAACATTGACTTCATTTACCTTTTTATAAAGTGCTACAACCTGGCCATATAATTCACTCCCCCTCCCACCTCCCCCACAGCACTCATAAAGTTGAGGTCAGCACTTCAGCAGCAAAAGCAAAAACTTCTACAAATGGAGTTAAAGAAGAGTTCCACTCACTGAAGAGTAAGTAGCTGACTGTTATAGTTGGCAGAGCCCATTACTAGAGAAATACATAATCGCATGTGAATGTGCACATACAATTTATTAAATTATTATCAGTTCTTTTTTAATTTTGTAAATATTCTTGTTGTAGCCGGATCTATCCAGCGATGATGAGAAAACTTACTGTTCTGGTCAGAAAGCACAAGGCCAAATTCTCTCTTCTCATACATCCCAACATCCTTCTTGCCTTCCAAGGAGCTGCCTGACTGAGAATATAGTTGTTTCAGAAATATTTCAGTTGTGTGTAGTGGTTTAAATAAAAAGCCTGGGCAGTGGGAAATACCTAGCATTTTTCCATGGTGGAGAACTTTAATGTTCCTTGAAAACCTCCAGAAAATGTTTTTAACCATCCCCTTCCCTCAAACAACACAAGTATGTGAGATGAGAAATTTTCCTTTGTAATTACTCATTTCCAATCAGAGCACTCACAAAAGAGGAATCTTACTGGAATTGATATAAGATGTTTCCACTTTTGGCAATGTAGTTAGTAAGCATAAGTTTAGAAAATGGTGTTTTAGCACCAAAGGCTTTTCTTTGTTTTTTTTTCCTACCTAAATTTTCAACAAACACACCTTTTCTTCAAAGGTTGTTGTTTGTTCAAATCAGTTGGAAGGAAGTTGCCACTATATAGGAGGTGAAGCATTCATTTCTTTTGTAGGTAGTAATTAAATAGTTAAGTGAAACCACTGGGTTTTTTTACAACACAGTACTTTCAGAAATAATAAATTCAGGTCATGAAGGAAAGCCTTTTTAATAAAAAAATATACACCTAACGGTAAAATTCTTCCTGTACTCTAATCCAGCTAGCATTTTTATGGTACAAAACCCCCCAAATTAATATTAATCATTTTTGTAGTACTGTGTGAGTTATCAGTTCTGGTGTTTTATTTACGTTTCTAATATGCCAGAGCTGTCTCTCTGTAGCAAACCCCTCAAATGCTCCATGATATACTCCATTCCTTGCTGAGACCTACTAATGCAATGCTAGATTTGCAGCTGCTGAAACTAAATCTACACAAGACTGTTTCTTAGGATAAATGCTTGCAAACTAATGGTTAGTTACATGACATGTTGAATTCAATGAAGAAAGTGCGGTAAGAATTGATCTTTCCCTATTTCCCACAGTTTCATTCTTGTTTTCTACTCCCTTATTTAGGTCACTACAACTGTTTGTGGGGCTGAGTTGTAAACAGGATTACTGAAATGATCCTGGTTAAAAGCAAGTCTTCAAAAACATTAATTTGAACGTGGATAATTTCAGTCATTTTGTTTTTAACAAGAGCAAATGCCTGAACGATGGTGGGGAATTTTTAAGGTACCCCCAGGCCTGGCTGTGTCCGGCGCCTGCCCCAGCCCTGCCTGGGTTGCAAAGCTAAGAAGGAAAAAATAACACGGAGCTTTTACTTTTTACAAAAGTAAGACATAACCCTGTATTCCTGGCAGTGTCTTGTCTGCTTTGTCACTGTGACACTCCTTGTTTCATGGTTGAAGGGATTCATCACAAATATCTGTGTACTGCAAGCGTGGCTACAGGCTGTACCTTCCAAGCCGTGCCGTCAGCGAGTGCTGTGTGTTAGTGATGGAATTAATGCACCAAGGCAGTACTTTCAGAATAGGTGTCCTACCTAAACTAACAGTTTTTGGGAGAAAAGGTGAAGGCTGCAGCTAATCGAAGCTAATGTGATGTTTTGCGGGCCTGTAAAATATGAAGTCTAATTATTGGAGCTGTGCAGCAAAGTAATGAAGAGCTTGAAAATGTAACTGGTAAGCAGTGTGATTATAGGCTAATGAGCAGGATGTTTGTGGTATATTGAAGGACTAATGAAGGGCTGCAAAAGAGAACTGTGGTGGTGTACAGTGAGACTATGCAGAGTAGGAATATTTAAATAAAGCACTGAAAGATATGCAGTATATGCTAAAGACACAGTGCTGCTAACTACTGGAGTTTATGTGTGTATGTGTGTATATTGTACAGATTAAGTAATTAACCAAAACCAGTACACTGTAAGTGCATGACAGAGGATACCAGTAAGGGAAAACATGATACTGTACATAAGTACATATTATATAGCTTGAATTTCTGCGCCAAGTAACACTCCTATCTGTACATACAGCTGTTTATCACCTTCCCTGTTCCCTCATAAGAAAATAAGAATGGTTGCTGTACTGTGCAAAGCTTTGTGTCCAGACAGCTCTGAGACGGGATAATTCCTGGAAAACAAGGGCTTCAAAACACTTTCTGCAAAGTCAGTTGCAGCATCAGGATAGAAAGTTGTAGCCTGGCATGCCAGTATGGGGCACAGTCAGCCCAGGTACTGTGCAGCATCGGGGGAGCCCGTTGTCAAACCCTCAGAGGAGAAGGCAATGTGCAGCATCATTTAGCATTTGTCTTCTGTGATTTTTCAGTACGTTGCAAAATAAGGCCGTGTCCTATTCCTCACTGTGAAAGTATTAACCATAGTTCCTGAGGAAGGATCTGACTCCCTAAAGTCACCTAGCAGGGTAATTCTTGCTTTTATTGTCAGCTACAGAGGACTGGTTTTCCTGCTCGGTGCAGCCAGTTGAATTGGGTGTATTTAATGCAATGAATAAAAGTCCAGTTCTAGAATTTGTGACTTTTTGATCCTCCTTGAGTTCTCACTCAATATGAATGTTGGCTGTTCAGTGTTTTGGTTTCATTTGGATTTTTTTCTGTAGGTTTTTTTTAAGTCAGTATTTTACAATCAAATATATTTAGAGGTCACTAAAAAGCCACCAAGAATGGCTGCCTGTCCTTTATTGTCCTCCCATGTAGTGACCAAGACTGTAGGACTCTTCATGTGCACATAATACCTATGGGAAGGAATCTCTATAACTGTATAAATGCAGAGTTGCACCATGTTCTGTACTCATCAGAGCATTACGGAGCAGGTCACTTCAGCTAAAAATGTTGTTGTGATAATCCACAGTTCTTAAAAATATCTATATTATCAACATATGTGATCAATATATGTTATCAGTAATGGACTGGTAAGTAAAAACAGGATACATTCATCTTTATAGTGATTTTAGAAAAAAAGGTAAACTCTGTATTGCCTAAACATGTACTTGTAAACTGTTTATCTGTTAGCTCTTGCCTATGCCATTGATTCTTTAGTGTAAAACTAGATTAGGGAAGAAAAATTTCTCTCTGTCTGGTTTTGAGAAGAAAAATAGGTAACTTCAAAAAGGCTCAATTTTTCTGGAAAGCAGAGAGAGAGGTATTTTCAGAAAGTACTCCAGCAGAGCTTGTAGCTGATGAGTAATCTGTTAATTGGATTGCTAGGAGTCATACTCTTCTACAGCCTTTGAAGAAACTTCCATCTGCACAAATTCCTCAATACATGAGTCAGGTATTGGAACTCAACGTTACAATGTGTTTCTACTCTGAAGAAAGGCTTTTGGGGTTTTGGAGTTTTTTTGTTCCTGTTTAAAAAGATTTTATGAGGTTAACAAAAGTCTCTGCAATTTCCACGTTGTACGTGTAAGAGTCTTGTGCTGTTTAAGTAAAGAAGATACATTAGTGTACCACTTCTTTAATGATATTCCTCTGGTTATTTCCCTTTCAGTAGGTTTGTTCTGGCATTTGTTGTTGGAAATTCTGATGTATCTGTCTTAGATACTCCATCAGCCAGTTCTTCATTACTCTACTGTCCTATAGATATCTATTTTCCTTGCAGACACTTGAGGTATAGGAGATAGTGTTGTCTCCATTTTTCAGATGAGGGACCAGAACACAAAGGAAATCCTGGCGTTAGACATAAGTCTGTGATAGAGCAAGAACCTGAATTAATTTCTCTTGCGCTTTAAAATTCATTGTGTAAATACTGGATTGTTCTTCTGACCAAAATGAAGGGAAGGTGAGAAGACATTTGCAATACAGTCTGGAGGAGTGGGAAGAAGTCCAGTGGGTGTTATACACAGATACACTCTGCCTTGATTCTGTAATGTGCATCTCAGTTGAATTATTTTTTTTTTCAACAATTTATCAATAATCTAAACCAGCAGCTCTTTAGTATGTTGTTTTTTTTTTCCAAAAAAGCTTTCTTTTTGTTTTGCTAGCTAAGTAATCTGAGTCATTTGAAATCTCTTCATTGTTGTCTTCTAGGATTTTCAGTTGATAGGGCTTGTACAGGCTGGCTTATTTGGCTTGAATGGAGCTTGAGTTAATCTTCAAGAAAAAAAGGTCGAGGAAATCGGTTGAACATCTGTGTTAAGTGTTCTGACCATTCTCTTTCCAGTGCATCTCTTCAATTCATTAAAAATGAAAGACACCTGGGAAGGAAGAATTTGCAGTTGACATTTTCTTTGAGTATTAAATTTGACTTGGACATGCAATTTTCATCTCTCTAAAAATTTTCATTAACATCTTACTACCTACATTTTAATGTTTCTTATTTATATTTTTAATATATACTTGTAAATATTATCTGGAAAAATAACTAACAATGAGCAATACTGAATCATAGGTGTGAGTCATCAGCGGAGAGCTGTATAACGGTAGTGAAGTTTAGACAGGCAAACATTTGGTTCTTGTCTCTTTTGGTATCTGTTAAATTTCTTCTTCTTTCTCAATATTTCTGTTGGCAGGTGTCCAGACTCAGCATTTAGGTATAGTTCCAAATTATGTTAGGCATAAATTTATTTTAGCTCAAATATAAAAAGTTTCATTTTTAAGGACGAGACCCAAATTTCCTCAGAGTTTAGGGGCTTTGGAAGTTTTGTTTCATCAGGGTACCTTTCTGTACCAGTTGGAAGTTTTCCCAACTGTCATTTGAGCTCACAGTATTAAAACAAGCTAAAAAGACATAGTTCTGTCTGTGCTGTAATAACATCGTTTGATTTTGATGATTATGTCAATATGCCGTTGTTACAGCGACAAGTGATTTTTCCTTAAAAAAAAAAAAGAATGGCACGTATTTCAGCAGGTGTACATGCTTTCAAAAAAGCTATTACCCAGCCACAGCCCAAGCAGGTTGTGCGATGTCTGTATCAGTACATGAGTGATCATATTCCAACATCTGATGGTCCTACCACTTTTGAATGGCCCATCACCTGAGTACTGGAAGATGTGTTTCCTATGAGTCCTCCACTGCGTTTTGCTCTACTACAAAACATCCATACAATCTGCAGCCTGTAGTGCCCAGGTGGATCAGCAGCAGTAGGAGCAGCCTGTGGATAGCTTGCTGTATCTCCTGGAATGTCTCACAGAAAGCCAAAACGCTCACTAACTGCATCCAGGTCACTCAGAACTGCAGATCAGGCCCATTTTAAGAAATCAGACTTTACCCTTCTTGTTCTGGTTTATGGTGTTCTGCTGTTGTGCTACCACTGCAAATAAACCATGCTATAGAAGGATGTTTTACTCTTCTTATCAGACACTTGTGTATCCTCTTTCCATTATACCTTGAAATATCTTTTCATGAATTTTTAGGGAGGAAAGGTAATATATTTATCCTGATAAACACAGATGGTTTATTTGTGGTTTGGTTTTTCTTTTCCCCTCTCCTTAACGCTTTTGACACAGCACAAGTTTGGTTTTTAACACACACAAAAAATCTCTTTATGACTGGAAGAGCACAAAGGGCTCCTCCTCTCCTGAATTTGCTATAAAACATATTTTGTGCTTCTTCTTAATATATTCTTGAAATAGGCATGCTATGAGATTCCAGAATTCATCCTTCCCAGCCCTGTCTGTACACCAGTAGTACAATTACAGGGAATTCTGTTCTAGCTGTGTGCTACAAAATGTTAATTCTTTATAGACACAGAGTCAGGAACTTGGAATTTATATCTCAAGTAAAAAAATTGTAGTGACCTCTTTTCTCTGGATTATAGCAGAATTGGAAAACCAATTATTTTGGACAGCACTTCCCTTGAATGATGTCCTTGAACTATGTCCTCTTGTATGTAAATGTCTCAAAGAGTAGCTGACAATCCTGGGCTCCCTCAAGGCTGGATTACAGTAAAAGAGTCTTGGGAGTCTGGATAAATTTCTCCATAGAGCCACAGATCTTCTGCCAATCCAGGTCTTCCTGCTTAGACATGGTGTACCTTTAAGGATGTGCATTAGTTTGTTGTCTCAGATTGGATTTTTTTTTTTTTTTTTTGCCTTGAGTTAGCTAATTTTTACCAGAAAATAAAACATTTTTGACTCTATATGTTTTCTACTTTGTCTGAAAATACCTTAGTTACCTTAGTGTACTCTTTTTGTCACAACTTTTTTCTTGTAGTACTTTTTGTAAGTCATGAGAATTAGAAGAAGAAGTTTTGGGCTGGAACATTTTATCTTTGAAATAGCTTATCTTCTTTAGGCTTCCTGCCTGTACTCTTTTCATACCTTGATATAGTTGCTGTCCACGTCCCTCCTGCGGTGTCACTCTCCAGTGGTCCCATTGTATTAATTCTGGAACTGCCTCCTCAAAGTAAATTGGGTCATCTTTAAGGTTCAGGGAATTATTTCAGGATGTTATTACTGGGAAAGCCACTGACCTGATGGTCCATCCTCAAAGAGAATACAGTAGGTTCTGTTTCCATCATACATACTTGTTCTGAATGATTTCATTACATCTGGCTGAAGTCAGTATTTTAGTCTTTGCTTTAATTTCTTTTCTGTCAAACACCTCCGGCAAATTAGGTTTAGCACTGTCCATCCTATTCCCCTTAGAATTGTAATTAGCTTGGTGCTGAATACCCAGTGCAGTGCAATTATATGTATTTGATTTCTACACAATTATTTGTCAAAACTGAATTGCTATGATTCCATTAACTTTTGTGATGCATTGCTGTATATCTGCAGGTGAAGCAACATTATGGGGGGAAAAAAAAACCAGATCAAATCCATTCAGATGTCAGTATAAAATAGGTAAACTCTTAACTTCAGGCTGTGAGTGTGGTCTGTGTGTCATAGGCTTCTGCCCAGTCATTTTTTGACTGGTAGAGAGGGAAGAAAAGCAAGGTGAATATGAATGCTTCTTTACTTGGTGTCCCTTAGGACCTGATCCAGGCATGTAATTCTGCGCCCAGTATGCTTGATGGTGCCAAAGATATAGAAAGCTGCTTCATGACCACAGCTGAAAGTTCTTGTGTCACATGGAAAGCTGGATGTGTGAAAGCAAAGTAGCCACCTCTGGCTTCATACCACATGCCCTCTGACTTAAGTGACATCCTTGATGGGACTGGTACATGGGCGGGCGCAGGGTGGGCACACAGTGCTCCAGGCACCAGCCCCTCGGGGACCTTTCTGCCTTAGGTGGGTTGGAGGAGACCTCAGGCTGTGAGCCACCTGTCAAGGTGTACACACTCAGCCAGGGATTTGGCTTATCACTTTTCTCTCTTGCTGTACTCAGTCGTGTTCCTACGAATTTCAGCGGTGACTCGCCTGGGTAAAGTGTGAGACAACAGAGCCCACCAGGGAGCAATGAACATGGTAGATGGGGCTATAGGGCAGAAATCACTGCATAGGCAGTCCTCAGTGTCACACCAGGGACAGAGGTCTTATCCTGGTTCCCTTGGACGTGAGAGCTGTTGCATGTTCCCAATTGTTCAAATAATGCAGAGGTACCAGGCAGGGCACCTTCATCCCTGTTTGTTAAAGGAGATTGTTATTCCAGTGGAAAAAAAGGAGTATAAAGTGGAAGTTCTCCCACCAACCACCTGTCTTAGGGAGAGCTTCTTAGTGAAGAAGGGAGAGGTGCCTTAAACGTGTCCGAGTCCCCTTCCAAATGCAAAAGGAAAAACTGTAAATATGGAGAGACCATATGGTGCAACTTGATCCTATATAGAAAAAACGAGGCTTCATCCAAAGTGATTCAATTTTGGATGTGACTCACTTTAAGTTTCACTAACTAATGTTTTCCTATATTAACATTTTACTTGTGTGTTCTTCATACTAGATATTTCTGATACAGGTGCAAAGCACGGATGCCATTTTTCACTATAGTTTTATCAGAAATATGAAACAATTTCTGCTGAGTGCCCACATTTGAAATATTCACAGATTCGTGTGTATGACGTACTGATGACCAAGTCCTGACTTTGTTTTTATTCATTCAAAATTTAGTGATCCTCTTAAAAAGAGCCGGAGGAGTGGATAGATACCTTTATCAAGTATGCATTCTGGTAGAGGTCCATTGCGAGCCTTCCAGATCTCAGGCCAAATCTCAGGCCAAATCATTAAGGGATAGAGTGTACCATCAGCAAGTTTGCTGATGACACAAAACTGGGAGGAGTGGCTGACATGCCAGATGGCTGTGCCGCCTTACAGCGTAACCTGGACAGGCTGGAGAGCTGGGCAGAGAGAAACCGTATGCAATTCAACAAGAACAAGTGTAGGGTACTACACCTGGGGAGGAATAACCCCATGCATCAGTACAGGTCCTGACCTCTGTGAGAGCAGCTCTGTGGAAAGGGACCTGGGAGTCCTGGTGGACAACAGGATAACGACGAGCCAGCAATGTGCTCTGGTGGCCAAGAAGGCAAATAGCACCCTGGGGTGCATCAGGAAGAGTGTGGTCATCCTCCCTCTCTACTCTGCCCTGGTGAGGCCGCATCTGGAGTACTGTGTCCAGTTCTGGGCTCCCTGGTTCAAGAAACATAGGGATCTGCTGGAGAGGGTCCAGCAGAGGGCTACAAAGATGATTAGGGGATTGGAGCATCTCTCTTATGAGGAAAGACTGAGGGACTTGGGTCTTTTTAGTCTAGAGGAAAGAAGACTGAGGCGGGATCTTATTAACACTTACAAATACTTAAAGGGAGGGTACCAGGGGGATGGGAATAGTCTTTTTTCAGTGGTGCCTGGTGATAGGACAAGAGGGAACGGGCACAAACTTGAATATAGGAAGTTCCATCTTAACATGAGGAGGAACTTTACTTTGAGGGTGGCAGAGCACTGGCACAGGCTGCCCAGAGAGGTTGTGGACTCTCCTACTCTGGAGACATTCAAAACCCGCCTGGATGCCGTCCTGTGCAACTTGCTGTAGGTGACTCTGCTTGGGCAGGGGGGTTGGACTAGATGCTCTCCAGAGGTCCCTTCCAACCCTGAACATTCTGTGATTCTGTGATTCTCTTATGCAACACCAGGCTCTGAATTAAGTCTTCTATTTCTGCATAGCCGAGGAGGTGGTGTTAGTACTTGCCAATAGCCTTTGCTCTGCTTAGGTATTTTTTCCCACCTTGTGGGTGGTGATGGAAAGGTGTACATGTTGTGCTTCTGTGACTGCACGGTGCAGTGTCAGGATGAAAACTAGCATTGCACAGAACTGCAAAATACAGACAGAACTAGCCATGTTCTTTCAAATCAATAGTGGTAGGTTTCTTTTAGTTTCTTTTAGCTAATGAGCACTGAAAAGAACAAAAGGATGGCAGAGAAGCATTGAAAAGGGATAGTTACTGCTACAAAGCGGGTTTTTTTTGCAGAGTTTTGATGCTGAAGCCTTTAGAAGAGAGCACTTAGACATGTTTGATTTCTTTCAGGTCCTCAGATTTTGGGACGTTGTACACAAAGTTGAATCTACAGCCTGGGATTTCCACAGTTATTGACAATTTCTACATCTGTCCCACCAACAAAAAAAAGGTATGTGGCAAAAAAAAAAAGATGTTTTATGGTGCAGCTGAGACTGCAATTATGTGAAGTGTGTTTTACAGGTTTTCAAAATACAGGGAAGTGGATTTCACAAAGTTGCAGGTCACCTTAGATGAATTTGTGACATATGGAAGTGGGATATTTATTCTTGCTGAATAATATAGAAAGAAAGAAATGCCTTGATGGAGTATGAAAACTTTTGAGGCCATTGACTGCTGGAAATGGAGCTTCCATGGAGCTTTCCAGAGTAATGGAAAAGCAACTTCTGTAGGTTTCCATAGATCCACCTAAATTCTGGGACTGGTGTTCAACCTCTTCAACCTTTATGCACAATTTCAAAGTCCTTTGCACATTCCGTAATATAAAGCATAGGGACTGGGCAGGCTGTCATTGAGAATGATGTTTATCCTGTGTAAAACTTAATTAAAAAATAAAAACCCCTCCCCTCGAAACTCTTTCTTAATAAATGTTTCTGCATCATATACTGAACCAAAAAGCTTTTCATGGAGCCTAGGAAGATTAAGTGGACTTTTTAAGTGAGAGCGAAATTGACCCATTGAGTGTATTTACAATGGATGTTATATTAGAAGCAACAGGAAGAGCGATTATGGGGAAAAAACCCAATAACAACCCTTCTATGTCTGCAAAATGCCCGTGATTTAAACAGCAAGAATTGTGAAATACATTGTGAATAACACAAGCACAGTAGGTCTTTCATGAAATAAGAATTTTCTCTTGATAAGGGCCTTTTAACTCCAGTGTAATACAGAAGCATTGATTTCATGCAGAGGCCACTGATTGGAAGGACAATGTTAGTTGTGTTTATCTGTCTGTTCTGCTTAATCAAAAATCAGTGGAACTCAGTGAGGCTCCTTGGATGATTAAGTACATATTTTATTTCTCTTGCAATTGTCACTGGAGTTTTTGCACCCAAGCTATGCTATGCCTGAGCTTGGTAATATATTTTCAATCTGCTGCAAAGTCAGAAATTATTTTTTTGTTTCTTGAAGTGGAACTACCACCAAGCACAAAGTTTCGACAGACTCTGTGTCTCAGAGATAAGATCTACTGGTGATTTCAAGTCCAAAAGAATTAAAAAAAAAATATCTTCAGTCATTTCAGCTTTGGGAATAAAAGCTAAAAGTAAGAGACAGATGAGAGCTCTGTGGAGGATTTTTCCCAGCTCACCCAGCTACAGTATAAAAGCCTGCATAAGCACAGGGGGGTTAGTGACAATGTGGTTGTGCAAGTTGTCTGGCAAAGTAAACAGATCACTCCTGAATTTCAAGCCTGAAGAACACACCAATGTTCACAAAAAATCTCATGTTAACCCTATCTTAGAAAAATCTATGTTCTGCTTAAGACAATTTGAAATTCTCAGAGATATAAAGCCTTCGTTGTAAACTAATATCATATTGGAATCCGTTTGTTATAGAAAGTCTCTTTGGTTACCCATTAAATACTCTGGTTTTATGCTGAGATTTGCTTCTGCGAAGATGTTGTTTGATAGTATACAAACAACAAAACTAGCAGAGGAGAAGGGATTTCTGGGGCCTGTAAACAATGCCAGACAGCATATTTCTACATGCAAATATACATACATACACACATACATGGTACAAAAATGGTGAAAGCATTGGAGTTAAATTCTGTAGCCAACAGCATCAAACTGGTCTTGGAGGTGTTGCAGTCACATGTGGCAGGTAAGGGGGAAGTCTCCATCTCATAAGAACTTTGTCAGTCATAATGGCAACTTTTCTGGTGTTGGACATTTGATTAGGATACTAACTAAGACGATCAGCTGATTTCACAGAAGTTATTTAGAAGGATGGAAGAAAATGTCTCCCTGCCCATCCATTTCAGCTGAATTGCGGTAAGGTGGGACAGAACATTTAGAGCTCTGACTTCCTTTTCAGAGCTGAGCAAAAGTCTCAGGCTTTCATTCGTTCTTGGTGTTATTAGACTTCAGATCGTTATGGTATGGGTTTTTGTCAACCAGTTCACATCTTTTGAAATGTGCTGAAAAATGGAAACTGTGCTGGAGTGCTGACTGTGCGTAGTGGAACTGAGCATGTACTTTAAATTTAACGCAAAGTAGTCCCATGCTACCACTTAGCATTTAGAGACTGGGAATATGCACAAAAGCAGAGATAAAAGACATTGATGGGTAATATTTGAATACTTTGCATGTTAAGCGTTATTGTATGCTTTCATTCTGTTTACCCGTTGTAGACCTCATCTGTGGAAGAACTGATACTGCAAATTTAATGCTTATCATTTCCACCTCAATGTCGTCAGAGCATTAACCTCACATGGTTTTAGCTCCGTGCAATTTAGGTGCCTAGTCATACCCTCTCCCTCTGCAGTCCGTGGAGAAATGTGGGTACCTCCAGGCAGTTCATCCTGTTAAATTCATAGTTCTTTGTAATTGTGAGAGTGAGACTGAATGAGCTTGTGGAGGTTCCTATAAATGACTTTATGACTATTGTGGGTCTGAACAAAGTCTCAACTCACTGCAGCTTCCTACAAAGACATACAAAGAGATAGAAGATGATTTTTGTTTTGGAATGCAACTAGATAAAATATTTGCTAGAAGACTCCAGTCTAGTTCTTGAACTGACATTTCTTCAGTTTATCTCTGCTGGTATACCAACTCCTGGAGTTACTTTCACTCAACATGCCTCCACTCTGTGAGCTGCAATTATACCATTCAGACCAATGGACTTATAAGTGAGCTTTATATGGCAAATGGGAAATTGTATTGGAAATTTCAGTCCCTATGAATTGCTCTAGTTTGCATTTTCTTAAGATGGATTGAAAAGGAAAAAAAGTTTATGCATCTTATCTTCCCTACCCCGTTGTTTAAGAAGTTAAAATTCCACAGAATTACAATGCTGTTCATGAAGTGCGTTAGCAGATGTAGAGGGTACAGCAGCATCCTTTTCACGTAGTGCTCCATGGAAGAGAGACTGTATAAAAAAGAACAAAATTACAAGGTAAACTACAGGAATGCTGGGGAATTTGAACTAGCTGGTGGAAGCAATTTATAAACCCTGCTAAATCCATGCAAAGAAGTGGCAGGTTCCTTTACTCTCTTACCCTTCTGTGAATGAGTTGCGATGAGTACTGTTCATGGGTCTAAGAGACAAATCAGGAAGGAGTTGTATCAAGGTCATATCTACACAATCTTTTGATGATTGAGGTAAATTCACTCAGTGTGGGTCTTTTTCTGGCTGAACGCAGCAGAACTTCAATGCAGAAATTGTGTTGCTGCGGTTACCACAGGACTCAAGCTACGAAACCCAGTTTTGACAAGAAATGATGACAAACCTTCCAGAGTAGAGCTTTAGAGGGCTTTGTGTATTGCTTTGAATGGGCCTTTCTGATGAAATTGTGGGATGGAAGCGTGAACTGTGGCTGTATTGTTTGTACTTCAGAGCTGAATTGCAGCCAGCCAGCAGCACAAGTAGAAGACATTTGCACCTACCTGCAAAAGACCCTGTAGGCTCCCTGTAAACCTATGAAAAAATATGAAACAATAGAGTAATAGATGAGATAACACTGTAATTAAGAGTTCACACTTCCTAAGGATGCATTAATGTTTGCTTTGCATTCTGGCTGGTTTTATTATAGTATAAACCAGCAACCAGAGACACTGAAACTGTTTGACATGGTTTTGGAAAGTTGTAGACTAATGAAGGTGAGTTCTCCTATGTAAGCTCTCTGATGCTAACTTCCCCATTTGAAGCACTTTTTCATTGATCTGTGACATAAAATAGCCTTACTCTATGCAGGCCTTGAAGTGCTGTGTGTTGATAAGGGATGTTCCTGCACTTTAAACAACAGAAGTTACATGATTATCTCCTTTTCAGTAATTACTCTATGCCGATAGCGTCAAATAGTGCAGGGATCCCATAATGTACCATGTGGGGGAAATAATTAGATTTGTATCCTCTGTTTTCCAAAACAGCATTATAATTGTGATTTGGAAGTGATGCAAATGATTCATTGGAGTATGGGATTACGCTTTCGGTAGTGTAAATCTGGGGTCAGCTAAACAAAGTAAATTCTTTCTATGAAGACAAAAGTTAACAGAATTCAGCTTCACTAAGCTAAATTATGGACAAAATATTTAACATTTTTATAGAGCATATACGCTGTTGGGTGTGGAAATGACATATTTGCTTTAATCCTGTTTGTATAATGTAGCTGGGGAGGAGTTGGGTGAACACACTGACCTTTTCCCACATTCAGCGCAAGGTTAGTTTTCATTGGTGCTAATGCAACTGGTACATCCATCCTTCTGTTTATTTGCTTCTGGAAAAGAGGCAGCTGAGCAGTGTATGTATAGGCATTTCATAATAAGAGAAAATAAATGTCGATTGTGCATACACTGACTTATTAGTTAGATGGGTTGAGCACTTACATTTCCCAGCTGTCACAATAACCAATAGCTGCATGTTTTTCCAAACTAAAATGCAAGGTGACAAACGTGTGTTCTTGCTTGACAAACCATGCAGAACACTTAAGATAGTAATAAGGATATAGGCTATCCTGTACAAGATTTTAACTCCTGATACTTTAAAATAGTATAAATTACACATGATCTCAAAAGGGTATTTGGCACAGCTATAAAAGCATTTCCCAAGATGCAACTGGCTTGAGCAATGTTTGTAAGCACTTACAGGTAAATGCAGTCCTACAGCATTTTGACATTTGTCTTTCAGAGCAAAACAATTGTTAGTGGAAGCTGTCAAAATGTAGTATAACTACATTTACTTGTAAGGAATAATTCTACTCAAGTATCAATTTCCTTAGAGACCATACCAGAACTTCTGCGAACATAGAGAGCAGAATTATCTTACACTTTTATTAGTAGAAGTTGTCAACTGTAGAATATTCCTTGCAATAACCTGAGTAGTTACTTCAGGAAGGTTTCACTGTGAAACTGTAGAATATGAGTCTGTATGTTGTGATGCATCATCGCTTTACCGTGATACATTCTTTCTTTATAAGCAGTGTCACTGTTTGGTTTTATTCTAGTGGTGCACCACCAGAGCTCTGATGTAACCCAACTGCATCATTTTGCTTAAGACTTCTGTCCGGGTCTGTTCAGTTCATCATCAGATTTTCCAAATGCTTCCAGAAGTATGCTCAGTAATTTAATTTTTTTTTCACTCATAATTTGCTAGTAAGTGGATTGTCCTATGCAGAAATCCCAGATTTTATTGACACACGCAGCTGATGAGCAGTTGCCTGGTTGACAGCCAGGAAGCTATTAAATACAAGTGGAACTCAATAGGTTAAAACAGTCAGAGCTTTCACTGAGCTGTTAGCTAGCGGTCACCATCCATGGCAGGGGTTCATGTAGCACCACCAAAACCAAACTATACAGGGGGAAGAACTGATGGATGCTGTTTGATGGGCTGTGAGTATGTATATGTGGAAAAAGTATGATAAAGCTCTGAGAAACAGAGAGTGGAACAGTTGAAAATTAAAAACCTGTATGAAGCAAACCCTAGGAATCTGGCTATTAGAAAAGTATTTGTGCTATTTACTGGCTAAATGGAGGCTATGAACTACAGCTTTCCCTGTCTGACTGATTCCTGCTATGTTTGAGAAAGCAGGGCCTTTGCATACTTTGTATGCATCTAGAATATGTGACTCTTATGTGACTTTTGTACTCCTTGTAACGCCTCCTCTCTTAAACCGTAGGCTATGAATGCATTTTCCTGTATAGTGTGACAGAGAAGGGTTTGGTTTGGTTTGGTTTCCATAAAAATTTTGCAGACACTTTCTGTGCATTTCTCCATGCTGGTCTTCTACGTATGGGCCTAGGAGGGAATCCCCAGGTCTTGTTGATTAGGTGCATTTTTGTCTCAGAATACTTTTTTTGCATGGACATCTACCAAAACATTGAACTGCTTCTATGTCTTTTTGTTTCAGTTCTGCTCCCTTTGACCTGTAAATGTTTTATAGTCCAGCACCTGGAGTAGACTGTGGTCAAGTGCTGCACCTCATTTAAAAAAAGAAAAAATAACAACCCACAAAAAACCCCAAACCAACAAACCTGACTAACAATAAAAGTGAACGGTAGACTGCCATGGCTAGTGCGTAGGTTTGCCATAGTATGTAGGGTAATTATCAAGGTAGAGGGTGTGGGGGCTAAAAGTGTGCCCACTTGAACATACACTATTCTTGTTATTATTCTATCCTATAATGTGTTATTATTCTATCCTATAATTTATTTGATGCTTAATGTTGAGTTCTCAATTGAAGTTTTTGAGATTGACCTTCCGCTGTGATTTTGCAGCCTAATGTGCAACTTTTGCATTCTTTTGTGCTCAGGCATACAATTATTCTAAGGAAAAATAGTCCTGTCTTTGCTGCATGCTTATTATAGATTCTTTTGTTCTGTTTTTATGAATTTCCTGTCTAAAACTCATTAATCATAAAAGCAGACCAACAACTACCAAAAAGCCGTAATGTTAAATTAAGTTTACTGTAGTGAAGCCAAAAATAAAAAGACTAGTTGGTGGGAGTACAACATAAAAAAGATTTATGTGATAATGGAAAAGACCTGTGAGCAAGTGTTAAGAGACCATTGTGCATATGATTCTGCACTTGAGAGACATCCATTTCCCTCCCTGTAATTCTGGGAAGAGAAGGAATCCAAGCATCGTATTTTCAGCAAGGTTTTATTTCCTATTATGATGAGCAGGGGTCATTGCTTGGAGAAATAAGAATAGTCAATCAAGAGCATACAGTAGAAAGCAGGTCTGAAGCTACCCTCGGCACCTGCGGCGATGTGTGCTGCTGAGCGGGTGGCTGGTCAGAGAGGAGCCGTAAATGGGAAGGCATAATGTTCCACACCAGACGGGGTTTAAGACCTGGGATTTTGATTTGGTATGTCTGAAAAGAAGGGCAATTTTGCAAAATTTAGACCAGGCTGTCACTTCAAAGCTCTCTCTTTAAAATGTAGATTCTTATATGTAGGCCCAAATCTAAGTCTGAGCAATACGCCAGAGAAAAAATTCAGGGCGTGCTGATAGATTTGCTGTGCAGGAGACTAGGCAGGTCGTGTGTTTCCCTTGTCCAGCCTGCCCATGGGTTCAATGACCCACTTTAATTCCTTCTCTGCTTGAGATAACAACTAGGGGGGAAACCAAAATAATTAATCAAGCAAAATTGTCTGTGGTAGTTCTCTAGACCTGAGTGAGACCTAGGCTTTTGTCCAGCATGGCAGACATGTTCTTGTGTCCTAGCTAGAGCTACAACTGTCGTCTAATCAATAGTTGTGAGGATCATGCCCATCTTTTTTGAAAGCTATACATTCCCATGAGAATATCATCCTGAAAGATTTTCTGATGTAATATGGAGCTTGAAGAATTAAATATAATGAGGAGGCAAATTGAAATATATGGTATAGCATCCAAAGGAGAAGGTGTCCATATGAAGAGTGAAGAGAGTTACTGATTCAGGGTTGCGTGAAATCTGTGCCAGATAAAATCAGAAAGGAAGAGGTGGTTATGTCAGCCGTGCTGAATCTTTGCAAAAGGAAAGAGGAGAAAATAGAGAGAAACTTAATTGTAAAGAGGAAATGGTAAAGGATTAGTAACAAGCATCTTATGGTACTTAATAAGTATTTAATTGGTTGGCGAGTATGCTAGGATGAAATGGGTACAGATAAGTCTATAGAACAGAGTCAGGTTTCTGCTAAACGCACATACACAAGATGAGGTTTTTCTGTGATTAATTTAGATTATTTATATCTATTGCAATTATCCTGTGTGTTGAGATTATTTTCATCTAATTATTTACTTAACATCACAACATGCCTAGAGGCGTGTATCAAGGTTCCCATGTTACAGAAGGGAGGAAATTGGAACTCTTTCATCTTAACTCAGAGTCTAACTGCAGCAACAACTAACCAAGAGGACAATGTTAAGGAGGTTATATCAAAACTTCTAAACAGTATTTGAAGAAAGATGACTAATACCGTTCTGCAAGGACAGTGTACAGTAGGCATATTCCCCAGACAGCCCAAAAATAATGGTGTAGAGTGTTTGAAACACATCCATCATGCTTGCTGATGGATCTTCTGCATCTCCTGGAGACCTGTGCATTTCCTCCTCATTTCCCCAATGATGGAACGGCAGCACGAGTCCCAGCTTCCACGCTTCATGGTCTGCTAGCGTTTTCCAATCTACTGATGTGTCAAATTCTGCTTCTCTTCACTGCAGCTGTTTGACTTCCCTCCACTCATGCTGACCACACGAACTCCTCTGGCTCTCTCAGGAGCAGAGATGCAGCAGGATTTTTTTCCCTGGGGTTGGCATGGAAGCACAGTGGAAATGAGCAGGGTTTAAATTGCTGCCACAACCATTTGGCAGTGTGCTCGCCCCACGGAGAATCCCCGTGGCTGCTACCCCCGTGCACTGCTGGGGGTGAAACTGCTGCTTAAACCAGTCAGCTGCTGCAATCTTGCTGTCACTGCACAAATATTTGTACAGGACTCCTAAACTACTGTGAATCTTACATTTAAGTATGCCAGTGATTTTATTTATTCTGCCCTCTTTGTGGCATTTACTAGAAGGGATGAACACAACTGCTTTCCTGTTTCTAATTCTGAAATGAGCCCTGATTCCCAGTGGTCCCAGCACCCTGCAGCAGCAAACTTCTACTGAAACGGTAGGACCTGTGTGACAAATATGTTTTAACCATGTCCTTCTCATGTGGCCTATACACATTTATTTGAATATAGTGTTCAAAAATTCATGCAAGCATAAAACAGAAATTTTTTTTCATTTCACACTATGTGTTTCTGTCAGGCAGAGAAAGATTCTTCTGGAAACTGAAGTCTCTTATGTTTAACTAAGCCATCTCTGAAGCCTTTCAGGCTTGTGCTGGAGACACACTTTTTCCATCTGTGGGAGTAACTAATGCACTAGGTTGCTGTTGTCTCTTTGCAGAAGAAGATTGCTGTTGGATGAATGGTGGGATCTTTATAATTCCTGATTTGGTTTTGAGGAGGAATCTTATGCAAACTTGTTTTGTGTCTAGCCAGTATTTCTCTCTCCCCATTTTTTTCATAATGATTTTTTGCAACCTTTTATTTCTTCTTTCTGTCCTTCCATCTCTTAATCTTTTTCCAGCGCTTTCTTGTTTTCCTGCTTTTCTTTCCTACTTTTCTCAGCATTACTCCTTTTTACACCTCACAAGTCGTTTCTGGACTGAATTAAACCTTTTTCTTTCACAGTTACCATTACTAAAAAAAAAATAAAATTAGAAGAATGTAGCTAATGGTCCTATGTTTCTATTAAAAAATCATAATTTTCTCGGGATAATAACAAAACTGCTGACACATCCCTGACTATAATTCATAAAATGAATCTCTCCAACAGCGGCAGTAGGATGATTCGATCAGGGAGCTGTTAGCCAGGAGACCTGACTTCAGTTTGTATGACCTTGAGCAAGCCTGAGCCTCCCTGAAGCCTGACTTCCCATTGCCTCGCGCCTTGTAATATCATTTGCCTTGTGCAAAACCACTGTGACATGACATGATTTGACAGTCTACCTTGAGGTCAGATTACGGGGTTTTGCAAAAAGTACAGAATTAGTCTGGTTTAGTTTCCTTGTTTAGAAACTTAAGACAATAATACTGAAGTCTGCAGAGCACCTGTGATCCCTAAATAAATGCTGAATATATTTATGATCCCGTTTCAAGAGGAATGCATATTTATAAGGTATTTTTTGTGTCACATCCCTGCAGTACTGAACAGCATTTTAAGATTTGCAGCATGCTGAAAAGAATTGTTATAAATACGTCCCTATGTTTTTCAAGATTGTTTAGTGTTTATCAGGCATGGCTGGTTCAGGACATAGGTAGTAATTTGAATATGATGGTAACAGAAATGAGGAAATTAAACTACCTGCCCCGAATGGAACAGGATTAATTTCTGCTGCAATTGCTGGATCTACAATTTACAGGTTTACAATCCTATTGTCAGTTCTTTAAACAATATTACCAATCTGGACATTGAAACAGCATTCAAATTTGACTTTAAAATGGTCTCCTTTTCCAGAAGACACTAAGCCTATGCAAGGAGACCTTGTGGAAAGGTCTGGTGAGGGAAGTGCCTCAGGTAGCACTGAGGGATTGTGGAGTGTTTATCTCGCAAAGCTTGGTGTCAAAAACGGACGACTGCTAGTTGCATAAAAAGCTGTGCTTTCAGTGTAACTATGACTACAGGAATCAGACCAGGATCACTGGGAATAAGCAAACATCTCCTGTCAATTTAAGATATTAAATGCACTGGTGTTGTTCTTTAAGGCTAATATATGTCCTATTTGTTTCATTCAGCCATACCTGTGAACTGATCTTTTTCCACATTGCATCACTTTGTAGGATTTTCTGTGTTTAAGTGCTTTTACAGTTTGTTTGTGATGCAGTGCAGGCAGGCATAAATTAGTGGGGGTTTGGCTAAAGGTTCGAGTCTGTCCGGGAGAATAATAGTGTCTCACACTTTGTTCTTTCTGTGGGCTCTAGCAAAGGCAATGGTTCTCTTACTTGCCACAGCTGAAGGGTCAAGAAATGCTCTTGTTCTCTGCAAGGGGCTGTAACACAGGAGCAGGAGATCTGGGCCTCCATTTTTTACATCTTTGCTACGTGGAGCTTGGGGATATAGGGTTTCTGTTGCGCTTTAGGATTGTGAAGCCCAAAGGCTCCCCTGAAACTCTCCCACGCTGTATATTGTTGCAAGGTCCAGCCATAACTTTTCACTTGACTTAAGCGGACAAAGTCTATAAAACTGTCCTTTCTGGAATAAAATGCCGTTCAGGAGGTAATAATGTTCCATTCTAATATTGCTTGGTATATTGTAAGACCATATTAAAACCACTTGTGAGTTGTACTCTGCCATAAGATCTCAAAATTTTATATGTGCACAGATGATTTGGTGTCTCCTGCTAATAGCTTTGGGAATTTTGAGGAGATTATAGGATTTCCCTTTTACAGATGTGGAAATAGAAAGATGTAACTGACTTGCCTGGGAAAGAAATGAGATAAAATTAATAATATGCCACACATCTAAGCCAGCCCCTCAGCTTGAAGCACAAAACTACCCTTTTGCCCCTCAACAAAATAATAGATTAATTAAATCAAATGCATTTTTAACAGTTTGAGGGAGAGTATGGGCTTGTGGAAGGTCTATCAAGACCATAAATATTATCATTAGTCAAATATATGAAAGCTTGTTTTTGAAAAAAAAAAAAAAAAAAATCAGAATGGTTAATATTCCCAGAATGAAGGACTGAAATTTGGGAAGTATTTTCAGTTATAAGATCATGATTAGCTTTGAACAAGGACCAAGTAGATTTTTACACTTTTTTATGGTATCGTTTTGGAAGATTAAATAGATGATCACAGAATTTGATAACATATTCAGCAATACCTATTCTAAGACTACAGATGTGACTTGTAAGCCAATTTCGTAATAACTTTATAGAAAGCTAATTTGTGATGATAGTGAAAGAAGTTTTAAAGCTTTTCTAAAGTGTTGGAGGCAATTTGAACTGCATCTTTAAAAAGTTATAGTTGGAAATAAAGAAGGGAGCTGAATTTTCATCTAGGACCTTAATTTTAGATGCTCTGTTGGAAAACATTAGCCCCGTGTTTCTGCACAATTCATAGAATTCACTTTTTATTAACGCTTATCTACTATAAACCAGTTACTGTGTAAAGCATGGCTGGGTTAGGATAAGGTGAGAAATTTTTATCAATACTCTGAAAATTTCAGAAAAAAATCTATCCTGATTTACAGATGAAAATAAAAGACTTTGAAAAGAGTTGATGGAGCCCAGATGAGGAAAAACAGATGAGATTAGGTGAAATATTTTGTTTACATTGTGACCCTCTTAAATGTAGTGTTTTTAAAGTATGTCAAGGTTTACTTATAAAAATAATAAATACTCCTAATTAAAATTAATATTTGAATTGGGAAACTTGTCAAAATGTGCATTGGAAAACATTGCCCTTGCCATTTCAGCATTTTCTGACCAAAATTTATTTTTTTCTGAAAGTGCCCTGGCATTTTAATAGCCAGCAAAGTGCCAGAATCTTAGATGTTTTTTTCTCTGATAGCTGGTAAATTTTTGACTTATGTAATGTTTATAACACTGAGTTTATTTCAAAGCTATAATGTATTCTGCTTTACTTCTATATTTTTCTCTTCATGGGATTCTTTGATTCGCTAATAAGGGGATTATCCTCTTCCCCTTTTCTTCAAAACTAATATGTTAAGAGGCAAATTTATTAGGCTGATGCTCACGGTCTGCAGGTGACACTGCTCTGTTTTCCTTTTTTCCTGTATTCAGTGGTCCATGATTTAGGTAATTGCCAGTTATTTATCTTCTTTGAACATTTTGATAGCACACTGGGTTTTGTTTGTGGTGGTTTTTACCCTCTCTCTTGTCTGCTCTCTTTGACTGGGGAGAAACTACTGCAGCTTGTCAGTGGCTGAAGTTGGACACTTCACCGTTCCTTAATACTGCTCTGCCGCCTGCCACTGCATTTAAGCCATGTTCGCAAACATAAGCTAAATATCACCCAGGTAAAAAACAAAGAAAGGCTAAATCTCTAAATGTTCCTGCTAGCAAATAAGTTTATTTAAAAAGCACCAAGTGGTGCAGTGGCAGAACCCAAGAGTCCCCCTTTCTGCCTTCTCTTCAGGTCAGTTTATAAGCTTCAGCTCACAAAATTTTCCCCAGAGAACACTGCGGTTGTAAACTGGCAATGACATCTACTGTGGTAGGGGCTACAGGCTTTTACCAGAAATCTAAAAAAAAATCTACTCTCAAGGCTATAGCCATTTGTAGTAGATCTTAGAAAGGTGAAGAATGCGCAATAAATTTTCAGGCCACTTTTTAATCCAGTAAACATATGTTGATGGCTGCACAGTAAGATGTTATTGTGCTTTTTCCCTGAAGGGTTTGAGTTTCCAGCTTACTTTGATTTCTTAAGGAACCACAAAAATCAGGAGGAAACCTCCAATTTAGGCTTGCCCAGCTCTGTTGTGGTATATTATATGGTAATCAGGGTACTCCAGCTTGATGACCTTTCATCTATGACTGTTGTTTAACAGCGTACAGTGCTGGGCTTTCATGTGTTTTGAGTATTGATTTTCCAGAGAGGGGGAACTGCAATAATAACCCGGGGAGGTCTGGCATCACTGTGACCTGGTTTGCTTTTATTCCTTATGGCTCTAGGCAGAGCAGGCAGTTCCCGGGAGCGATGAGCTGCTGGAAATGGCATGTCTCCCCCGGCTTTGCTTGTGTGAAAGCCCTGAAAAAGTGTTTCCCTGGTGTAACTGGCTCTCCCTCCAGCTTTCCTTTCCAGCTTATTTCCATTCCACTTATCTTTTTCTCCTCCCACCCTTCCAGCTGCAGATGGGCCTGGAGGGGGCTTTTCTGAGCACCCGCACCCCAGGAGCAGCAGCAGCGTTCAGGTCAGCCTGTGTTGCTGGGCAGCCTGGCACAGGCACTGGCTGCAGCATCGGAAGCTGAGGGAGTTGCATGTCAGATGCAAAATTGCATATCAGATGCAATTTTGGTCAAGAATCACCTCAGAACGGTGCTCTGCTTTCATAACGTGTTGTTTCTTTCCTTTGGACAAAGAAATGTGCTGGCATTATCTTGTTCAAATCTCTATGTAAATTCACTTCTTCCCTTTCTTAAAGCTCTAGGGTATGAATCCCGTTCACACTGGGGTACCATGGTGATGGGTGGCTTCCAAATACCAAAGACAAAAAGTGTGATAATGGTTGCTGTGGTGCTCTTAATCCCCTCATGATCCTCTTTATATGAGACTAGTTCTATGTGAAGAACCTATGATCCAGACTAAATGCTCTCCATGCCAAAGGAACGACAATAAGGGGAGCAGTGATGCTTCATGGGGTTGAGTTGGTGACTGGTGTTAGTACTCCAGGTTTCTAAAGCTATGTCACCAGATGTCTTTGTAATCCTGGATATGTTTACTCGATCTAAAAGACTCTTTGTAAACGGGGTTCTCTCACATGAGTGAGGTTACTTACCAACTATTTCAGAATACAGTATATTGTCAATATTTGTTCATCACATATAATGGTGGGTATGCAATATTTATAGCCTTCCCATAAGGATTACCGTTGGGAATAGCAGAGTCACAACCAATTGCCTTAGCTGCTACTTACAAAAGCCCAGCTCAGTTACCATACCTTGGTTGGAATAATCTAGCCCTGCATTAGAAGTATATTACCCAGTAAACACAATGCAGTTGATGCCTATTTGAAGAGACCTTACTCATTTCAAAAGTCTCAGGAGACAAAATAAGTTATTTGTGTGGCTGAATCACTGAACAAAAGAGAAGCCGTTTGTTATCTGAAGTAACAGGACAGCATATGTTTCACTGCAGTGTGGCTGGCAGCCTAGAGCCTTGAAAAATGTGTTTTTGTCTTCAGGGAAGCATAGACATCAACTTCGCGCATCTCAAGAGGTGTTAAACCAGCATCTGATGAGTCAAGTTGCAATCAAATGAGCCTTGCTAGGGAAGAGCAAGCAACATATTCAAAATTTTGGCAACCGCCATTTTACCTTTGCCTTTTTTAATCAGAGAAAGTCCGCTGTGATTTCTCACTAGTTTTCTTGAGCTTTACAATAAAGAAAGATGCCCTGAGCTATTCTCTCTTTCTCACCCGACCATCCTGAAACTTTAACCTTAGAAGTGAAAATAAAATAAAAAGTTAAAATGCAGTTTGTATTTTTGTTTCTGTTCTCTCACCTATTAAAAACTACTGAGTTTGTCACGTAAGATTTACTGAGTTAGTCACCAGAGGGAAGACCTGTGGAACCTGTCTTTATTCCAGAAAAAAAACATTATCAAATTTTATTTTTATCATTATGAAGAACACTTTGGCTGCCAAACAAATATCCTGAAAAGTCAATTCTGCAGATGTACGTAGTCCTAAATTTGTCATGTTTGTGTTCAGATATGCCATGCCATCTGTCTTCATGGCTGTAAGCAGCTTATTATATGTAACCCTTTGGGTAGTTTAAAGTTTGTATTTTGTGGTAGAAGATATCAGTGATGCCCACAGTTTTAGCACCCTCACTCTGGTAAAGAAGAAAAGATGGTAATCATTAGAGATGTTTTATGCCCAGCAGCTTACAAACACTGTGGAAAATGGTCCTTGTACAAGATAAAGATGAAAGGTGTGTGAAATGTTTTTTGAAGACTGTACGTTTTCTAGAAGGTCAAGCAATTTCATCACCAGCACTAGGCAAGGATGGGGGGACTTCATTTGCTGGTGATGAAAACAACCTGGTCAATAAGGGGCTGCATCAAAAGAAGTGTGGCCAGCAGGTTGAGGGAGGTGATTCTGTCCCTCTACTCCGCTCTCGTGAGACCCCACCTGGAGTACTGTGTCCAGCTCTGGAGCCCTCAGAGCAGGAAAGACATGGACCTGTTGGAGTGGGTCCAGAGGAGAGCCACAAAAATGATGAGAGGGATGGAACACCTCTCCTATGAGAACAGGCTGAGGGAGTCGGGATTGTTCAGCCTGGAGAAGACAAGGCACCAGGGAGACCTTATTGCGGCCTTTCAGTACTTAAAGGGGGCTTATAAGAAAGATGGGGACAAACTTTTTATCAGGGTCTGTTGCGATAGGACAAGGGGTAATGGCTTTTAAACTACAAGACGGAAGATTTAGACTAGATATAAGGAAGACATTTTTTTACAGTGAGGGTGGTAAAACACTGGAACAGGTTGCCCAGAGAGGAAGTAGATGCCCCATGCCTGGAAACATTCAAGGTCGGGTTGGACAGGGCACTGAGCAATCTGATCAAGGTGAAGATGTCCCTGCTCGTTGCAGGGGGGTTGGACTAGATGACCTTTAAAGGTCCCTTCCAATCCAAGCCATTTTATGATTCTATGATTCTAAAAGAGGTTACAGTCAAGTATGCAGAGGGGTTACATGCTTTGGTTGGATCTGTAATTCCATTATGCTGTGTGACTAAAAGGTGTGTGGTAAAGGAGTTTCACAGCAGAATCTAAACAGCCGATTCTTGTCTGGAAGCGCAGGGAAAGAGAAAGCATGTTCTGCCCAGATTTGACTGGCAGAGATTGGAAGCAGAGGTTAGTTCCACAGCACCTAACTGTGGATGGTTCACTGGAAGAGCCTCAGCTGGGACTATGACACATTCATAGTGTCAAATCCATAATCATGTTGATATCAAAGGCTCAGACTGTTTTGGTCTTCTGGAGTCATTAACAGCTTCATCGTTTGAACATATCCACCTAGTGCTATTGTGGACGAATCGGCTGTTATGGTGCCATGCAGTCCTCTTGAACGTCCATTTCAAAGCAATTGCAGCATTAGGTAAAAAGGTAGATAACTTACCTCATTTTGTTTACATTTTGCTTGACCTCAATAAAAAATGCTGTGCATATATATATATCATATATATGATTCCTACCTAATCCTTTGCATTAATTTATCAGTACTAGTGCTTGCTAAACAGGGTGTAGGCAAATGGGAGGAGGTGCCTTAGATGGATGGCTTCTCACTTCTGATGATTTTTCACCTCAGAATTCCTTTTTCCTCATAGAAGTCACATTTATAATGGAAATTATGAAGGATTTAAGGAAACCCTTTCATCTTTTGTCTTCTTGCCATGTTGGGAAATTATCACCCAAAGTGGAAAGAGTGACCTTTTCTTCATTCAGAAAAAATATGGAAAATTAAATCAATCAGTATAGATTATTTCAATATATGTTGGCTAAAACTGCTTAGTTATGCCATGGCTATTACATCATGGGGAAATTGGTACATTAGGAAGGTTAATATATGCCTCAATGACTGATACCCTATTTTGTTAGCATACCTCATGCTGTTGGATGTTTATTGCAATTATCAAGGTAAATGAGTGGTTTGTGCATGTGACATTGCATTCTGTTGACCTCTTTATATCAGTACTTGGTCACATTGTCAGGAGCAGTGGTTCGACTGGTTCATGAGTGACAGCGATGAGTAGGTAAGACAGCATAGACAAATCTTTTTAATATTTTTACTTTTTTCTTTTTTAACTTTTCCATGGCTGTGAGCAACATGGAAGGGCATCACAGGCAGTGTGTTGCTCCCAGCACTGCTTTATGAGGTGACCTAAAGGAATTAGTTTTAGATTAGCTGAATACTGTTGAAAAAAAAGATGAAAATCAGGTGGATTTACTCTTCAGGATGTAAGCAAAGGAGCATTTATCAAAATATTGTAGAAAGCTTTTGCTACATTTACTTCATTCACTGGTCATCACCCTTCTCAGAGTCTAAACCTTTTGTCTGCCACCGTAACTTGAGTGTTGCAGAGTTTCTTAACTGTTCTCTGCACTATGAGTATCTTTATTATCAGATTATGTCCTTACGACACAGAATGCAGCTAGAGATGTACGATATGCAATATAAATATGATAAGAAGTGTCACTAGAGCTCATCCTTGATTAAGAATTTATTTTACTCGCCTCTTAACAAGGATTGACTGGATCACAGGCCATTTCATTTAGGAGGCTGTATGTGAGAGCTTTGTTGATTTTTAATTTTCCTCCATTGATTTTCAGCATCCAGAGAGCACTTGTTCTCTAATGGCTCTCTGTGTTGGTGTTTGCTTGCAAATTGAAGTAAAAGATAAATGGCTTTCAGGGTAATACCTCTCCAAGGGCTTCTACTTCAGGGCTGGTGGCTGTTAGAGGAGCTGCAGTGTGTTTAGAAAAGTTCTGTGCTCAAACAAAAGCATTCCTGAGCCTCTAAGTGTGGCAAAATTGTTTTAGGCCTGGTGTGACAACAATCTCTAACTGATTTATAGATCTCTACAAGGAATAGCCCAATTTGTCTACATTTTTCTATGGAAGTGAAATGCTCTGCACTTTTCTTAATAGGGATTCAAATGTTTTCCTTGCATGTGTTTTTCCTCAGCAAACAATTGATTTTTCAGTAAAAGAAGGGCAGAAGAACTGCTGGTATTCTGTTAGTTATGAACAAGTATTTGTACTAAAAGGCAGTAATTTTTCGCTTGTGCCAAGGTTGAAAGTTTTGGCCTGTCTATTGGAAAACCATATTTTGAAACGGCTATAAATTTAATTTTCAGAATCTTTGCTTGCTTAGGAATATAAAGCTCATCTATATTGTAAACGTGCTTTATATTTGGATATTTCCAGCCGGCTTGTACACTGTTGCTGTGATACATCATTGCATTGTGTAACAGTGTGCTGTCTTATAACCACTGCTAATGAAAGGGTCCTGCTTAGCACTCCTTACCCATTGCCTTATCAGACCAGGCTTCGCTATTTAGAGAAGACATATCCTTACTCTAGGCTTGGGTTAGAAAGCCATGGAAAAAGCGGTGTGAGGCTTTTGGAGCTCCAGGGAGATGATCCCGTGGATTGTGAGCCTCATCTCCCACAGGTGCTGGGCAGCATCTCTTCCCATCAGCTTCTCTGGAAGTGATTGCTGTTCATTGCTTCAGAAAGTCCTATTTGTGTGTCACATAGCCTAAAACAGCATGTACACTTAGACTGCAGTATGTGTTTTCATACATTCCAATTGTAAAATTGGGCTAAAACAAATATTTAAGAGAGTTCAGTTATTAAACGTATGCTGCTTATATCGCATCCATGTATGTCTTTTCTTAATTAGGTTTTTGGCTTTTCAAGCGTCCTGTAAAATCATTAAGAACCTGTGATACAGTTTTTTTACTCTCTGCTTTTTATGCCACTTACATTGAGCTTAATTCAAGCAGCTTCAGCAAAGGTCTGGAGTAAGATATTCATTCACGTGTCTGGATCAGTACTGAAACAGCTTAGCAAACTACTTCATTAGCATATGGGTATGAGAAATTAAAAACTCAGTCTGAAATGAAGAGGAGCTACAAATCCTGGGCTCCTTTCTCTGTTCTGCTCCTGTGTCGTTTTGTGTCTCCAAGATGGATATGAAGGTCAGTCTTCTTAACAGTCCCCTCGTCCTGCAGTGTCCAGCATCAGTCCGAGTTTCATCAAAACTGAAGAATGGAGACCTGAATTTCAGGTTGGTTTCTGTGTTCTGCTTCAGCGGAAGTTTAAACTGTTCATGTTTGGCATTAAGCGCATGGATGATGCCATTGACTTCAGTTCAGTGCATAAGGTTAAGCATTTGCACAATTGCATTTGGGAACTGGGGAATAAAATGGAATGCACAAAAATTAGTCTTTACCAGAGGAGCGGGACAGTAATCTCTCCATATGTTAATTTATAAATGAGAAGAGTAGCTTTTTCCGAGCAAATGAAGTCACTGTTTTATAGCAAAATGCAGTTTATCTGAAACCTTCCCTTAGCTCTCTGTTTAAATTCATAAATTGCTGATGGCTGTGTGTGTGCCAGAAGGCACACAAAAATCTTTTGCTGGAGGCTTTGTTTCAAGCTTGTGGGGCTTTTCCTTCTCAGTAGCCAGGCTTATTACATCAGATGTGCTTTTGTTTTGTTTCTTCAATGCATCTTTCAGGGTGACCTCTGCTGAGATAAAAGGACTAAAAGCACTGTGGATTTTCCTGAAGCAACATCTTCAGCAGTGGTGGGGCAGTTCATCGCTCTGAAAGCTACTGCACGCTCCAGAAAAGAACCTAAACCAGACCAGAGCTCTTGCTTTTCTCTGTCCCTCCTGTATTGCTTGTGAATGTTAAATCTTAAAATATAGCAGTATAGTTAATGACCATAGTAATGACTGAGAAAAAGTGTTTTCTTATTTTGTCTTGAGCAATTTAAGGAGTATTGTAATGTCATTACATTCCTGGTCAGCTGTTCATTGGGGCCTCTTCTGGAAGAGCATGAATTTTGGGCTGTATCTTCACTGCATGGCTCAGTGCTGTTTAAACTCAGGCAAATCGAATGTGAAGGGGTTTGAAATACTGCCAATAGTACGGGACAGCTTTAAGCTACTGTTACGAGAAGCATCACCAAAAAAGGGAAGATGACCGGGTTTGGACCGTGCAGAGGTGCCACGGCTGCTCTGTAATGAAGGGACGTGCACACACTGGGGATCTGTCCCAGGGCCTTGTTTCCCAGTCAGTGAATTTAAATATGGTTTTAGGCCAGCACAGAGCTCCAGAAAAGGATCTTTCCCCTTTCCTTCCCCCCTAAAAAGGGGGAGAGGCAGGTTGGGCTTGAAGGAGCTCTTCTCAAATAGAGAAAGATACATCCCCCAAATGACTGAAGGGCAAAGTTGCAGACCCGAGGGATGTTAAATGGAGTGAGTCCTGATGTTTCTTCTGCTTGGCTTTGAAATAAGGCTTGATGCAGCAGCCTTCCTGCATGAGAGGTGGTGGTGCCTGTCGCCTGCGATGGTGCAGATGAGGCTGGCTGCTCTGCTCACGCTGTAGGAGCTCGGTAGGGATCCAGAAGTTTTTGGTGAGAGGGTAGGGTGGTGCGTATTTAGCTTTGCATAGCTATGAATGGCTAAATTGAAAGTTGAGGAGTAGAGACATGAAACCTCCCTCTCTTGTGGAAGTGGCAAACTATAGTCTCTAATGTGAAGGTGAGTCTTTGTTTACTTTTATTCTAATAGAAGGTAGGAGATTTTATAAGCAATATTAGACTATTTCACAATCCATAAATTCATCCATCTTCTTTGAAGTGAGGGCAGAGGCAGAGGTATATGTCTCTGTTTATCAGCAATGCATGCCCTACAGTATTTCCTGGGAAACAGGTAAGGCTAATATCAGGGACTAGTCCTGGAATAAGACTCAAATGAATAAAACACAGTATTTTTCAGAATACTTCTTTTTAATAAGATGCCTAACAAGGGAGTTGAGGGAGGGCACTGAAGTGGTTTGAAGCTGAAAATAAAGCATTTTATGGAAATAGGCTCATTAAAGCTGCCTGTTATAGAAGTGCAACTGTTTTCCTATGAATGTGATATTTATTCAATAATTGAAGTATGTTTCTTAAAAAGAAATGTACTGTCAGTTTTCTTTTTTTGGTTATGTAATTCATAAATGTCATTTATAAGTAGACTGGATACCTTGCCCCAGAAAGACTGGAACACATCTACCTGCTTTTTACTGGTCTGGTAATATAATCAACCTGCAAAATAAAGGTTAATTTTATTAAATGGGTAAATTACTAACGTGAATCAGTAAGTAGAGATGTGGTTCTGCCCCACAGCATGTATTGTCTAATGTTGATGAACCAGAATCAAGTTCCTTTAAGTTCTTTGTATTATTTAAAATACCTTCTATGAGCTACTATCTTATTTTACAATATATTTTAAAAATTATTTTTTAGAAAGCGATTCTTTCACTTTGAAACTTTTCTTCAATCTTAAACAACAGACCTTGCTATTGCCTTTGCACACAGGTTTGGAGAAGCCACTTGTTTACTTACTGTGGTTTCACTGTCATCTTTTTAACCCTTGTATTGATACTTCAATTCTACAGAGCGCTACTTGGTTCTTATTTCCACCATACAGAGTGACAGCCCTGGTTTAAGGAAGTCTATGTAATTTATTCCAGCTTCAGTGCTCCGTGTCAGGGTGCAGCATGGAGTGGCTGCTCCCTGTGGGATGGGGAGCTAGGAGCCGAGGGGGCAGGGATGGTGGCTGCCAGGCACGTCCACGGTGGTGAGGCCATGGTCAAGGGGGTCAGCCCCGGCTGTGGCCTCCCCACAGGGCATCTGGGAGTCTCTTCCTCCCTCCGACACCAAAATTTTCACAAATATTTTCAACCCAAGTTAGCTGTTCTGCTAATCCCATCAGTCAGCCCCCCAGACTGGTCTGCTTGAGCAGGAGGCTGGATCAGAGACTTCCTGAGCTCTGCTGGGCTTCTGGGGTTACTGAGTGCCACATGCAATCAGAATTTGGTTTCATGGTTCTTCCAGTCAAAGGTTATGATTTACTTAATGTGCTTTTATTTTACACTGCCAGTTGTTTAACTTAAATTCAAAACTGCTTCAGATTCTTTTTCGGATAGGATGAGCAGTTTGAGTTGGGGCATTTATGTATACAATCTGGTTATATATTGCAGAGTTAAAGACATTACGAGAAAGGAAAATGCTATGAAGCATGCAGTATAAATCCTTGAAATAGATCCTCTGGGTCTTGAAGTCACCAATTTCTCACTGCTCGCTGCACAAAAATGTGGTGGTTCAATCCTCCAGTTGGCCACAGACCCCATTTTAAACATTTATTTCTCATTTCCTTGATATCCTTTCCCTTTTGTAAGTATCTGAACTAGACTTTTCAAGATTGTAGCATTTCCTTCCTCCCCTTCCCCTGATGGGACAAAAGATTGCTCCTGTCGTGCCCCCAGAGCCCGAGTGAGACAAGAATCAGTGCCTTGTTAGGCTGAGAGCGTCCCAAATTCTCCAGGGATGGAAAGCCATGCTGTTGTAAGCAAGATGACCCAAGTTCACTTGGTTTTGTTGCATTATGTATATTGATATTGGTTCTTTTGTCACTTGGCTGACTTGTCACTTAACAACGTTCCTGTTTTGAAGTCTAGTGGCACACTGGAGACCAGCTGAACCCGAGAGGCACTGGTGATCTATTGTGTGGCAGTTAAGGGTGTCTGAAGCCGTGGTTTGCAATTCAGTGAATGCTGATCAGTTCCTGTGGCAGATGCCATTAGTTATGGTTTCCCTTTAAGCAAAAGGTTTGCAAGCGCCTTTGTACCAAGTTCGTTGGTAAAAGAGAAAGACGTACTGTGCACATGGAGTATTCACCGCCTTCCAGAGCAGTCCACTCTTCTGCCGATTTTTTTCTTTTTCCATACATTACATACTTTGCTATTTATTGATGGATTTTTTTTCACCTCTGCCATCTAATTTTGTTTAGAATATGTCTGTCTGGGTGAACTGGTTTATACTTTTTACGTCAGGTTGTTCATTCAAAGGCATCAAAGCATGCTACAAATTTGTCTAAGCCATGGCAAAAGAGTGTGAGGTACTGGAATGCAATTTTTCATGGAAAAAGAGACAGAGAAAGGTAGAGTCCATTGAGGTGGGTCACACCCCATGTGTGGCAGCATCAGGGATTGCTTGCAGAGTGCCAATTGCATGCCAATTAATAGACCATCTTCTCAACCTTTAGCTTCTTAGGTGTATATCCTCACTGTTAGCGCATGAACTGCTGGGTCTTTGGCTGTTCACAGGGTATAGAAGGTGGACTTGTATTGGACTTTTTTCTTTATTTTTTTCTGGAAGTCTTTTTGCAGCAGGCAAGCTGTGAGAATCTGCAGTGTACCTATAGGCAAAGTACATTCTGTACAGCACATTTGGTGACCCCTTTCAGCTCTCCCCGTAAACAGTAGAGCACCTATTGATGGACTTTGTGCTGGCATTTTCATCAGGTTTCTGAAGAAGCAACATTGCTGGCTCGATCAATAAAACTCAGTTAGATTTACTGATTACACAATTCTCTTTTCCCGAGACAAACAGCGAGTTCGTAATTGCTCAGCGTACTATATTTTCCAGCAGCTATATCCAACCCCACCTGTCAGTTTGCATGTGTCACAGGACAGGATTCAGATCGCTTCAGATCTCTTTCTTCTCTCACACTGCTGTGAGCTGGTGGGCTTTCTTCAGCAGAAAAGGAGAAACACGCTTTTTACAATCTGAGCCTGTCACTGCAGTCTTCAGAGCAGTGACCATAATATGAAGCAAATGTTTTGAGATTTTAAAAGGTTAGATTGTGATGCCTGAGTGTGCTACCTTAAAAAAGAGATAGATTGTCTCAATATAGTAGACTAATCCTACAAATTAATGATAACAAATGAGGTTATTATAGTATGTCCAACTGAGCAGCAGTCACTGATTTTAATTTTATTTCTGAATACAAATATAATCTTTGTTGTTTCCAAGGCTATGCTAGGAACCGTGAGATGCACTATGTGTTGTTACCTTTACAACTGTGTACCTGCTCTTTTATTGTACAACGGCAGACACGTCAGTCTTAAGTTTTGGGAGTCTTAAGTCTCCAGTACACATAAAAACTCTGAGCTTAGTGTAAGTGTTGGGCCTCTTGTGCAAACTAAATGCCAGTCAAGAAAAACTGATAGTTAAAGTCTTGGAACTGAGGGTAATTAATTCATTTAATAAGCCTATCTGGATATCTGCAAACCACTATGCTACATGATAATGGGCAAGTCTCTCAAACTGCCTTTTTCTCCCTGGGTTTGGTGAAGCAGTTATTCTCCTCTTTGAAAATGCAGGTCATGTACAACTTGGAAAATACGTGCTAAATAACACAAAACAGTTAGATGAGAACTTCCATTCCCGTAACCACATTTTCCCCAGAATTGCTGTTGCTTTTCGGTAATCTATTTACTGCTGTAAGAATGCTGCAATTACCGGACTAATGCGTACTTACTGAAGTACTTCCTAAATAGCTCCGTTAGAGGTATGTCCTTCTTTAATTTGGCTGCCTCCTAGGGAATTACAGCCATTCCCTCCCTATTTCCTTTGTTCTGGAGCACAGATTCTCTGTTGAGATGAATAGACAAAGCTTCATTGAGAACAGCGCTCAATTTGGAGCCCTGTCTTTGCTATGCCCTCTCCTGCACTTAGGTCGTCACTGCTGCAAGAAACTCATCAGCTTGCATAATTTGTTTTGGTAAATGGAATAGCTTGATCATCTCTCTTGCTGGGTGTGCAAACCTGATATCCCTGGAAAATCCATGGAAAAAGAAGGGAAGAATTCATTGATGCTGAACTGGCATTGCCTTCTCTTAGGGGTTATGTCTTTTTTTCTAAATAATTTTGATACTCTTGGGGCTTGATTCTCCACTGTCCTGAAACCTGCTTAGTGACTTCTAAAACTGTGAGGAGAAGCTTCAAGCTCACAAGTACTCCATCAACTCTGTGACAATACAACATGGAGGCTGCAGAGAAACAGGGCTGGTTTTACACAGCAGACAGAAAGAATTTGAGGATCCTAACATAAGGGTTAAATGTTCTCAAGGGTAGAAACAACCTGAGTTTCCTAATGAGTATTTTATTGCATTTCAGGCAACTGTTTTACCAGAATTATCATCTTTGCTTTCTTTGAAACAGACTGACCTGCAGCTGAACTGTGCTAAGACACAGTTTTAACAGAATTATACCAGCTGTTAATAGAGAGTTAGAAAAAAACCTGTGCTAGATTCACAGCTGGTAAGAATTGAAGCAATTACATTGTGTTCGGGGGGAGCTCCGCTCGTTATATAAACCTGAGGGTCTGGTGTGTGGGGCTTCTCCGAGGCTGATATGCAGCACATGGCTGCAGTTTTCCCCACGTGCTGGGCAGTTTTGCTTTTTGCATTTGCAGATGGTACAAATATCTGGTTTTAGTCTTAGAGATTTGTGGATTTTGAAGAGTCTCCTGAATTTGACCTTTTACCACTTCTAATGCTTCCCAGCTCTTGAAGAGCACAGCGTGACAACTGTTTGCCTGGCTCATCCCAGATATGGAACCTCCCTGAGGTAGGCATAAATACATGCGATACGTTATTTCACTACATAGTGTAAAAGCACTTAAAAGGAGGTTCCATTTTCCAAGAGAAACTGTATTGTGATATGCTGAAGATATTTACATGTGAGCAGTATCTGCATTGTGGTCTTAGCTGCTGGTTTGCAGGTAGGTGGCAGGGGAAGAAATTGGTGGGCTCATCTTATCCAGGTTGCCTGCTCCTTAGGAAAACTATAACTAAAGCTTTCTCATTTGGGCACATTTGTCTCCTCTAGAAATCAATTGGTTGGTTAGTTGTTTTTTGGTATCAGGTACAGTTTTGAATGAATAACTTAATCTCTTTAAGTAGTTTTCATCTGCTGCTCTTAAATTGTAAAATTCCTAGGAGATGGGTGCTATCTAAGACCAAAGAGACCTGAAAAAAATGCTCGGCTGCTTTTGTCCAAAACTGCATTTTTCAGTATCTATGATACTGCAATGTCTGTCATAAGTTGAGGTTTTTCCCTTGTTATTTTGGCACTGTGAAGCAAGAGCTCTGTGATATAGGTGCTACTAAGTAGCCCTTGCTTACTCCTATATGTAGAAATAAAAGTCTTCAAAAGAAATAAAGGTAAATAAATATACACTAAAGACATTTTGAACATCTTTACTNTTTTGGATGTCTAAACTGAGACATTTTTCATTATGATTACTGCTTGCCATTTTCTAAAGTAGGGATAGCCTCCAAGTAGATGTGCTGGAACGAGACATTGAATCCATTTTGTCTTTGCTTCTTAGGCAGCTTATTACAGCAAGAGGGAAGGGCAGCCAAATGTTAAATGATATGTCTCAGGCCACAGATACTAGTTTCAGATACAGCATTAAAATTAAAAAAAAAAAAAAAAAAAANAAGTAGGGATCCAAGTAGATGTGCTGGAACGAGACATTGAATCCATTTTGTCTCTGCTTCTTAGGCAGCTTATTACAGCAAGAGGGAAGGGCAGCCAAATGTTAAATGATATGTCTCAGGTCAGGCC
>VUYV01000027.1:806131-1035001 GCA_008711295.1 Anarhynchus alexandrinus
TCTCCTCTAGAAATCAATTGGTTGGTTAGTTGTTTTTTGGTATCAGGTACAGTTTTGAATGAATAACTTAATCTCTTTAAGTAGTTTTCATCTACTGCTCTTAAATTGTAAAATTCCTAGGAGATGGGTGCTATCTAAGACCAAAGAGACCTGAAAAAAATGCTCGGCTGCTTTTGTCCAAAACTGCATTTTTCAGTATCTATGATACTGCAATGTCTGTCATAAGTTGAGGTTTTTCCCTTGTTATTTTGGCACTGTGAAGCAAGAGCTCTGTGATATAGGTGCTACTAAGTAGCCCTTGCTTACTCCTATATGTAGAAATAAAAGTCTTCAAAAGAAATAAAGGTAAATAAATATACACTAAAGACATTTTGAACATCTTTACTTTTTTGGATGTCTAAACTGAGTCATTTTTTCAGATGCTTGCCATTTTCTAAAGTAGGGATAGCCTCCAAGTAGATGTGCTGGAACGAGACATTGAATCCATTTTGTCTCTGCTTCTTAGGCAGCTTATTACAGCAAGAGGGAAGGGCAGCCAAATGTTAAATGATATGTCTCAGGCCATAGATACTAGTTTCAGATACAGCATTAAAATTAAAAAAAAATAATAAAATTAGTACCCTTCCTTGGACTGATAGCTTTCAGTGAAAAAAAAAACAAACCCAAACAAACAAAAAAAACCCCAAAAAAACCCAAAAAAACCAAACACCAAACAAAAAAACCCAAAACACCAACCCCCAAAAAACCCAAGAGTTTTTTTTCTCCTCCCATTGCAATACTTTTATATTTTTGTTTAAATGTTTTGTGTGTGTATATACCTCCTTTAAATCTATGATTGCCCAAATTACTTCTCTCTCCCAGTATATAGCGTCTCTTATGACCAAGGGGACCTATTCCTTGTGTGTGAGATAAGACTGTATGTATTTCTAGCCTATTTTAATACAGTTTAGCAGGTGGAAGAGGGAGCAGAATTACCTTTTGGTGGCCAGGTACTCCTTGCTGTAGAAGCAGGAGGTGAACTGCTGGCCTCTAGTGGTAAATGGGGACTAATCTGGGAACCCAAGTATCTCTTGCTCAGAGACGATGTCTTCTGGTGTTACTTCATGTACGTTACACCAAAATTTGAAGGATGAGTGAGACCGTGGCTGTGATTTAGTTTGTTACATGAATTGTTTTCAGTATGATTCAGATAATCTTAAAATGAAATACTCTTAATTTGTACTGGTGTAAATAAAATTCAAGTTGCGTCTGAGCACTGGAATAATGAAGGTCTCGTAACAAGAGCTAAGGGCAGAGTTATTTTAAGAGACTGCAGTAAGTATTTTATAGTTTCTGTAAAGAAGAAAAGCCTCTGTCAGGCTGCTTGTGACAGAGAAATAGATGTAATTATAAAACATGTAATCCTCTGAAGACGTTTTGGGTTTTTTCTCTTCCAAGTGAATCTATAGAGAGATATGGCTCTCCCTGGGCTAACATGGGCAGCTCTCTCTTTCTACAGTTAATGAGGAAAATAATATAAAGGCCAGTTTGGTGGCCTACAGGTAAGTGTTGTGTTACAGGGCTGATCTCTGCCCTCCTGAGATGGCACAAGTCACAGAGGGGCAAGCTGCAACGTTCCTGATGAAATTTAGTAGTTGTCACATGGAAATGATAGCCAAAACATGATAAATCTGTCTAGCGGTCTCCAGCACATTATAGCAATACCTTAGAGGGATTGAAAGAAGGGAGGAAAATGCAAACCTTTCAGCCCAGTTGAGAGGAGAAAGGTCCTTCACTAACTCCAGAAGCAATCAGCGTGAGAAGCAAGACATTACCCTTACTAATTTGTGTATTATCAGATGTTTTTGTGTTGCTTTAATTTTCTTCAATAAATATATCTGAGTTAAAATTTACGCATTGCCCAACTTGTATTAAGACCAAATAAAGTTACTTTCAGCTTAGTTCAGTCCTTTTTTTTAAAGGACAATAATAATGGCCCTGAGCCTTAATCACACAAAATGGTGCAATTCAAAGGTGGAACCAAAGGATCTGTGCCAAGGTAAAACCAGAATGGAATCTGATTCCCTTGCTTTGAATGGTGAGTTACTTTGCCATTGAGGTTGAGCTAGTGTTTTCTGGCTAGCCCAGACTAGCTGCCGTTTCTGTGAGGATATGCCCTTCTGTAAAACATCCTTCATTCCCTTTTTCCTCCCTCTTCTCAGTCACTGGAATGACAGAAAGGATCTGCTTACGCTTATATGCACCTCAATAACAGTATTTGCCAAATGTTCTTTGGCAGGACACTTTGTGGTGACTAAAAGTTTCTCTTTTTGTATCCACTTACTCCTTTTTTTTTGGTCTATTTGGAGATGTGTACGGCCTCTGCTGGGTTTCTGGATGTGTTCTATCCAGCAGAAGGCGGCATAGCCGATGGAGAAATCCCATGAATACAATTTACTTGTTTTCATAAAAGCTAACTTTCAATGCAGATGGTTCAGCTGCAGACCAGGGGCTGTAGAGCCCAGCTTCTTCCTGCCTCCCCGGCTGCGGGCTGGGCCATGGCATCGGGGTTGTTGGGACCTGAAGGAAGAAAATGGTAAAAGCAAATTAAAAAGCCCCAAACTGCAAGAAGCCAGGTGTTGTTTATCTTAGTTTCTATTGCTTTAGAAGTTTTAACGTTTCAGGTTTGCCTCTGAAAACTTCTGTATTTCAGCAGCTCCCGAGTCCTTTGGAGCTTTTCCCCCGGGTGTCCCCACCTTGGAAGAATGTGTGGCTTTACTGTAGCTGCTGAAGATCAGGCTTTGTGTTTGGTTCTTAGTGCTGTTCCCCTCATTCATAGGGAGCAGTGGCTTGGAAGAAAAGACTGATGCCCCTCCTGGCATTCATAATAGGATTTCCTTCCATTTACAGGCCCTTAACATTACTTACTCAGCTGTGCAGGGGTTGATGTCAGTGAATAGCTGGCTGAGTCATTTTTGAGTTATTTAATGTGTTGAGAATAAGCCTGAAGCTGTCAGACAAGTAACATCTACATAGGCTTTTTCTGGCTGCAGCCATTCTTAATTTCTGTGCTATATTAAAGCTAAGCTAATAATAGTACTTTGAGTGATACTTTGATGGGAAGCTTTGTTAATGCATTTGTGAGGACTAAAGAGGCCGGTTAATTCAGTGCTAGAAACGTTAGAGAGGCAATGATGCTAAACTGGAGATTGAATGAATAGATGGAGCAGCTAGTTGTTTTGCTAAGGAAGATAAAATATCTGTGTGTAGGTCTTTGCAGCACATTAACTGGTGAATAGGCACAATAGCTGCATTGTCATAGTTGGAGCTGCTTCTTTTCTTCTTTAAGAACGGATGCTTAATGTTTCAAGTAGAAACTGATTGTTAAAAGTGAGACTAATTTTAAGAATATGGGTACAGATATTCAGTTCCTTGTTACACGTTAGTAGTCATTCCCAGACTGAATCTTCGGAAGTAGCCTAGAGTTTAGCCAAAGTTAATTAGAAAGAAGGATAGTGGTGCATCTCTGTTGAGTTGTCAGCAGATGATGTACAGGTGGTACCCATGTCTGTGCTACTGTGCGGCAAAATAAAATAGGGCTGTCTCCGAGCTGATTTGGTTACTTGAGAAGGTTAAGAGGTGGCGATGAGTACTGCATCTGAGAAGAGCAGGTGAGGATGGAGAAGCATGCTGGAAAGCTTGATAAGGCCACCATCATACCAGAGTTATGTCAGATACATCTATGTACATCTGGAGAACCAGACCCCTTTTTGGTGGCATTGATGGAGTCAGTGGAGCTGTGGTGACTTGCCACATTTGAGAATTTGTCTCGAGTGGGTCAGCTGCCTTATTGAGACTTTGGTGAGCTCAAAGGTGGGGAGTAGCTGACATCCACCACTGAGTAATCTGTGAGAAACGTCATGTTTGGGAAAGTAAAATTAGGAAATCTAATAATACACACAACAGTCATTGCAAGACTGCAACCCTTGAGGAATCATTGATTTTGTAGTAAAATTAAGTTTAGTTAGATGTTAACTGGTCATAAAAGCAAAAATTATGGATATGTCCTTTCTCAAAATGAATAATTTCATATTTCTATCAATAAGCTGGTAATAGATATTATATAGTATATGTTGACTTCTGTGGTTATGTGTTTTTATGTGTGGGAGGAGTTGCAGGGTGGGAGCTAAAGGTATCCTGCCTGGGTTATTTTTGTGTACTTTCTTGCTTTTCTTTACCCTTTGGTGTCTCTCTGGGGAGTAATTGTACTGTATTAGATAAATTCTATTCCTTGTATAAAATTGTATAGATAAGCTTGAAAACTATTTTGGAAAGAAAATACTCTACTAAATTCTGTGGATTGGATTTTATTTCCTTCGTTCAGACTGAATAAAGACATAGAGGAAGAATTGTGTGTTATACGGTATTGTTTAGTATCAGTAATAGTGGCAGAAAACAGCTTTATATATTTGAGTAATATTTACTCGGCTAAGTCTGTGAAAGCGTCAAGGGCAGCACAGAGGAACAGGCCAGGGCAAGAGCAGGAGACGGAAATGCTGAAAAAGATGATAAAAAATGAAAATACATTAGTGCAAAGAAACTAAGCTTGGGATAGCCTTATGTTGCTTTCTCCATAAATCCCCCCATCCAAGGGGTAAGCCAGCACGTGAAGCCCTGTGACAGGAAACCCAGTGTGCATGTACTTGTTGCTGACTGCTGCTATCAGCTTGTCTGTGACACTTTCCATCCAAGCACTTCAGTACAATTTTCGTACAATTTCCAAGCGTTATGTAGTGAAACTGTAACCCAGACCAGTTAAGAGACTCATCTGGGGCTGTCCAGGGATGCGAGGCAGATGCAGAACGCAGCCTGTGTGAGTCTTTCTTCTGTCTTCCCCTGCGTAGCTCAGTGGGGCAGCCTTGTGGTGGGACCCACAGCATCTTTGTCTTTGGGTTGCAGAAGACTGGTCAGTGTAGTCACAAAATGCGTCCTGTAAGTTACCTTCACAGGGGTGTTGTGGAGACTGCTGATGCACGTTACCCTGTGGGAGGTATTGTCTGTAATCTATATACAATATACAAAGGGAGCAGAGCCAGATCTTCAGCCCACCTAGCAGTGGCAACTTTCTGTCCAGATCGGCTCCTACTTTAGGTGTGAGGCAGGTGATGGGGTCAATGCCCCATATTCTCTGCATCCCCCTTTGCTCCAATTGTATAGTTTGCTCACAGCATATGTAGCAGATAAGCTCCTCTTTTGTATTCTCTTTGTGATTTCCTTGCATGTTTTGCTTTTTCTCCCCTTCATACACGGACCGAGTGATAAACCTTGAAAGCAAATGTGCAAGAATAAACAGATCGTCCACTCTCTGTATCCCTTACAGACAATACAGACTTTGAAATGTTTTTTCTTTCAGCTAGAAATGTCAAAATAGTCAGCAACTGGAAAGCTACTACTTTGTATTAAGGGAAAATGTTGACACAATTTTCACCAGCATCAAGGCCCTTAATGAGCAACTGTTAAGGAACAGAAGACCAACGCAAGTAATTGTATTGCTCATTGGGATTACCCTGTCAGCTTTGGTTCTCCTTTTCAGAAAAGCAGAAGGGTATTTTTATGATAATTCGAAACGTACAATATGCTGAGGACTGAGTCTCTCTTTACACCTGGAATATGAGGCTTCCTATCATCCTGAAAAATTGGATAACCATTTCTGCCACTGCCTGTTGAGAGCAGGCTTGCAGATGTAGTGCGAGTCCATTAATGAGTCGATGGTAGATCATTGTCCTAATCTCGTCTTGGCATCCATGTCATTCACAGGTAAAGTGTGAATATCTTTAGAGGATGTAACTGAATAGGATGCTGCCTCTTGAGATTTCTAAAACTCAAATAGTCTCTTGCCTAGTACAGTTATTCTAGCAGGGGCACTGGAACAGGGACATTTTTAGCAGTTAAAGCATTGAATAATGGAAGCTAAGGGAAATATTCTCACTTCTCTTTGTGGGATTTAAGCATGCAAAGTCTATTAATACCAATGATGGTAATGCTTTTAAATTCTGCTAGTACTCAAATGTAAAAATATGCAAACTGATCTAAAATATGTATCTTTTTTGGCCAGGATTGTCTGAAAACCGAAATATTGTTCTAGAATTTACCGAAATGGGTTTTGGTTTGTATGGGGGGGGGGGAAAAGAGCCATCACAAGCTTTACTAAATGGATGTAATCACTCACTGGCCTGTACTGTGTAGCTGTGATGCTTTATGCTTTCTCTGCCGATTCCAGTGTTGCTATTCCAGATATAAAGGCTGTTCATGCAGGGTCTGTACACAGTGTGAAGGGTTTTTTTATACATAGACCTTTATAAGATAGCTCTGTGCAAAAATTGGTTTAATATTGGGACAGCATCAGAAGAGAACACTGAAGTCCAAATTCACGTTCTCTGAAGACTGAAAAATTTGGTAGGTGAACTAACTTAGATGTCCTTAGATGCCGTTTCCCTCAGAAAAAAATTGTGTGCTATGTATTTCGAATCAATTTTTTTGTTGTTGTTTTGGGGGGGGTGGTGGTGATTATGGAAGCAGATTTTTGTATTGCAACTAGTGCTGATAATATTTTAAGCAACACACAGGAAAAATAACATGTCAAGGGGCTGGATTAAAAAACCCAAACATTACTTTCTCTCTACTCTCTCTCATTACTATGCTTCCTAAATGATACTTCCTATTTAATTTCCTGATTATATGATGATTTTAAAGAACTGTCAACTTGACAAAACTTGGAAATTGGGTTTCCTTATGGACATCCAGAATATTTAGATTCTTTTTTGCTAAAGCTTTTGGATTTTATTTTTTTTTCGCAATTATATTATTGCTAAGGGCCTGATTCTAACAGCTATTGGGTTTATATTTTCGTTAGAGCTTCATCTGTAGAAATTAGAGTTAAACCTCATAGCAGTAAAAAGGACTGACTTGTTTGCTCCGGAATGCTTCGGTTGTACGCCCTCATCTCTCAGAAGGTGACATGCTCTGGCTGTCCCTCAGATTTTGAACAAAATGAGATCCTTTAGATTCATTTTGTGTTTCAGCCTAACAAATAATATTTGGTTATGTACTTAATGAAAAAGATTGATGGTGGATGCTCTTGCTCTACTTTCAGTTGTTATCTGTGCTCATCGATCCATGAGAGCAGTTTAATTACACTAAAAATGAATGTAGATGGATGAAGAAATAAATAAATCTTTTAAATCTGTATAGCATAATTCACTGAAATAACTGAGTTTAATGCCCTTCCTGGGACTACCTTTAAGAAAGGTTAAAATGGAGATCTAATATGCTCTGTGTCCTTCAGCACTTGCTTTTAACCTGTCTGTCACTAATTCTAAAATCAAGGGCTGGGACAATGAGTTGATTTGTAGATGAGAGCTTTGTAGACTTCAGGTGATCTGTCCCTATGTGATATCTCATGTTTATGTTGGGTTGACTTGCTGTGGATTTATTTTAGCCACACTTAAAATGGCAAGAATTAGCTATGAAAGGGTAGGAAGTGGGCTTAACTGTTACCCAGATAGCATATCAAAGAGAGTTATTGACTGAGCTTAATTCTGTCTCTTAGCTCTCAGTGTGGCAACATTTTGGTCGAGTGGGAAATGTAGACTTTATTTTGTTGTGCTGCAAGGAAGTGCATTCTAAAGGTTTTTCTTGAGCATAACATATTGTTCAAGCATCAGAATCACCAGCTGTGTTCCAAATTGTGGGATTCAAGACACTTATTTGTATGCATGTGAGGCAGAAGGGTAATTGATGTTTAGGTCAGTACCTTGAAAGGGCTCTCAAAATAACATAGTAGTAGTGTGATCTGATTGTTGCTAATCTCATTTCCTGGTCTAAAAAGTGTTTGAGATTTTTGGCTGCGTTTTCTGGCAGTTGGCTGAATTACTGGGTGAAAATACAGTAATTTAGAACAACTCACATTTCTTTAACTCTATTTGTAAGTGAATTTCTCAAAGGGCTTGATAAAGCCTTTAATTACAGAGTAGCTGTGGAAAAATATCCATAGGACAATGCAGGTACCATTTAAAGCTCAGCTACATCACCTTTATGGCAATCATGCTTAATGTCAACTAATGAGCACGGTGTTCATGAGAGAGTAGATATCAGCAGGATAATACAGCTGTTGCTGCAACTATAAAAGGTCATTGGATTTTTAAGCTTTCAGTTAGGAGACACCTACTCAAATGGATAGGAACTGGGACTGAAGTTTCAGCCATTCTCACTGTAAAGTCACTTGAACACATATGTACAACCAGTGAAAACCTAACTCTGACAGCGTCCACCTTCATGGAAATCAGGGGAAAGCAGACTTGACCTTGGTGGCTCTTACCTTCCCTGTATTAAGTGCAAAGCAAACGCTACTCAAAGTAGCTCATGTTTGTCACCCTCCTGTGCCCTCACCGACTTCAGACACTGACTCACAGGTTCAACTGTCCCTTCATTTAAAACAAAACCCCAAACCTTTCTATTAAACAGTAATCAAACCATTTTAGAGATGTTTTTTCCCCCTTTTCTCAATGTTACAATGTTTATTTTTGAAGCTGTGACTGAAGTGATCTCCCTGAAGTCAAACAGGAGCAGGTTGTGGAGACAGAAATTACAACTTGGGCCCCCTGGTGCTGGTTTGATGTCTTGTCCATTGGGCTATGCTGCCCACACCAGTGGTGTATGTCCATTGTTTCCAGCTTGCTCCTGTATTTGGTTTGATAGTCACAGTAATGAGTGTTGCTCATCTTGTTTCCTGCTGGACCATTTACTGTATTAAAATCTGTGTGCTCTGGTATCCTCAACTTGATCTCGAGGGTTGGTATATAACAGTCCAGTATTTATGGCTCATTTAACTTTGCAGTTTTTAAACACGGTTATTGAAACTCTGTCCTTTATTTGTAATCGCTGCAAGGGCTCAGCGGTCCTGTCTGATCAAGTGTGTTGCACAGAGAAGTAGCTTGCAAAATATTAAAGACAAGATGAATGGGAAGAAGGGAAAAGTTGCTTGTTAAACTGCACCTCTAGTTCCTTTTGATTTTAGGAAAAGGAGAAATTCTTCAACAGTGTATGTTTGTTTTTTTTTTTAAACAAATTGTAAAGAATGGCATTTTCCCCATAATTCTCCGATTCAGTGATTTGTAAAAAGGAAAAAATAAAATTATTGCTACTGCAGTTCTGTAATCTTGTACACAGTAGGCCAGATCTAGAAGTGACATGAACATTGATATTAATGAGGGACTCATTTCCTTCATTAGTAGCAATCCAAAAAGTTAGGTGTTTAGTACATTTTAATTGTCAAAATTAATGGAAAGCCAATGGCATCTCAACCTGATGCATCATAGAATTGGAGTGAGAGATAGATGAAATATATCATTGAATATGGACGTGAAATATATCATTGAAGTACAGGGGTGACCAGCTTTGTCTAGAGACAGGATATCTTCACTGAGAGGCAGGTTTTTAGAAATAACCAGTAAGAAGATTTAGAAATTGGCCTTTCATTGTCATTATTGACTACTTCTTTGTATGTGTTCACTGTTAAAACCTTAAGCATCTAATCCTGTGTTAAGTTTGCATTTCTAAATCAATACTACCAAAAGAGAATTTTGCTTGCAGAGTTTATTCCATGTCTGACAAATGAAAACTATTAATGAGGAGTTCCTAATTTCCATATGCATTTCTACTGTGCATCATAAACTGGCTTGAAATGATAGATAGATGCTATTGGTTGCTCAGGCGTTCATGTCTTCTGGTAAAAATTGCCATCATTATTACTATTAAGAATATGTTAGCTGAGCATTTGGGTGTCTGTTGCTGTTGGTACTTCTCCTTGCACCAAGAGGCATGTTGAATGCCTCTCAAAGCAGTAAAATATGACTTTTGCAGCTGGGAAACTGTGATACAGATTGCAAATTGGTGTAACAAGGGTGCCCCAGTACAGAAAAGGTAGTAAAATGAGAAGGGTCCCTTTATTCGGCAAGATCATAGCATGCCTGGAGACGAACAGAGTGAACTGGGGATATCTGTTCTAATTTGCAGTTTGTTAATAGCTGATCTCCCTACAATCCAGGTCTTTTGTCTTTGGAAGAGCTATGTTCTTTCTCAATTGTGTGTGCACTGTTAACCTTCAGGAATAAATTACCTGGAAAAAAAAAAAATCAATTATATACACACACGGCAGATTAGACTTGAGCTCCATCTCTACTGAAGTGACTTTTCACTCCTACTAATAGTAATTTAGTTGGGTTTTTTTTTTAAAACTTAATAGAAAACAAGCAGCAAGATGATGTGACACCATTTTAAATCGTTTTCATTGTTCATGGCCATTTCCTGTTGGTTACAAGGACATTAAAGTGTTTGCTGCATGTTCACCTCAGAAGGGCTCTATTGAAGTATAATCTGTTGCTTTTTCAAGACCAGTGATATTAATATTAAGCAGGTTTTCCTGCAGACACAGCAAATAGAGGACAATAACAGTTTTGTGTCTAATGTTAATCAAATAGAGATGTTAAAAATTAATAGGCAGGTCGTCTCTTTATCAAGATAACTGTATTTGTAGATCCAGACTGCTTGCAGGTCATTTTGAGCTAGGTAAGATTTTGTGGTGGGCATTGTTTTAATAGAGCATAGCGGTACCTTGCCTAAGAAAGGGAGTAGTTCTAATAAGAAACTATGGTCAATAAGGTATGACTGAAGTAGTTAGCTTCCTTTAGAATTAACCTTTAATGAAAATTTCAATGTGATGAATGAAGAGAGGAGATTCTTCATAAATGTTACATGTTAATAGTATTAACACTTAAGATGTACTGAAAAATACTCTGATATATTTGTAGAACTTGAGTGTCTTCCTTAGTTGCATACCAATACATGCTTTAGGAAATAAATAATCAGTGGACTACTTCAGTGCGGTACACATCAGATTTGGCAGCAGGTGTGATTATCATCTCCTTTCTGAAGCAAGTTAATTGTCAGTTGTTCAATTTAATACATAGGTATTTTCCACTGAAGGTGAAATACCAGAGTGCTACCTGCTTGATGAAGATATTTAGATTCCATGGCTCTTTTAGTAAAGGTGGATTTTTTTTCTGTCATTAAGATTGTAATCTGCTGAAGTCTGTAATTGTCAGGCACATTCTTTAGCCGTCAGCTGTCACTCTCTTGAAGAAGCTGGAGCTTTTCATTGGTACTGTACATGACTTTGAAGTCTTCTGGGGTAAGCAGAAATGCTGTGTTAAAGTATTGCTAATAAAAATGTAAATACCAAAAGACACGTTATCCAGGGAAATTCAGATCTGCAGAATGTGCAGATCTACGCAGTGAACCTTTGTGAGGAGCAGCGACAATAGAGATTTGGGTATTGAGATGAGCAACGTTGGCTTTTGACTCTTTAAAGTGTCACAGATGGCAGGGAGGCAAATTAACAATTCCTTTAAAAACAGTTGTGTGTGCTACGAGGCTTTTAACAGATGGGTTTCTGCAGTAAGGCCTGCAAGCTATAGTTTCCGCTGCTACTGTTGACTTACGAATTCAGGGGAGTTAGTGCCGGATCAATAGGGATTTTAGAAGGCTTCAAGGCTTATAGTGGGAGGTGAGAGAGTGATATCCTTGGACGTTCAAGAGGTTACTCAGTAATAAATCAGGCAAAGATATGAATTTCTACCACAACAGTGGTATGAAAGAATGAACTGTGTAGCTTGAAAGACAATTTCTTTCTCTTCAACAAATGGGATTCAGTTAATTTGTTTGGTAATTGGATCAGCAGTTTGCATGGTAAAGCCTGACTACTGGTAGTGCTGACAATAAAACCAAAGATCTGTTATTCCTCCTGAGAGCCGAAAGGCTAATCCCTTCGGTGCTGTTTTCTGTGAGGTGGCTGAGCCCATCGCCGATGCCCCTCTGGATCTCTGGGAGCAGCACACCATGGATGTGCCATGTGCCTGTCCCGTGACACGCATGTTGAACCACCCGAGCTCCTGGAGGGGGAAAGTAGTAAAGGCTTTAAGGAGAAGACAGGTACCACAAATTGGTACTGAGTATGAGAGAATTGGTATGAGAGAGTATGAGAGAAATTGGAAGGGAGCAAAATCTCGATTAAAAACTAGAGAGAGGAAGCAGGGCAAGGTCTTTGCTGTATGCACAGATGCACAACAGCTCATCTTATAGGAAGAGGAGAAGACAGGTGTATACCAATATTCTAATGTCTTTATCTTAAGCTTCTTTTTCCAGATATATTCAGGTATCTGATTAAAAAAAAAAGGCTGTATTAAACTGACCTCAGATCTGCTACACAATGTCATATCCGATGTAGAGGGAGAGTACCTCTTAAGAGAATTGTGAGTGCTTATCTGAATGGTTATAGAAATTCTTGTCATGTTAGATAAAAGCCAATGTACAGAAATGAAGAATTAAGATGCAAGGAAAAGGCCTAATGTAAATAAGAGCTCTAGGATTTATTGGTGTCAGAGATATCAGTGAAAGTCCTGTGTCACTTCAGGAGGCATGGAGAGGGTTGCGTGGTGGGGTATTTGGTGGGCATTTCCTCTTGGATTAAAAATTGTAGGCAGAATACAAGCCAACCGACTGAAGTTTCCATGTGACAATAATAAAAAAAAAAATTAGAAAATCCTCTTGGTGAGGCAACAAGTGCAAACTGGGGCACAGCAAACCAGGCAGTGTACCACCTTTGCTGTAGTCTGTGCTCTGCAGCAAGTAACACCTTATTTCCCTTTCCTAGACCACCTGTAAGTGGCCGGAACCACTCACTTCTCCAGTAAGTGATCCAGAATCACTTCTCAGAAAATCCTCTTCAGAGCTGCAGAAGCACAAGTTGGGAAGGCAAATCTATTGGAAAGCAGTGATTTTGCATATTAATGCATGACGATGTTGAATTTGGGGGTCCCCAATATCAAATTTTGACTGAATGCCTGGCAGAGGGGAACCCTGAATGCATCTGAGCCACTATACAAATCTGCACCAAAATACAAATGTATTAATTATAATATTAATAAAAGCAGCAGCTGCAGATGGCATTAGCCCCTTTAGAGAAAATTTTGAAGAATTACTATGGGTGAATTTTTCATATTCTAAAATGACTGAACTTTTAAGTAACTCAGTTTCCAAACATTTGGAATTCTTCTTATTGCACTGGGTCAGTCGGGGGAATGTCTAATGCCAGGGAGGGAATGCTTCACACTGTCAGGCTAAAGGAGAGAGGAGAAACTTACAATTCCTTCAGAGTAAGAAGCAAGACAATTCATTGCTGATGGAACTTTAGGAAATGTTAGGAACAGCCCCTCAGGTGCATTGGTTTGAGCATCTTCTGGGCATGCTGATAGACAAGGCTAATAAAGCCAGGGCTCAAGAACATGAAAGAAAGAGCACTTGGCAGGAAGCCGCAGGCAAAAAGTTCGTCTCTGTATTTAGAAATGAGTAAAATTGCAGTTGAAAGGAGGTGGAAAAAAGCAAGGCTAGATGTGTAAGGAGAAGAACCAGAGCATTGATGCTGCTAGCGCAGGGCTGCATATTGCACGGGGACTGACCATAGACTCATCTTTATTTCACAGTGTCTGAGACCAGAAAGGAGAGAATGAAATTAAGCAAAGTTCAGACTGGCTATTAAATTGTGTTGAGTAGTGTTGTAGTGAGCCCGAGAGACTTGCTCAAACCAGTTCTGCCCCAAAGCACTGCACGCTACAAGCAAACAGGGGAGGCTCAGGTGTGGCCAGTGCCTGAAGCCTCAGCAGTGGCAGAAGGTGGTACTTGCTCCGGGTTGGCGCTGCACTCCTTGGCTGAACAGTTCTTGCTCAGCATGGTCCTTCCCAATCCTAAATCTCATGTGAACATGGAGGAAAAAACCCATGAATTTAAAAATGGTTTATTTTCACTGCTACAATATCATGTCTTTTTATTTCTGCTTTTGGCTATCATATCCTAATGTACATACATCATCGAAACTGAGCATTTCTTTTTTCCCCTAAGTACCAACAGTTTGCTCTTGCTGAACAGATTGAGCTCTGGAGGCCTTACATGGTAAAGCTGACTTTTCAGCCCTTAGAGCATTTCTGTGTCATTTTGTTTTGTTGGGTTTTTTTCTTACAGTTCTGTGGCATTATCGCATTTTACATTTGAGCAAATTTATTTGCTAACTATACGCTGCCCTACCTACCTACTACTCTGTATTTTGTCACCTATAAACGGCGGCAGCAAAGGATCTATGTAAGAATCTATATGATCAGTGATAGTGACTGGTTACTGGGAGATAACAAACCCTGAATGCTGCTTAACTAAATATACTAGAACTAGGGCAGCTGACTATTTCTTGAGTTCCTTACAAAATATGTAATTGTAATTGTGAGGTTGACTTTTCAAAGACTTTCATGCTGGCCTAGTTCTGCTCCTGCTGGAGACCATAGTAAACTCCCCTTGCTAGCCAGTGGGAGCAAAGTTAGGCAGGCAGCGAGAGCTTTAGAAAATCCCACTCTACAATTACAACCAGAAATAATTTTCTAGCAAATGGTTGTCTCTGGTTTCTTTTTTTAAAGCTAAGCCACCCACTGGGAGTTTGATTCTGTAGGACTCTGAAAATGACTGGGGAGGGGAGGCATCAGAAGTAAAAATAACTTAGAGGAGCTCTTTTATGCCTCAACAAATACACAGTTGTAGGCCTGTCATTTCTGGACCTCCAGGGCTGAGAAATAAGTGTTGGATGCTCTGGAAAGAGAATATGTGCATGTAAGCATGTGCCTGTGTGCTCTGGATGTATACACAGAAACTTTGTCAATTTTTACCCTCCTTGGGATGAATTGGAAACACTTATTCGAGTCTGGATTACTCTCCTCATCAGCATGCTTATTACAGAAAAGCTTTTTCTCATGTGTATTTGAGTTGAAGGACTTGGGAATACAGTCTTTCGGCTTTTCAGGGTGAGGATCGTCGGTCTGGCAGTGCTTTGCTGCAGTTCTGCTGGAGGAGCTGGCCATATGGTGTAAGGTGAATCGAAAGCCAGAAACAGAGCCGATCCTGCTTGAGCTCTGTAGTTTTTCCACAAAGCGTTAATATTCTTCTATTTGTTTTAAAGTGTGATTTTTTGCATTTATTTTACTTTGAGCCTCCATTAACACCCATCGAGCCAGATTATACGAAGGGTTTGTAGTCAGACGCTACTGAGGGAGAAGGAAGGATGTAAACATTGCTGCTTGCTTCATAAAGAAGCATATTAATCTCACTCTGCCAGGCCTTTGTAAACCTTTGCAGTGGATAAATGATATTACAATTCCTCAAGCATGTAGAGAAGGGAAAGCTGGTTACTTCACTTGTGCTGTCAGCTATCATTGGCAACATAAAGTCTGTATTCCTACAGCTGCTGACACTTTGTAGAAGTCATGAATGAAAATCTGCATTTTTAGGCAAATTGTGCTGCCTAATCCTAGTATGCTGTTAGCATGATATCCTATTTCTGGGTGGAATAGAATAGATTTGTTTGAATAATTCTATTTTGAGTTTAGTATTTCATCTTTCTGCCTGTATTTTCAAGATTATAAATAAATTCATGTGATCATTTAGACATTGTCTTACAATAAAAATCTATGGTAATGCCTAGATAAGAGATAAGAATTAATTTGTAATTTTGATCAAATGTTAAAGCTATACTTATTTATATTCATCATTATGTAACATAATATTTCTGTCACAATATTACAAAAACTTATAATTGCACTCTAGGACTGTAATTTCAAGAAACATTCTTTGTGGTAGTCAGTGTTGACTGGTGCTATAAAACGTAGATTATGAAAAGGATTCCATTCTTGCTTTCTGGAGGTCATAAGTAGAATCATAAATATACCACAATAATATGAATCCTAATTCATATTTCTGTGTAATTATAGAAAAAAAATAGGTGGTTATTTGTCCCCTGTAATTTTCTAGCTGTATTTCCTGTAAATGCCAGCTGTACCATTTTTCTATATATTTTCATAGCTGAAGGAAAATGTCATTTCCCAGTAGACTTAGTCCTCTGTAAATAAAGTAAAAACAGAAATGTAAAATGTCAGCAACTGTTGGTTTGTTGTGTTGGGTTTTTTTGGTGGTTTTTTTTTTTTTTTAGAGGGCCATTTTGCTTGTGTGTTTGCATGCAGCGAGTAGGGAAAAGAAGTTGCATTTTTGTGCCCAGTGTGCTGATAAGGATGATATTTCAAGCAGCATTTTTAATTTGTTCTTCTCCAGGGGCTGACTGGTATAAAATGGTGATAATGAATTATTAACAGTTTTTAACAGAGATGCTGCCAGTTCACAGTATGCCTGTAATCCATGGCCGGATCCTGTCCTCCTTGGAGGAATAGGACTTTGTTCTGTGAAATCAGCGGGATTTCAGCTGTGGTCAGATGACCTTTGAGAAACAGCTGTAGTGGTTTGAGGCATTATCGTCCCTGAATTGTTCATCCTTTGCATTGGAGATTGGGCTAGAAGACAGTTGAGGTAGCAGAACACATCATCCAGCACTGTTCAGCAGCTTTCATGCAAAATCAACTATCTTTGTTTAATCAGGTTGCACTGATTATCCAAGTCAAGCCATCTGAGTCTGTGCTGAAGAGGAGGAGGAATGTTAATACAATCAGCTCCTCAATCAACAGCAGGAGGGGTGGTCTCCAGCCGAAAAGTTAGCAAACAGCTTATAAAAGGGAAAGGCTTACACCTTGTAGAAAGATGTAGCCATTGGAAATGCTGGCCTTCAGTTCTTCATAGTTGTCCTGGGTTCAGCTGGGATAGAGTTAGTTTTCTTTCTAGTAGCTGCTCTGTTTTGGGTTTAGTATGAGAATAAGGTTGATAACACATATTATTTTAGTTGTTGCTAAGTGATGTTTATATCAGTCAAGGATTTCTTCAGCTTCCCATAGAAGCTGAAAGGGAGCAGAGACAGGATAAGCTGCTGAAAGGAATATTCTATACCATAGATGTGCTCAGTATATAAATGGGGGTTGTTCAGTGGGCAGGGATCCACGCTCACTGCTCGGGACGGGCTGGGCAACTGATCATCGGGTTGTGAGAGCAACTTGTGTTGTATCAATTTATTTTGTATATTCTTCTACTGTTATTTTTGTTATTTTCCCCCTCTGTTACTGTTCTATTAAACTGTCTTTATCTTGACCCACGAGTTTTTTTTCCCACCTATTTTCCCTTTTCTCCCTACTCTACTGGAAGGGTAGGTGGGGAGTTAGCGAGTTAGCGGCTGCGTGGTCCTAGTTGCTGGCTGGAGTTAAACCACAACATCGGTTTGTTTTAATCTTGGAGAAGAAGGTTGGGGAGGGTAAGATTTGTACATTGGGGTCTAGATTCATTCCAAACAACTGCATAGATATCTTTGATTTCCCTTCCTAACCTGCTCTCTTAGTCCTCCCCTGGAGAGGACTGGCATCTTGAGGGTGCATTTCTTTCCATCTAGGATGTCAATAGTCCTACCTAAACCATTCTATGATTCTGTGATTCTTTTCACTCACTATAGAAGGACCACATGCCATTTCATACATGTAGATTAAGTATTACCCTTGGTTGTCTGCGATTAGGCGGGATGAATTTAGTGTTTACAGCTCAAATGCACACTCAAGTTATTGTGCTAACAAACTGCCTCTGACAAAGTCATGCAAGTTATCTTTAACCACCTCTTACTGCCTATTAAGTTGTAGTGTGTTAATTTGCATTTATTATGGTCTAAGACTGTGCACACCGATGGTTGCCATGGGTCAGCTGATATTTGGTAGCTGAATAAACTATAATAACTGTATTTGGAATCTAATCCCAAACCGAATGTACACATGAGGAGTATTGTTGTTACCAAACTACTTTATTAGAGTATCTGTGTAAAAATCAAGTATTACATTAATAGATATTATCTAGGGTAGATAGGTGTGATCTGCTTAGTTTAATATCCTGTCTCCAAGAGAAATTTGTTTGGAGAAAACATCAGTATCTCACAACAAGGAGTCAAGGGGAAAGAGTTAATGTTTCCTATCCTTTCTTTTTTTTTTTGTTTAAATATGCCACTAGTGAGTTTTGTTGAATGACCCTTACTCTTCTGTCATGAGACAGAGAACTAAAGCTCCCTCTCAATATAACTCATTATTTTTGATACATTAATTATGCATCTTCTTGTTTATTTCCCTTCTGGGATAAACACTATCAATGTTTTCAAATCCTACTTCAAAGGAAGAAGCTCTGTTTACAGAGAATTCCTAAAAATATGGCTAATCTTAAAAGTATGTTCCAGACACAAACTCTTTGATAAATGTAACATTACTGTTACAACAAAGCATCATGGAAAAAGATTGAGTCAGAAAATAATGCCCTAAATGTTCATTGACCTGATGCTGCTGCCTTTAGATTGAATATAGCTGGAGTTAGTATGAGAAAAACGATCTTGTTATGTTTTGGAGAATGGGGAAAGAGCAACATGTTTCCTATAAAATCTGCAATTTGCATATTCAGGCTTTTGAATGGAAATTCTGGACTGCCCAGTTCCTCAGCAGCGTGTTAGAATTGGATAACAAAGGGAAGCATAAACCAGGCTTGCAGTCACTGGAGGAACAAAGATAATCTACATATTTATGAGAATAAATAAGGACAACATTTGGACTACTTGTTTTTGCTGTTTCAGTTGCTTCTTCCAATCATAGCATCCCTTTTTTATCTGTCTTCGTCTTTTCCTTAATTAATACTGGTAAAGTCATCCTCATCCGTGTTGCCTAGACATCTTTTTCAATACTTAAATATTTTAATTAAAAAAAAAAAAATTGTTGCCTAATGAGCGCAACATACTCTGAGATAGTATAAATACCCCTAGTTATGTTTGCCTTGGGCTACTTTTGGTATATTGAGGAGCTGTAAGGTAGGTATGACTCAGAGCACTGGAGTTAGAGCCCAAGTCTTCTATGTAATGAACAGCGAGAGCTATATGACCTTGAGGGTGGATGAGGAATATATCAGGAATTTTAACAGAAAATTGGATTCTCTGTAAAAACCTCAGATTTTTTTTTCACATCTCAAAACTTTAATATTTCAATTAGAAGTCTCTTATGGCAATGGTGGTCTTTTAGATAAGTGTTTTGGTTTGGGTTTTTTGGTTTTTTTTTTTTTTTTTTTTTTACTTGAGCACTGGCACTCAATATATTATTGCAGATGAGAAAGGGCATTAGAATGCATGTCAGGACGTTCTTCAAATCACAAGATTTGTTTAGTTTGCTGTTGCATAGGCACAATGATATTCTGAAAGAACCAAGGCATTAGAGTCATTTAGAATTAGGTTTTGTAGCCTAATATATTTCTTGCATAGTGATAGATGACTTGTTTTACAATACAAATAAAGTCATTGGAATTAATTATGGGGTATAAATTTAAACATAAACTTGCCGAGTCCTTGCAGAATTGTGGCCTAACAATTATTACATCCTGGAAAATTACTACATTTAAGTACATCTCAAAGCTTGGCTTTCAATTTAGGAGATAGATCTGAGCTGTGTGACTATTTGATGAAACACATTTTATGTAAGAATTGAAAAAGCAAGTTTGATAGGAGCAGTTGTTTCCATATATCAGACTTCATTTAAAAAATTGCTTCTGATTGTCAAATTTCTTGTAATGAAGTCTTAAGTCAAAGCCTGGTAACTGTTATGAAAAGATAGGTCAGAAAGAGGCAACTCATGACCAGCCCAGGGGCAAGTCAAAACTTGTTGGTACATCTGCCTATATACTGCTTTTTATTGTTTGTCAAGGAGTCAGAAGATGCTAGAAGGGGAACGAGTACCTTTTGTAAGTAGCGTCTGTGCTGCCAGACCGTGGCTGCATGCAGCAGGGGCTGTACATGTCCATACCTTGTTTGAGAAGTCTTTACATAGTAAAGAAGAGAGCAAAGAAGAATTTAATCTTTACTGTGTCTTTGAGTGTATGTTTCCCACTGTAATCTGCAATGGATTGCTGTAGAATAATAGCAGAAATTGCTTTAATTTTGTATTACATAAGGAAAAATCAGGTAAAATGGGTGCAAATTAAAGCACGTTCAAAATTGTGTTCTATAAATATAATTGAACTTTTAATATGCATTTTTATAGACTTTTCACCATGGCTATATTTATTAGTATTATTGTGCTGCAAGAAAATAATTCTTAAAGGATAACTAAATTTTCACTTCTGCTAGTGTAAATAAAACAAATCAAATTTAATTTGATGGGAGAATGCAAAATGGGTGTCCTCCATTTTATATATAAAGTGTGAATAAATGCCAGTTTTGCATATTCTCTAATTAACTTAAATTTTGCAAAGATTCCTTGACTAAGTCTTCCAATTCCTTGCTCGTTGATATTATATTGGGTGAAACACCTGCTTTATTCAGTACACCCAATTGTAGAGATAAATTAATCCATAATAATAGTGCACCTGTTCTTTATTTGGGAAAGAAACCATGGCAGTCTGCTGCAATATTGGTTCACATATTTGGACCCAGGACTTAGCATGGTGTAGCTGATGTCTGAGTACCATTTAAATTGAAGGATCAGTGTTCCATTTCTGCCATCTAAATATATGTGCATTAATTGCTATAAAGATCCCAAGAATAACACCAGAGCTTCTCATGGGTAGTATCTCCTTTTAGTGTTGGAGAAATCATTGTAACTTCAAATGGTTCCCAGGAGAGTCTGAGATTTTGAACAGTTCTTCTAGTTCTTCTCAGTTACTTAATGATTTAAAAGATATTGAAGCTGTATGGAAATGCTCAAGAAATTAAGTAACAGTGGTAGTAGGAGAATTTAGAATAGTTTTTATTCTCTAATAAAGTATAATGTATTTGATATACTTCTGTATGATAGTGGTTAAGATATCTAAGAATGTAATTCTCAGTTATATTTTTTTCTCTTTCTTTTCTAAGAGTTTTCCACCGTTAACCAGCAGCTACAAGAAACTTTGCTAGTAATTTTTGGAATTCTCATACAGGGAGAAAATAGAGAACTTTTTTAAAAGAAAAAGAAGAAAGGCAACAGCAATTAGTTCGGCTTGGAGCACTTTTCTCCATGGCTGGACAATTTTAAAGTGTCTGAATCAGTTTCTCGTAGCAGAGACCAGGTGAAGATGTACCAGATCACAGTTAGTACAATTTCTGTAGCGAAAGCCTAAAGCCAGGGTTTAAAGTGGACAATACTTGCTAACCCTACAACAGTTTGCTGTTGTGTGTTACTGTACTGATGTATCTCCTGTTTATATGAAGTATTGATTTCTTTGTCAAAGTTCTCTGTAAGATGAGCAAATATACTTAAATCTTATTAATAATATTTGGCAACTTGCCTTTCCCCTTTCTGTTCTTTTTGCAATTCATTTTTGGTTGCGTTGCCATGTATGTCTGATGGTCAAGCTGATGCACTTGAAGGCACTCCTGCTGCTGAACTTGGTCAACAAGCTATTTGTGATTGCAGTAGACGTTTGATGTATTTGAGTGCATTTTACTGAACGTGTTTTGCTATTTGTTCTACTCTAGAAGTAAATGCAGACATGGTTCCCTGAAACCACTATTTAGCAGCAAGGGCTAATGGCAGGACCAACCTCTCGATGTCCAAACCAAGTCTTCTAACCATCTCCTTGCTGATGGCTGATGCAGACCTTTGAGTTAGAAAAGAGCTATGTCTGTTGTGAGAAGTATTTGACGGCTGCCTTTTAGAACTAGAAACCTGAATGGGCAGCCTGGTGCCTTCACATATCTAAAGGTGTTGTATCACAGACCATAAATCTGACCATTGACTGTACATCACGATTATGTCATATAAGTGCAGCTGGAAGAACGTTTGTCTGGCATTAAACCAAACAGCTCAACTCTTTCAGACAGCAGCACACATATAACAGTTTCAGATCATTCATCCATCTAGATTTTGATCTACTGTGAAAAGAAATGCCAGAATTTATGCACTTGGTCACACAGCTGACAGATTCCTCGGGATGCTTTGAAGAAATCTGACAGCTCCAATTTAAGTTTACTAATGTGATAAAGAGTTTTTTAAAGGGAATAAACTTTTTATAAGGGGAGCTGCAGTCTTGCCAGGGAAAGTGTTTGGCTTTACAAAAACATAAAGCAAACAAACTCCCCTCCATAAAATAACATGGCTTTACAGTTATATCGTTATAGATATTTATATGGTTAAGTCTGCTGAAGAAACTAAAGGATTCCATAGGCCATTGGATTTCTGGAGCAAAATCCTGTAAGTCCAGAAATAGTCGAACAGAAGAAAGGTTAAATTGTGTGATTAGAAAAAACAAAACAAAACACCTTCTGGTTTTTCATTTTTTTCCCCCTAAATTAAACATGAAATACTAGCTTAAATTTGTTTCTTTATGGAGATACCTTTACAAAGGTAAAATCCAGCTGTTTGATATTTTTTAATAATACTCCTTGGTTGATATGAAACTTTGTATTGAAGCCCTCAAAGCTACTGTTGTGTCCAAACCAAGCTAACTCTGTTCAGGGCTATCTCCAGTTTTACATCTGAGTAACTGGTTTAATATCTTTTTTTCAATCATTTTTAATACACAGAACCGGAGTGAGAGCGCAGTTGGTGTAATAGCTTTGTCCAAATGTATGCAGCAAGAAGTAGTTCAGGAGAGAAAGATGCTTCAACACGTCTGTGGGTGTTGGAGTGTCCCCTGTACTTCTCAACAGCACAGACTAAGGAAACTGATCTCTCCCTTCCCATTCAGATTGGACCAATTTCCTTAATGCTTTTAACATAGCATGGATGAAATAGATTTTTAACTTGAGCTTGTCAAAGAACTTAATTGCTGTTCAGGATAATTACTTGTTTTCTGCTGTACTGTAATACATAATGTCTTTTTTGCAGTCAAATAGCATCTTAGAGTGAGAACACTTAATAACAGTTACTCTGATTTTAAACTATAACCATCAATGGGAAGCTAAGCATCATATTGTTCCTCACTTCACAGATGTACAGTGAAGATAATCAATTGGTTTGATTATGTCTATAGTGTCAGGTGTAAACTTTGAAACAATCAAGAGAATGGAAGAAACTTGTTTTGCCTGAAATGAGTCAAGAGGTCCTCCCACTGGCACCCTTGTTCATAGGGGACATCTGAGATGATGAAACTGAAGTGCCAGTAGAGGAGGTATTATTATTAAAATAAATTGCCAGGAGCTGATGATAAGCACCTAGGAGGGGAAAGGAACTTAGGGATGAAATAGCTTTGCCTTGTACCAGTTGCTGAAATTGATGTGTCACCAGAGGACTAGAAGGTGTACAATGTACTTCAAAATCGGAGAGGGAAGAAAAGGGAGGATGTGTGATCTGTGGAACTACCCAGTAAGCCCAATACCTGTAACTAAGCAACAGAAACACTTTAAAAGGATAAAAATAATAAATAAAATTTGTATCAAATGGATTCTATATGAATCTTAGTGTCTCAAAAATATGTTTGTGGATTTTTTTGAGGAACCAACCAATATTTGAACAATACAGATTTGTTTCGTGGTCTATTTGGATTTTCTAATGGTCCTACTTTCCTACTTTTACTGCTGCTTTGTGTGTTTCAGTATTGGCACAGGAATCTGTGGATGCAAAACACTTGCAATTGTGTAAAAAGGATAAAGAAATTCATGGAAGAAAAGTACATCTAGACTGTTAAACACAAAGCTGCCACTCTTGTCTTGGAAACCACTGCCATCTTCCATCAACTCATGGTTGAGTATAAAAAAACTGTAGGACAAAAAGTGTTCAGCAAAGATTTACTTTCGTATAGTAGTTTTTCTCAGAAATCTATTCCTCTCCAGTCCTGGACAAAAGACATTGATGTGAACCCTCTGTCAGCACCAGTGTGCCTTATCTTATGGATATGTGAAGAGTATAAAACCACAAAAGCCCCTGTTTAGCATCTTCATCTTCCACTGACCAGTGCTCCCTGGGGCTATATTTTTTTTTTTAATGTGAAATGATGAATGCACCCAATATATTTTTCTGTTAAGTTAAATATTATAGTTTTTCTCTGAATAGATTATTATTGAATGTTTACTTTCCTAGAACTGAAAATACTTAATTTAAAACTGTTCCAGTAGTATGAAAGATGTCACACAGTATATGATTCTGTTCAGAAGGAGATGTATCAGAATACACCTGAATGCACCCGAAGTGATTCAACATACTCTTTCTCAACATTCTGAATGGAACTCTCTTATAGCTTTATCATGTGATGTTTTCTATATATTGTCTTTGTTAAGTGATGGATTCACTGGATGAACATGATATTGGGTGCTAAACTTTCTCATAGCTTTCTAAATCTTCTCATTTCTTTCAGCAGATAGATATGGATACAGTCTTCTCTGCGAATATGACACACACATCTCCCCAGTTATTCATTTCTTTGTTGCTGCTTATAGCACAGTCATCATCTTTCTCTTAAGCCTAGCTCAAAATTTAGCATTTAAATACAATTTCGGTGGAATCGAAGTGCAGGAGAATAATCTTGAGAATGTCACTGGGTGAGTTACAATCCCTGGAAGTCCAACTTTTTTCACTAGTGGAGTTATTAAAGTGCCTAGGCTTTTACTGCTGTGCAAGCCGAGAGGTGCCTCCGTGTCTTGGCACCTACCTGGTGCCTGAGGCAGTGTGTGATTCACACAGCCGGCATCTTGCTGCTTAATCCCCCAAGCAAATCGTCTAGTAGGTATATTCAGCATGTCTAACCTATACTGAAAGTGTTGCAAAACTATGGCTACTGTAATTGCTATGAGTGGTGGTTATACCTGTGTGCATGTAAGTGATGAGGGCATCTGTCCAGGGAATGGAAAACCAGGATCTTAGGACTGCTTTAGCTAGAGGGAATTCAAGCCAGAGCTTGCAGTTTTCAGAAATGTCCCCTAAATTTCTGTTCTCCTGAGAGAGTTTCTGTTTTATACCAAGTGATCAGGGAATATAAAATGTACTTCTGAAAGCCAGGGCCAGATCCAGGACTTTGCCTTCCCAGATGGTTCCCAAAAGCAGGGACAGAGAGACAGGATCCTGCTACTCCCCCCCTTCTTGCATCCCTAAATCTCCTCTTGCTGCCATAGGCCAAGCATTGACATGTGCCCTCGTCCAGTTTGGCAGAAAGGTGATGGGTGGCATGCTCTTTAACCTTGTGAGTAGCTTACTGTGTAGTAATGTAAATAAACATTCTTACACCCCTTCCTCCAACTTAAAAAGAAAAGCACATGTCACTTTTGTCTATACAACGTGAAGCATTTAATTAAGGGGAAAGCTGATAACCCTGGTCTTCTGTCACTATCGAGCTGGAGGCTTTTGCTCAGCATTCAATCTCTAGAAAGAGGTATTATTTTTCACCATTTTATCTCTCTCTCTTTAGGTGCACCCTGGATCCTCTTCCCATTTTCAGTATGTTGACAGTAGTTGAATTCCACTCTAGATGCCTCAGTCTACAGTCAGGATAGAGGGTGTTTTGTTCTTGTTTTAAAATAAATTAAAAAATCAAAAATTAACACAGACCCAAGGGAAACCCAAATGTTGAGACACAATATGCTCACATTTACCTTTTTCATCCCTAGAATCAATATGTCTGTGTTTGCATGATAGGTAAGAGTCAACGCAAGTGTCTTTGCATCGTCCCTCTGCTTTCAGGGCTGGCTCAGGAAGCCCTGTCAGGGTAGTTGGTTAGACAAGCTTTTATGGCTGTAAAAAAGCAGGGATGTTAATTCTGCTTTGGCAAGTAGGTGTCTTGACTCCCCTTGTGGACACAACCAAAGGAGCATGTTGATACCCATGCTGAAATTCAACACATATGTTCACCCTCTTCTGCATTTTTAAATTATTCCTAAGCCTTTTCCATAAGGAAAGTAACTCAAGCTGTAGAAGTTTTAGAAGTAACAATGTTGAAAATGCCATATAGTATGAAGAAGGTTTGATGACATGGTTCAATATTTTGTTTTAAATGGATTTATTATTACATATGGGGATTCTTTGCTTCCACAGTCCTGAATGGGACAGAAGGAGAAGAATGACAGCATGTGTGGGAGTATTGATTTTATATAACTAGACTATTAAATGACAGCAAAAAATGCATCACTCGGTAGATACTGCTAAGGACGCTATCACATTCATCTGTCACTGTGGAATGAAAAGAAGTTTTAGACTAATACCTCAGCTTTTGGTATAGATTTTATGGACTATTTTTTCACTTTTATAATTGGATTAGAATTGTTGCACTTGTAACCTTTTTAGTAACTACTCATTCAAGTATTGACACATGTATGTGTTTTATTAGTATCACCCTTGTTGCGCAAGGACCTGCGCTACAAACAAATGGATATCTGGCTCCCTAGAAATGTTTCTCAATGACTGCAAATTCCAAGAAAACATATAATTTATAATAATATTGATTTTTCATTTTTTCCCTTTACTTGAATTTAGCAAGGTCTCTTCAGGCTGACAGTGTAGGCTATTAAAACCCTCTGTTCAGGTTGAGCTGGAGCTATAGTTCATACAGTCTCCCCGTACGATGTTTAAATCACATCAGCCCCTCTGCAAGATCTTTGTGACTGTTTAGGAGAGTTGGGAGGCATGATGTTGCCTCTAATAGTTGTGTCCAGTGAGAAATGCACAGCTTTGCTTTATAAAACTACTTTCAAAATTTGTGTTGAATTAGTAGCATTATCAAGGAGGTTGAAAAAAGTAGTTATGATATTGTGAGGTACTGGTTTATTTTTTTAAATTGAGTTTCATTTTTAAATTGTCCTTACTTGGGGGAGGCGGGGGCATTAAGGTAGAGGATTATATTATGCACTAGTTTTTAGTCCCTTTCTGACTTCAGGTATCTGGGAATAAAAAAAAAACGTGTCTTGGAACCATTATTTTTTTTTATAGCAATTTCTAAATCTCTCTAATTTAGAGATTTAGAAATTCATTGTCAGGAATTAGGAATTAATAGCATCATGTAGATACAAAACACATTGGAACTGGAGAGCAGACACATTATCATATTTCATCTGAAAATATAATGACAGAGAGGCACTCTGAGTTTTTGTGTAGATACAGTATGTATTTGAGTTGGTAAAGAGGCAATTCTCAAAAGCAAATGCAAACCTTTTGTCCAAAACGCGTAACTGATACGAGAGTAATGTTGATTCAAAGATGGCCTTTGTGATCTCAGAGTAATTTGTTGGTTATGCATGCACAAGATGTAATATTTTGAGGGTTTGTGGTGTGCAGAAAAACATATAGCTGTCCTGTACTATAACATCCTGAGGGATGAAGTCTAATGCATCTTAGTCCTGGAAACACTGCTGGGAGTTTCATGTGAGAAGGTGATATAACACCTTCCTAATGCAAAGAAATAGGTGGTTTCCAAACACAACATATTAAGGCCTAATCCTGTACTTGACTCGTGAGGTGTGTCTCAAGTGGGGCTATTTGTATAGACAAGGATAATAATTTCCAATTTACTCTTTTTTCCCCAAATACAAGCATCAGGAGTTAGATTATGTGCAATGCCAACAATATGAAATTGTTCACATAAAGAACATTTTTTGTTCATTTTATTTCATGGTTTTTTTATTCTTATTGTAAATAAACCCATAACTTAGTCTGTATGTTTTGCTGAAAATATCTGAGCTCAGCTGGGGAAACCATAACCGTGTAAACAGTCCTATTAACATCAAAGTTTGTGGATGCATATAAACAGTTGTATTAGTGTCAAGGTTTGTGGCTAATTCTGCTACAGAATAACTGAACAGTGGCACAGGTTCATGTTCTCATTGGGGTTTCTTTAGGGATAGGAAGTTCTCTCTGATTTTCCCCCTTCCACTCCATCCACTACCTTTTCTAGTGGTGGGTTGGGGTTGGTTTTTGGTTGTTTGGGTGTTTTTTTTTTTTTGTGAGCCTTTCAGCTCTGTGTATCTGTTCCCTTTAATATAAAGGGTAACTTCACATATATGAGTAATCTTTTTAATTCAGTGGGGATTACCTGTGAGTTCAAGACTGCACATCACCCTCATTCTCTGGTGCAGGGATTACTTCTCCTCCATGACAGTGTAGAGCACATTGTCAGCACTGTAAACAATAAACAGTAACTACACGTACAATATTAGGCTTAGATTTATCAGCATGCAGAAAAGTATTGTTCTTTAAAAAAAACCAAACAAACAAAAAACCCGACACAACTGCTTTCTCCCTTGTGCTTAAATAACTCAAAACTGGCAAAATGATCTCATGTTAACCTTTCTAAAGTATTTTCTTTTGGAACCAAGACCAGGCAGGAGAAAGATCATCCTAGACATAAGACGTGTGCTTTTTGAGGAGGTATACATGACAGAAAAGACCCAGCTAGAAGTGAAAAACACTATTTCAACTTGACTTTTAACATCCTTCCCCAGATGATGCTCTGTGAATAGCTCTGGCGGTTTTCACTTTTGAAAGTCTTGTTTTAACCTAATGCCTGGCATGCCAAGGCTCTCCGCAGTCCGCATCCTCATTACAGATGATGCATCTCTGATAATAGAGGCTTTGGATAGAAATATGCTGACAGAAGTTGTGTTTGTGGTGGTAGCAATCTCTATTTGCACTGGTGAGAGTCAGGTTATGGTTGTTTAGTGGGGGGAGCAGAGGTCGTTCACCTGTGAAACGTGGATGAGGTGTGACTGTATTTGTCCTTTTTTTTTTTCTTTTTTTTCCTAATGTATTGCAAACATCTTTCTGTGTTAGCATTTTCTAAGATGCACGTCTCTCCCACAAGACTCTATCCATGCTGCACACAAAACAGAAATGACCTTTCACTGAATCAAAGGCAGACTATCTCCAGAATAATCACAATCTTTATACCCTAAAAATGCTTATTTTAAACAAGTCAGGTAGGTAAGAAACAGATAATTTCTGGATCATTATGCATTTTCTTTCCTGTTCACCTCTCCTTGATGTGGTGTGCAGCATCGGGTGTAAGTTAGTGATGTGAACTTAGAGCTGCTGCTTTGGGACCTCGCTGATACGAAGTCAGTTGTATTTCATACAGCGTGTGGTGACAGTGGGAACGAGCACCACTGGGATGACCCGACCTCTCCTTTCCTTCCTGGTGGCGTTCCTAAATGACTTGGCAACATTGGTTGAAGCGACTCAGGCTAATAATTCAGGTCATTTATGGGATTTTTTTTTTTAATATATTTCTGTTAAATTTGTTTTCAAATTGCAAAAGGTTGTAGCAGGAAGCGTATGAGAATGTCCAGCAGCAGATGCTGCCTGCTACAAAAAGGGGCTGGAAGGCAGTTCGAGGACACTAAATGAGGATAAAGAGAAAAATAAGCTGCAAGCCCATTTTAAAAGCTTTTGAAGCCATAATCCATCTCTATCATAGGATTTTGTGGTGTTTAGGAACCCACGTCAGGGCAGCTTTTTCAGCTTCAGATACTGATGGTGGCATAAGGTTAAATTAAAAAAAAAAAAAGTGTTGTAAAGTGGTGTGAAGTTGTAGTAAATCTAGTAGCAGAAAAAGTTGAAGCCACAGGGGTGAACAACAGCTGACATATCAAAGTGTAAAGTACGTTTTATCTTGGTTCTCAGTCCTTTTGTAAGATATTAATGGTTTATTTGAAATGCAAATGAGAAAGGACGAAATTTTATTGCAAAACCATATTCCACATCAAACTTTGATGTCTGATTATACAGGAAGAGCTTCTAAAATTTTTCTGTAGTTTTTAAAATCACCTTAACATATTCTTAAAGGGCCTGCATTTGAGATAAAAGACTTGGTAAGCAAACAGTGGTTGCTGTTTTAAGTGCAGTTTCCTGTTCTCCAAAGCATCAAGCAGGAGAATCGTTAAGTCTCCTTTGTTTAAGTTGAGTGGAAGGAGAGGGCGGGAGGTGAGTACAGACATTGTGGTTATTTTCGCAGGGGCTGTTTTATACAGCCCTTTTGTACCACCTGACTGGGAATCGATAGTACTTTATTGGAAAACAAACAAGCAAAATGAAAACCTAAGAAAACTCCTGAGCACAGCTGCCTGCATTGCCATTGGGAAATGAAATCTTCCTTCCACTTTCAGCATTTGCACAAAAGGGTAGCAATGCCGTTGGAGTTTTACATTAAATTTGAGTTCTCTTTAGGACCTTTCTAATTTTTTTTTTTATTTTTTTTTTTACAGAAAGCATAGCCTACTATTTTAATGGAATATAAATCATTTGTTCTCATATGTGCTGTAGCAATACTGTAACTTCTACATGGAAAGGTTTTACTTTTTTTCTCTTTTATTTTATTCAGCTCTGTGTTCTTGCTCCCTTCCCTCTTCTCTTCCTCTGCTCCCATCCCCAACTCTGCTTCTTTACCATGCTATAAATGGCAACCAAATTGCAAGGAAGTGGAGAAGTATTCTTAAATGACATCATCTCAGAGAAACTCTTGATCTGTTTGGTTTGCACTTTGAGTGTCTTATCTGTGTGCCTTCCTCCACTCGGGAAGCGTTACAAACTCAACAAAGTAGCAGAGATTTCAACTCTGTAATTCAGGCTGGAAATTGTCAAAATGAAATGGAAGTTTTTATCAATGGGAAGGAGAAAATTGTTTGAACGCTTCATCAGAAAAATGTGACAAAGCTGTGATAATTTGTGAATGGAATAATAGTGACTTTGAGATGTTGTCATCAAAATAAATATTGTTCATCCACTCTGCTAATCCTCTTTTTCTTTGGTTTGCTAATGGCTGCTTCGTGCAACTCTGGCTTCAAGCCTGGGAGGAAAGTCCCCTAAAATTATTAATGTGATTTTTGTCTTTCATGTGCTTTTTGGTTATTTCATTTTTGTAATGTTTTTAGAAATATGAATGGATAGAATTGTAAAAACTCAGGATAGTTAATTTTTTGGATAGGATTCCTCGGGCCTGAGGTGTAGATGTGAACATCTCAGCTGTAATTGGTGGAAGGAACTGCACTTTTAGGGTGCAATTCAGTTCATAGAATGGGTGTCAGAATTTGTGCCTTAAAAATGCCTATTTCTCTTTGTTGCCTAGAGAAACTTGGATAAGTAACTCAGGTCTAGGTATTTCTGTGGATGTCTAAATTTAGAAATTAATTTTATGCTCTGACTTGACAGCATCCAGTCAAAAATAGATCTTGGCATCAGTGTAGACAGCTGAATTCAGGCTTCTATGTATTGTGCAACAGCTGCCAAGGAATAAACAAATATTCAAAAGTTAAAGGACTAGAAGAGAGAAAAATGCTGAAAACACTATGGCTATGATTTTATGGAAAAAAAAAAAGAAAAGTTAGTTTTATGCCTTCACCTGGGACATTGTGTTTGGTTCCGATTGCTGCATCAGAAAGACACATTGGAGAAATAGAGTGGTTGAGAGAGAAGATGAGAACGACAGGGGTATGGAGAAAATGTTCTCATATGAAAAGAGATTGAAAAGACTTGGACTATTTAGGGAGAGATGAATAAGAAGGAAACAGTAAAACTAGCCAAAGTAATGATTACAGTAAAGAAAAGCAGGATGGGAATTTGTATTTTATTTTTAAAGCTTGAATAGAAGAACAAGGAAACACTGATTGAAACTGGAAAGGGGAAATTGAAAACTGATGAAAGAAAAGACTTTATTCACACTTTGCACAATTAACCCATGGCAGTCATTCCCCTAAGATGGCATCGAGGCTAATGTTTTACCAGCCTTTGAAATAGGGACTGGAAATATATATGGGAACAAGCGAAACATCTATGGCAATAATACGCAACATCCCACCCTCTAAAACAATTTCATTGCCCCTAGAACAGCATGACTTTGTGATGATTTCAGATTTCCCCACTTCTGAACAAAGTAGAAAGTAAATGGTTTTGAGGAATTTTTTTTCAATAGTTAATTTGTTTATGCAAAATAAATGTACTGTTTGAAACCATCAGATTGGATATTGCTTGGTTATCATCTGTTCTCATTTATTCAACTTTATGCAAAATCCGTTGTGGCCCTCTATCAGAATGAAGGCATATTTTTGTTTGTGATATATTAAGGACAAAATAGCAGCAATATTTCAAAAAGAGTGGGCTAAATCAGTTTCAGTACATTGTCTGGCTGGGAGGTGAGCTCAAAGGAATCTCAAAGCAATTCATGCAGGTTGCAGCCTTTAAATGCTAATTGAGTTTGTCTGCAATGTTATTGATAGAGCCTCTAAGGAAGAGAATGGGAATTCATTATTCTTTATATGAATAACTGAGGGAAGAGGAAGTGAATTAAAGGGAGATGTACTTTTTCTTCCTAAAGTCTAGATTTATCAAACCAATTTCAGTCATTTCAATCTTGTGTCTAGCGGTCAATGTAATGTGTTAGATTTTGTTCTGTTTGAAGGTCATTAAGTATCTGTTGCAAATATGGGTGTGATTTTTTTAATTGAGCAGCTAGCGGAAATGTGATCTGTTGATTGCTCCAGTTGTGGGATGAAACATAGCGATGCAGTCCATTTCCATGTCCACTTTGGTCTGTTCCACAAGGATTATATGAAGTCCTGTTTCTCCGAGTTGAGAAGAGCTAAGTTTTCTGAAAGCCTAAAGACTGTTTTAACGAGGACCTGCCATCAAGGGTGCACCTCGAACCCTCTCTTAAGTGCCTTCATGTCTTTTTTGGCCAAGGAGATGTGGAGTTTCTGTCCTTGTCTCATCACCTACTCCTCTTGGTGGCATTGCTTTGTGCTGTACAGTTCCCTGATTCTCAGCTCAAAGTGGAATGTGGCTGGGGCTGTGTGGGATTGGCGTGAGAAGGCAACACAGCAGCTTCCTGCAGTTATTTTGTGGGGAAAAAAAAAAGTATGGGGAGATCACTTCCAGAAGGGTATGACAAACATGTATGAGGTAGCACATTGATTAGAGGTGGTGGGAAGCAAGAAAAAAGGAAATGCTTGGAACTAAATTATGGAGCGTTTTGCACCCTAATCTGGAATGTTATTGTGGCTGTGTGCACTTCTCTCCTCTTTCCCAATGTAGTTTGTTGTGGTCAAACCCTTAACCTTGTTGCTAACCAAAAACTTCCATAAAGCTGCTGCTGCTGTGGGTGTCGAATTGGGTTAGAATGTGACTTGGAATGAGTAAGGATGAGTTTAAAACTGGGAGCGATGGGCTGTATTCATTAGGTCATACCAGCTGCTCTGTTTTGATGTGAAGGGTATGAAAACATCATCAAACCAGGAGATTAAACAAGGTTTATGGCTGCTTTCTGTTACTTTCAAAGAGACTGCTGTACTGTACTGGTGAATCCCTGTAATTTTGAGACTGGTTTGAAAAGGAAAGGCTATTCATCTTTTAGATTTATTTTGTTAAACCCTGGAAAATGAATTTCATTGAGAGGACTATTATTTTTCACAGACTTGCAGTAAAACCTGGAGAGCACCTGTAAAGATTGTGTTGGATACTGTATATGTGTACCATGGGGAGATGTGCCTCAAGCATCTTCAGGACCATTTGCTGAAATGATTATTTTTTGATTTTTTTTTTCAATTTCAGTGATGTTCTTTCTATTTACTATTTTTTTCATAAAACATTTAAAACAAAGAGCTTGCAAGCTATCAGATCTTCACTGATAAGGAGTGTTAATTTTTCTCAGCATTCTCTTTTATTGTGGTGTTGGAATAAGCAATATGATTATGCTCTCTTAAACCAACACAAAGAACATTTCCATGGGCAAAAGTTAATACCTTGCTCTACAGCACTGTAGATTAGAGCTCATATGTATTTTTGGCATTCTCTCTTAGTCTTAAATTTAAAACAGAAGAACAGCAGCAAAAGTTGTAGTAGTACAGAATTTTGCCCGAGTGATTCCAGTTTCCTCCTTTTCACAGCCCCTCCCAGCTGCTTAAGGTCTCTCCAGCCATTCTGGCTGTATTTCTTACTCATATGTCTTCATACTATTGATATAGGTATAACAACACTTATCAGGGCAAAACAATGTGGCACCATAGCTCTTTATCTTAGTGCATCGCAAACCTGTCTGGGGGCTTTATGTTAAATGTCTTAAATCCTTATACAGGGAGTGGGCATGCAGCAAAAAATGCCTGGGCTTGCAAGGATCCTGAAGAGGTCTTGCTTCTTGGGACTTCCATGGGATGTAATGCTGGCTATCTCCCTTCAAAATCAGTCCTTATGTTTCCAGGCCTTAATGCAAATATGTTAGATTTAGTGGGAGCCTCTACGTGAAGTTTCTTAACCTTCTTGCTGCCAGATGCATTGTTTCTAAAGCAATAATAGTCATTTTCTCTGAACTATTCAATTCTCACAGCAAAATATATTTGTGTATGTTTGTCTATTATGTGCCATTAATAAGTAAAGAGGGATAATAATGTAAGTAAACAAAATGCAAAAATTGTACATATTCCTCTGTTCAACTCCTAAGTGATGGAGATTTAAATATAATTGCTCTATAAGACATTCTATTTACTTGGTTGCTGACAAATGAAAAAAGTACGGATGCATATTTAAATTGAACTTGGTTTGAATTCTGCAAGCACCGAACATAAATTCCTTGCAGCTCTGTATTGTAGTTCTTGAGGAGAAAGTGTGTTTAGATGAAGGAAAGGGAGAGAGTTTGTAGGATTACAACTCTGAGTGAAACCCAAACTCTGAAACTAATGAGGATACTTGGCAAAGTTGTTCCATGCATATACTTTAGTATATGCATGTATTACTTATAATAAATCTATTCTGCCTAACAGGCAACCAGAAGCTGTCTATAATCAGTATGTGTGTATATATACATGTATATAAAAAAAATGAAAGCTTTACCTCCGTAGCAGAAGAAATGTTTCAGAATGAAGATTTAGGAAACATGCATTTAAAAAAGAGAGTTGAGTTACAGCAAAATAAAAGAACGACCCTGTGTAATAACCTGTGCATTGTGCCTGGTGGGCTGAGAGAGGCGCGTGTCGTGTTAAATATTAGGAGATGATGAGTAGCATGGTTATCTTTAATTGTTATTGCTCCTCTGTGTATCATAGTGACTGGCAGGCCACAGAGCATGTCCACTTGGTCTGTTGAGCCAGCGAAGCATCTGTCTCTCTTTTTCAAATGATGCTTGTTGCTAATTGCTGTTGAATTGAACCCTGGCATAGAGTTTTTCAGAGGGTTTTTTGGACCACTTAATATTGAACCTTTTTGATACTATCGATATGCCTGCTTCAAGATTGTGTTTAAGTATTCTTTTGGTGACAGTTCAACTATGATCGGATTTGCAGAGTACATGAAGTGATCACAGCCAATGTGGAGAAAAACAGGAAAAAATGTCAGTGTGCCTTCAGAAGTGAGAGCATTAAAAACATATGGCTGTTGCAGAATAAAGGTTGATTTCCAAATAGCTGGATTTAATTATTTTTTTTTTTACACTATTTGAAAATGTAAATGATACTGATGTAAATTTGAGGAGAAAGCAGAGTGTCACTGTAACTTCTTAGTGCCTGGTATGCACCAATGGTGCAAACTAAATGGAAGTCTGGTTTAAAGCAAAATGAAACCTATTCCTATGTCATTGTTATCACCAACAAAGTACCAGTGACTGTAGCCCTAAACTAGAGTTAATTTCCTTTAAAAAACAAAACAAAACAAAAAACATTTGCCTTGGAAATATAATTTAAAAGTTTGCTTTCTTTAATGGCTAAGTCTTGAGAATTAGCAGAAATAGTCATAAATATGTTCATGGTGGCACTAATGTAAACCTGAAAGTTGTTGTTTACTCTCTTTGAAATGATGACCAAAACTTTCCTTTATCACCTTTGTCTTTGCATGCAAGAGAGATGATTCTGTTTTCATCACTTTCCAAAGGGAGACACCACAAACTGGCAACTCTATGAGAGAGGTTCATTAAATGAGAACATAATGATGTTTCAAGGCATTCAAAATTAGCTGTACATGCTTAAAATGACTGTCTGCTCTCCATTATGAACCATATACTGCAATTAATTGGACGACCTTTGAGAATATTTCCAGCCATCTGGATATCTACAAAAATGGTGGAAGAGCTTTATCTGTGCAGGTTTAAAAAAAAAAAAAAAAAGAAAGCAAGCTTGAGTTTAATATCAATTAGGGCTTTAACATCTGTTACTGGAACTAATAGTCCATAAACATCAGAATTCTCAACATCAAATGTTAAAGGTTGGAACGTATCTGACTTAACGTTAGCAGTATAAATGTTATACATCTAGCTAGAGCTAAATTTCTAGTGTTTCTGTCTAGACAATGGACAGAGGCATCTACGGAGGATGATTTGTTCTGTTCTAAAACAGATGCCTAAGATGACTAGCAGAAGTCACTCTTTCAAGGTGCATACCTCTCTGCCACGACATTAGAGAGAAACTAGGGTGTTTCTCTTTTTAGATCACTAGGGTGAGTCAGATTAATTCCAGTGTAAGTACCAAATTGCAGGTTATTTAATAAAAGAAGAAAAAAAAAAAAGTAGTGTGAAGTGGTGATGGGTATCTTATAACAGGTATAAGTCAAGTGGCATGTTGGGAACCTGTTAAATCAGCCTGGGTTTGCAACTAGTGGGGAAGAGACAGGGGCAAAAGCTGTTTGGAAGTAGTTAAATAAGACATGCTGTTATAACTGGAATACTGTATTCTTATGTTTATTTGCTTTCACTTGTCCCACTTAGGTCTGAACCTCAGAGAGCTGTGCAGTACATATTGTGTGGCTGTTTAAGTCCAAGCACTTTTTAGACTGATTTTTTTTTTATAGCTACTCAAACATAGATGCTGAAAATTCTGTGTTGTAAGGGTAATTACCATTTTCTCACCTTAATAAAACTTTTTCTAAGGAAATTAGAGCACTCCTATCTCCATGCTTCTTTCTCAGTGATTTAGCATATCCCCAGTGTATTTGAAATGTTCATTAACCAGATGCTACCTAGATTGAAAGGGAAAAGGTAATCTACCATGCAACATGACCCAATACTTGCTTAAAAATGAACGAACTAAATTTGTTCCAAACCATAGCAAATAACATGGGCTCGTCCCTTGGGCTTTCCACTGAAAATTTCCTGCAGAGCTTATAAATGTCATCTCTGTGTCCATATGCAGTTTGTACACATGCCATTTTGTATAATGAGGTGTCTTTGTCAGTCTTGGATAAAGTCAGGATAATGTTGTAGAGACAAGCCATAGGCCTTTTTTCTTTTTTTTTTTTTTTTTTTAAATCATGCCAAAAAGGGAAAATCAAATGAATAGTTCAATAGAGATTCTGGAATTAGGTCTGGCTCCCTTCTTCATAGATCTGTTGATCTGTTTAGGACTTCATGAAGCTTTAAGGCCACATGAATAGAACTGGAGACTCTGGTTAAGACTCATAAAGAGATTGAGGGATCGTAGGAAGCAGACAGACTTCTTGCAGAATTTGCATAAATGCTTGAACAATTCGGTGATTAAACCCAAACTTTAGCTAAACCGTTGTGGGCACTGCTGTAGATCATTCTAAGCACATATTTATATTTGAGTGCTTTAAATATCTTCATAGCTCTGACTACAGGACCTAAAACCTCCAATAAATGTGTACTTTTGGGGATTCTTTTTTTTAATTGTTCTCATTTACAGTCCGTAGCTGCATGAATGCCAGTGGAAATGCACAGAAAAGAATGAGGGGTAGGAGAAGAGACAAGACTCAGTTCTCTCCACATGCTCACTTGTATTAGAGTTTTAATTTCTTATGGTACCATTCATAGTCTTTAAACTTTATGCCAGACAAGCCACAGGAAAAGACATAGTCCTTACCTGTGGAACCTGCAACTTATAGAAAAAATGCAAGTTAAGTATAATTACCATAGGTTTTGTATGATGACATTAGTAGTAGTAACATCCTAGTAACATAATACAGACCCAAGATAACCTCTTGTCATCTGTTTGCCATTAAAAAATGTCTGTAGTTCTGTGCTTGTTTTGCTGTTAAACATAGCTAGAAGAGTGGCACTGAACTTCATTTTTGTTCTTTTATATTGTTGCTCAGTAACGTACTCCTAGGGTTTCAGGTATTTCCTTTCATCTTTCCTCCGCTCTCTTACACAGCAGGTAAATGCTGCGATGTTCAAGATCAAACGATCATGATGGAGAGGATTCAACTTTAGTGAAATGAATTAATTTGTCTTAGGTAATGATGGAAAATACATAGTTACAATTTTTGAAACTGCTATACGTATATATTGGAAAGTCTGAATTACTCCGTGGTGTTATGAATGTTAAATATTACAAAGCAATGCTTTTCTTCCTGGTGAAGTTCTAATGTCAACATGCTGTGGTAATGTTATAAGCACGTTTTTTCTGTAGAAAGCCTAAAAGATGGGTCTATTTTTGATATTTTATTCACAAAAGTGTTCAATAATTTATATGCTACTTTGCATCCAATTGTAAGACTGCTCAATAAGCAAATTAAAGCTTAAGGCGGCCATTTGGTTTATGGAACAGAATTCTGTTCAGCATTTCAGCTCTTTTATCTCAATCCTCTCCCCTTTTTCTGTCTATTCTTACTTCTGCTTCTTCTCTTGTGTGGTGCCCATACTTTTCTGGCCATCAGCTTCTGTCCTCCACTATTTGGCCTGTTTGCTGTATACAGAATTCCCATTTCTGTGAAAACATCCCAACCTTCCACAACCTACTCATAGTTTTCACGTTCTATTTGGAGTCATGAATTTACAGGAAAATGGCAAATTTGCACCAACTACAATGGAGGGAGCTAGAAGTAAAATTCTTATTCTCTGCTTAACATATTGGCAGATATTCCCTCTTAACCCATCTGCTGAGTAGTTGGACATTCAGCCCTGTATTCTCTCTTTAGAAATGATGTATCTTTGCTGCTTGTAGCTTTAAGCAAAATTTCTTTACCCTGTTTGAACAAATGTCCAGCACGAAATACTTCCATTAGAGTCAAAAAGGTAAATGATCCCTATATTTCTGTATTATTTATTTTCTGTTCTGCAGTTTGACAAACTGACTCTCATGAGTTCACAGTGAAGAAATTAATTGTCTTGGAAGGCTCTGCTGGCCCCAGAATTAATGAAGTAAAGACCATCGATTGTACTGGGGATAGTGCCATGTCAATTAACAAACAAATTACTTTGTTATATGTATGACCTAAGGTCAGTGAGAAGATCTGAAAGGCATCTAGAAAAATTTTGATAATATCTTTCTCAAATCAAGGTCTATAGTGATACCCACGGCATTCAGTGCATGAACTTCTCCCAACTGCAGTACATTGCGAGGAAGAAGTCATTCTGCTGCAGACAACATTTCACTGTGTTGACATGTTAATAAATGTGACTTAATTTTGGTTAAACTGTGAAAATCAGGAAGGTTCCATTTGTGGATAATTTGATGCTAAAATGTATGCACTTCCTAATGGTAATTTCCTTTTAAATGTGTTAAACACACATAAGGCACTCTACTATATCTCAGAACGGGTAGAGATAATTTCAATAAGTGCCATTGATATTCTGTCGGGTGTTACTAGTAATCAATAGAAAAGGTTGCAGTAATGTCACTTATATTAGCACATTGTTTTGCTTTGGGTTTCCTTTTATTGAGAGAACAAATAGTTCAGATTTAGATCTAAAAATCTAAAAACCTTAAATTGTTGACAGCTCCTGACTATTGTTATAATTGACAGTAAATTAATTATGCAAGGTCCTATCACACCAGTGTTACTGGTTAAAATCTTTTCTGGTTGTGATGGCTTGATATTTTTTGCAAAGACATTTGCAAGGGAATGCAAGTTGGAATGGGGAACAGATGTCTCAGCAGTCACTGAATGGTGAAAGTTGAGGTAAAGGTAACTGGAAGTCTTGAATGTGAAGCCCGGAATTTTGTAGAACACCGGGGTAGGAAAAAAGCCAGAAGTGAGGAGCGAAGAGGAGGATAAGGAAGTTGTTTGGATCAGTATCAGTGGGAGAAGACTGCATCTACAAAGGCCAGGAAAAAGGAACCTGCAGTAATAGTTTGACAATGTATTATATTGAACAAAATGGAATAATATGAAAGCAAAGTGCCTGCGAAATGTAGGTGCATGACAAAAAGGTGCCTGAGTGGAAGGTTTGGCCTGAACCAGGATAAAACAGTGCCATCTCCTAATCCAGAAGCTCTCAAATGGCTGAACTTTGCTGAGTTTTGCTTAACAAAACATACATTTTACCAAATAAGCCTGTTACTTAAGAGAGAGTTTAGTTCATTTAAGCATATATACAGTTGAGATTTATAACAAATTAATGAGATCAATTTAAAATTGATTCAATTTAAACCAGTTCAATTTCTTATAAAGACTCATAAAGACAATTTCTCATTTCAGATGGGTCAACTATTGTAACAAGAGATTAGGGCAAAGTTGTTCCACAAAGAGAATTTCCAGATACTTGGCAGTTATGAAAATCAAACTTCTTATTGATGGTTAAATCAAATGCAGGAACTTAACTCTGTTCTCTTTTTGTCTCTTGGCCTTAGTGACTTGCCCAGGGTCACTCTGTGAGTCAATGGCAGAGCTGGAAATAAAACTGAAGAATTATTACTCCCAGTCACAGGCACTAACCGCAAGACAATCTTTCTCCTCATTTCCCTTTTAATGGACTACACTTGCGTTTAGCATTCCACACCAGTCAACAGGGGAAAATTATTGGCTATAGTTAGACAAGCATACTAAAGAGTACCTCAGAATTTATGGATGAAAACAGCTATAAAAATGCTCAGGTTTATTATTATTATTTATTGTTTGCAAACATGGAAATTCAATGAAAGTTTACAGATAAAGGAGGCCCAGCACAGGACTTAAGTTTCCCATTATTTCTTTTCTGTTCCAAAAGCAATATGCATTACTTAAAATATTTAGCTGAAAGAAGTTGTTGCCAACATTTTTCTGATATTTATTCTTGGAAAAATATAGTAAAATATGGAAGAACTCATCATGAAAAATTATCTTAAATTATCCTGTTTCCATTCTCAGCTTATCTTCTTCACCTAGTAATTGTTACATGGTTTTCTGCTAAGAATGTAAACCAGGACCTATTAGTGAAATCAAGAGTACCTATAGTCCTGAGTAATCCGTGAAGGATTTTCTTTCATTGCCAGATCATTTTCACTAGTCTGAATGCCAGCTCAGTTCTCCACACTGAGGTCAGTTCCCAAATTTTGTAGTTGATTTGTCTTCCCGTCGTTGCCAATCAGCATGAGTGAGTGGTGGGAATGAGTTGTATTATCAAGTACCATTCAACATGAACAACCCATAAAAATTAATGGCTATATTTTTCTTTTGGGGATTCCATTAATTTAAATGTGAACCATATTTGACAGCAAACATTTACACTGTGAACTGAAATAGCTGACAACTGAGATGAAAAACTAAAGTTAGCAGGTTATGAAACTTCAGACAGTCTGACTGCACAAGTTCAGCAAGGACATCACAGCACGTCAGGAATGGGTAGGACACAAGATGAGGACTGTCTTTTTGGAGACACACTCACAAAAGAAAAGAAGCAGATCTGCATACCCAGCAGAACCTGGCAGTGGTTGTAGGGGTGCAACAAAAGCATGTGGCGGCTAAACACCAGGCAGCAAACAGTGTTTGTTTTGCGTATCAACTGCTGATCTTGTAAATGAGCTGCAGAGATGTGCTGTGCAGCCCACCATGGAGAGCAGAGAATAACCTTCAGGACGCACGCAATAACGAGGCTTGAGGGCAATACTTCGTTATGTTCAGGAATTGCAAATTACTTCCATGAGGAGAGGACCACCCCCATGCGTTCAGGGTGCTAGAGGGGTGCTGTGTCTATCTAGTTGCAGAACAAGGAGGCAGTGGTGTAAAATACCTATTGGTGCTTCCAGTGGCCACAAGGCCCTGCAGGAGCTGGTGTATATTTTTTAAGTCAGAATCTCTAGTACCTCACGCGTGTGGAAGGAGCATCTATGAATGAGCCCAGGATGGTGAAATGGGGAATTGGTGCTGATAACAGATAAGATCCTGGTACTGCTAGGAAAGGGTGAATAAATTACCATGAGCAAGTAGTCCAGTAGTGCCACTGCAGAAATGAGACAGGTACTTTTGAATGCTGTGCTAGGGGGAGTAGAGTCATATGCAGAAGTGTAACATATGCAGTAGTGTGTCTGGTGTTGCTACCTATGCTAAACTTGAAAAACATGACAAAAATTACAATTTTGTGAGGAACTGCTGACAACTACAAGTGTGTTGGTGTGCCTGGAACTACATAGAGCTTCTTGTTGTTCGTTGTGTCCACCCTGTGCTTTTTCCATTTAAAGGACTTTCTGTCTTCTCTTTCTGTTTATTTATTTATTATCAAAGAATTGAGAGTATAATCAACCTCACTTGGCCAAGAAACAGCAATTTTAAAGCTGCCTGTTCCTTGGTCACTTATGTGACTCATATACTTAAGTTTTGTTTGTCCTTTAATGCTAAATCCCAGTAGAATGAGGAAAAAAGCAAGCAAGCCTCAGAACCTAACACAAACCACAGTCAACAAGTAGCAGAATTCAATAGCAAATTTCAGGCTTCACTTGACTACAAATTAATTCTGCATTCTAACTGTGCTCTCTGGTTCATTAACATTCCAGTTTCTTTTGTGTTTTCTGAGCACTGCATTTAACTCTAACACATCCCAGTTTATTTCTGCATAACCTCATTCTACCACAACATTCCAGTAGCAGGCACCAGGTTTAGAGAAATGCAGTGCTTTTTTTTTTGCTTTTTTTTTTTTAACTTCCCCTACAACATATTTCTCATCAAAAGAATTTTGCTATCAGCTTCCATAAGGCAATATTTCAGCAAGTGGCCATTAAAAATGAGGATAAAGTAAGTGTGTAAGTATGAGCACATCAGTAAAAATAGCTTTTTTTTCTGTCTTTTTTTTTTCTCCCTCTCTATTTTTTTATTTGCAAGCCATGTGTATCTTTCAGAACTCTCTTAAAAGTTATTAATATTGTTATGGTACTCTCTAGTCTCAGTAGAGAGACTTAACCTATTAAATAGACTCAAGGAGGTGGGGAACCCTTCCATGGTAGCAACAATACCAGCCCTGTTTTGCAAGATTCCTCTCACCTTCTCCACCCCTTAGAAAGGTATAATTTGTAACTAGTAATCTGAAGATAACATGAAGAATTGTTTTTAATGCGAAAATTAGTATAGTAAAATTTACTGAATGTGAAATCATCATGTACCCATGTTAATATAAAGTACAAATGACACAAACTGTCAAGCTTTGGGTTTGCAAGCTGATCAGCCGGAGTAAGAGAAATCTCCTAATCTCCAGGTGCGTGAGGTTTTATGCATTCCTCTAAAGCATTAGACCACAGCTGGAAGCAGATGAGGATGATCTGTGGCACTTAGTGTAGCAATTCCCACAAAAATATGCATTTTGCATTTGTAGCCATGAAATGAGTACATTTATTTAATGGATTTCTGTTTTTTTTTACTTGGACAAAAGGTATTCCAAAAATGAAGTGTTTGGCAGACTTCAATACAAAGCGTGAGACAGATTTTTTTTTTATTTATTATTTATCTATTTTATTTGTTATTCTTTAATAAAAGGTGAGGGATGCAATGTAATTCTTTCACTCTGTTCTGCTTTATGTAATGGAAATGCAGCACGACTCGCGTCACCTTTGCAAGCTGCTCCATAGTGAAATGTCCAGGGACTCAGGCCTGACTCCAGAGCCCTGCTCCTGGGATTATTTCTGTTTTTCATATGGTGGCTGTGTAATGTACAACGCACAAACTAAGCAGGGAGTATAACCTAGTTTCTCCCACTTCCCACTGAGTACCTTGAGTACGAGGCCATAGAAACAGCTCACTCTGCATGCACATACCTTCACCCCCCTAAGGTGCAGCCATGAAATGCACCTTCACCAGACTGTCCTGTAGCCTGGTGGACAGACACTCTGCCTTGTATTCCTCCCCCTAAATTCTAGACACTTAATGGAAGTGTTAAAAGGAGTTCAAGATCTTACTTCAGTAATGAATGGAAAGAGAGCAGCATTTCTCCTTCAAATGTATTTACAGGTAAATTGCGCATGGGATATGTGTACACACATGGGAACGAATTGCCTCGCTGAGATGCATGATAGGTGGTTTTGAGTTTCTTCTACCAAAGGGAAGACCCAGATCCCCCGTCTTCCATTCCTGGTTACATATGCTAACCTACAGGGCACTGTGTCAGCGATTATTGTCACCCACCGTTGGATGTGGCTTATAGATACAAGTCCTACCTGCAAGCATGGCACCTGGATTGCAAGTGGAGGGAGCCACTAAGCCCTTACTGAGGTGCCTTTGCATGGCAGGAGTTTGGAGACAACCCTGTTGTCTAGCTGTAGGTTTCTCCTTGCTAACTTTGGAGCTTTCTAGGTCATTCTTTGGAAGCTTTTGCTGCTGGTGATTTTTTTTTTTAATTATTATTATTTTTAAGGGGACAGAGTCCTTGGTTAAAAGCAAAACAAGAACATGTGTATGTTACTGCCTCTCTCTGTGAACCCGCTTATGTAGCAGCAATAGTCACAGTCAAACTTGGCCAGATAAAGCAGGTTTCAGACACATCCCAACCAGACCCCTTCAGGTCTTCCACGTCTCCACTAAAGCTGTTCTCTCTCCTGCTCTGCCGGATAAGGGGTAATACTCTTTTCACTCCTCCTTCCCGTTCTGGATGAAGTGAGCGTGAGCAGGGCTGATAGCACCCACAGAAGATTACTAATCACTTCTGGCAGCTTGGTATTAATATCCCCGTCACAACGTCAAATCCTGGTGCTGTGAAAAGGAAATGCATCTTCTTAAAGCTCTTAGCTGGAAGACACAATTTAGTTGCGAATAGGGATATTTCTGCTAGAAATATAATCTCCTTTCCCCGATTTTGCACTGAAGACAGTCACCTAGTGGCTTTTGTTTGGAGTTATGAGACTGTAGTAAACTCTCTGACTTAAGCATGTTACATACCAATGCAATACATAAATCATGGTCAACTGAAAATAAGTCAGCTCTTTGCATACATGAAAATGGTACTCAGGTGAATGGAAAGATCATGTTTGCCTGATCTTTTTTCCTCTCACTGTAAGCATTGAAGATTAAGTGAAATGCCATTTAGTATTGTTAAAACTTGCTGGATTTGTGAACAATCTAATAGTACAGGTTCTCCAGAACAATGTTTTTTCTTCAGCTGAAGAAGTGATGATCTAATAATATCAGAAGATGTTATGGTAGCATTTTGGCCAATGTGGTACGAAGTGCCTTGCTGTAAATTGAAGGAGAGCACGTGTAAACATTCTCTATCTGTTCCTTCTTGCATCTCCCTAGTTTAGTATCTTAAACGTCTAAGAAACTGCATATTTTAGGAGTTTTAGTGTCTTGTTTTTAAATAATGGTGAAGTGAACTCTCTCACTGTATTTTGTAGTAATGCAATTCCACTGACATTGTTTTAGTACAGCTCTTTTACAGATATTGTAAATAAAACAAGGTAAGCATTACCTTTTACAAGGTTACAATTGATGGGTTACAATTGATGCAAAACATATCACCTGAGCTACTTTTTGTGCTAATTGCACCTCTTTTCAAAGCCATGGTGTGATAACAGCTGTTTGGTCTGCTGTAGGGCAGAAAATACACGTGCAATTTTGCATGTCTTTAGTATTAGTACTTTCAAAGACTGTCTTGAATTTAGTAAAAATTGCAGTAATTTAGAACTCAATAAAATCAATCTAGTAAGAAGTCCAACAAATAACTGGCTGCTAACATGCTAAAATATGTCACTGGAAATTAGGTAGGATTTTGAGTGTTTAGTTTTTATTATGCTTAAGTGAAATATTTGAATAAGGTCATCTCCAACTCTGCAAATGTCACAACTGTATTTTAAGAAGAAAATAGTTTGGGATTAAGAAGCATAGGTATTTTAAGTTGCATGAAAATTGAATCAACTAGGCATTTTAAAATGTTCTTAGTTTTAAATTAATAGCCGATATATCCATTCTACACAGGACTTCAGCAATTCAGTGAGATTTATTACGTACTTGACTTCAATTCCTGGAAAAATACTGGAAGAAGTCACTAAAAGTACCTGTAAGCACCCAGAAAAATAAAGGAGATGAGGAATGGTAAACATACATCTGCCAAGAACAAAATGTGTCAAACCAATTTAATTTTCATCTCTCATAAAATAACAGGTCTTGTGGGTAAAGGACAGGCAGTAGATGTCATATATTTTGACTTCAGCAGAAGAAATTATTGTAGGTGGATAGAAAACTGTTGAAAAAGCTATAATAGGGGAGTGTTATTAATATTTCACTGTCAAAAAGACGCGTGTGTCAAGAATGTGCTTATTAAATCTGTAGTTGACACCATCCTGAGAAGTACTGTAAGTACTTGGAAAATAGTGAAGCAGAAGATCAGGAAAAAAAGTTATAATGTGATTACATAGGGAGAGGTACCTGGAAAATGTAATGATGTTGCAGTAAGTAGGGAATACCTCAATTTTGCTACAGTTTAAAATAAATTGTAGCTGAATAAAAGGCATGGAAGATCATCGCATTTGCTATTTTTCTTGATGATTACAATTGAAAAAGATTTGATTTGCAGTATTCATGTTAGCACTTACGGTGTGATATTTCTATCTAATGATTTGGGTGAAAGAATCCATGCAAATGAAAAGGGACATAATATCTGTTTGAGAAAAGTGCACATCTTTGATATCAAACTTTAAAGCTATTTTATATCACAACTGCCAAAAACTTCAATTTCAGCATGGCAACTGATACCTCCTCTCTACCCAGTCATAAGCTTTTCTTGTATTAACTGATGTTTTATCATTTAAGTGGGCAAAATACAATTTATTTGATCATTTGAAAGTAACAGAATAGAAGTTCTATAGCGAGACAATTTTCATCTCTTTGTAACAATGAGAAAGCAAATATTCTTGATAAAAGTAGTTTAATGTCATATTTGAATGTTGTTGTTAAAAGGATGTTATCTGCTTTGTTACTTTGGCTTTATAGCATATATTGCTACTGATAGAAGTATATTAACATATATATCTTAATATACTGTCTGTATATGTATAGACAGTATACATGTCTATATATGTATCTCTAGATGCATATGCCTGAGAGCTTTACATTTTGCAAAAGCGTATCCTTAAGCCCTCCATTAGGAGGATACTATTATTTTAAGAAAATTATTTACTGACATTCATAAAAGAAATAAGGAAGGACTGGAATTCAAATCCCAATTCCCTTAATAACATTGTGTTAACCTCATTAAAGAAATTCTATTAAGTGTTGGAGCACTGTGGGGTTAAGTAAAGGATTGCTGAACAGTTTCTTTTCATCGTATCAAAATTATTGCGCTTAAGTGATCAAGTCTCAGCAAAATAAATGCTTTCAAAATTTGTTTAACTTCAAAATGACTGTGGAGAATATATATATTTTTTTAAATATAAAACTGCTGTTTAATTATCATGTTAACATTTCAGTTGTTGTGTTTCTAGACAATACATTTTAATATTAATCCCATTAATATGTTTTACCATCTTTTTCATAGTAAGATTGTTTTATCTTCACTGAAATCATTATATTTTCTTTAATAAGATGAACATTTAATGTGCTCTTGGCATGAATTAATTTTTAATAAACCATTAATAAGTCAAATCTCTAATGGATTTCTTTCCCTTAAAAATCAAGCCTCTTCCAGCAAGGAGTTTTTGATAGATCCCGGCATTTGAATTTATTGTAGCATTTTCAACATTATTCATAATAAGAAGGAAGGAAAAAGTCTGGTTAGCCATACTGTAGATTATTTTTTTTCCCTTTTATACATTTATGAGACTGTAAAACTTGTATTGCTAGAGGAGCTTATTCTTTTAAGATGTGGTGCAGCCTGGGTTATTATATAGTGTGTTCTAATTTCCTAGCAGAAATTAGCAAAATTGCAAATTTTATCTATTTATCTACCTGTCACAATATTTGTGTTGTACCTAAGCACTGAGTCACTCTTCAATTTGTTGATGAGCTACTCTGAAAGTTTTTGCATTGATGTTTCAAAGAACTGAGTTGCAGAATTGACATGGTCCGAGCATGGGAATTCTACTTAGAAATTGAAAACCTACCTTGGTAAACTACAGCCCTAGCCTTCTGTCTGTTCTGTCCAAGGCTTCCAAAGGAGGTAGTGTGAATATATTGGTGGTTGATTTAATATTGTCAGCGATTGCTCTTCAAATGATAAGTTAAACATACCCTGAATTTGTGTGCGAGCTCCATGAAAAACCTGTACATTCCAGCTCTCGGGGCGGGGGTTGTAGATGCTCAGAAAAGAGCATATGTGGGTTACTTTTTGTTGTGCTGACTGTAGAGTTGGGAAAAGGAAGACAAGCTTTTGGGCTGTTCGGTTCAAAACAGAAGTAGCAAACTTTAGAGAGAACAGTTTGTCAGGGTTTAGTTACATTGATATCAGTTATACCGTTCAGAAGAAGGTAGGTTGGTACTTGTGGGCATGGGAAACACTGAGATGTTCTCTCCAAGGAGCAAGAGATCAAGACTGTAGAAATGTAAACTAGCCTTTTAAAAGAAAGGGACTTCTGTGCTAATTCCTCTGCATAAATTTGGGAAACCTGATAGTGGGTTTTACCTGCTCACAGGTACTCAATATTTATACTAGAGACTTTTTGTTGACCTCTGGTGGGTTATTGTATTTAACTGAAGTCAGTGACATTTCCCGTTCAGTGAATGTTGGAGTTGGAGCTATGTAACCTCTTGCATGTAGCCTGTTTTGTGGACAGTATTTCTGTGAGTGGAGAACATAAAGTCCTAGAGTAGAAGCGTTCTCCTGGGTCATTTTGTGCAACTGGAATTCTGTTTCAATATAAAGTTGATGCAAGTCTTGTAGATATTTGCTTAAAATGTACAGAAAAATCAGTTTGCTGTGAATTTTAGACTCTGTTGTATTATTGACTGGAAGGACACAAGTGGGTACATAACCACTTGGTTGGGATCTACCCCGAGGGAGGAGCTACCCTTAGTTCTACTTATACCTAATTGATTTTAATAACATTTTAGAGGGACTAAGGCCTTCATCCAGTGTAACACCCAGTCATCAGCTCAACTCCAGCTGTGCTACCAGTTCCCTTGAGTTAAATGGTGCTACTGCCAGCCTTCCAGTTGGAGCGCTGAGTGGGCTGTGTGGGATCAGGCGGCACATAAACTGGGGTTTGCTGACTCTACTGCTCCCAAGGTCGTTGTCCCCCAAAATAACTGTGAGTTATTAATGAAATGATGGTGAACCTGACGTAACTTCAGCATTTTAAAGGAACTGCAGGAAAGCAGAGGAAATAATGTGTTTATATTGCAATATAGGTATACCTGGTTTTGGCAAAACAGATGTGGTTGTTTCTTCTTTCATTGTGTTATGCAGACAATGTTTTGTTTAGGTTTGGGCCTTTCTTGCTGCACTCAGAAGTGTTGCTGTGTGTGTGAAATTCAAAGACAAGACACGTGTTCCTGTGCCGTTGTGTCTTGAAGATGTTCCTGTTCTGAGCCATTAATTTACGAGGAAACTTACATTTAGTTTTGTTAAATTGGAGCTAAAGGTTTTTAGAATAGACTTCAAAGAGGAATGGATAAAACAGGCTGAAAACTTATAATTGGCCTGGATTTATAAACTGTGTAGCTATATATATCTTGTGGTTACTTCCAGAAAGCTTGTCAGCGTCGTGCTTCAAAGGTGCTGACAGTTTCTACTGTGCTACAGTTTGAATAAGCATGCAAACATGCAAATGCAATCCAAGATAACCTTTTACTAACACTAACAGCCAATTGATCAGGTCGAGTGACAGAGGCGGTCGTGCAGGGCTAAACCAAAATCTGGAGAGGATTCTCATTCCTTTATTTGTATTCAGTTTCATTGCTGCTAAATCACAGGCATATAAGGGGAACCCCCCACAGGCATTCTTGTGTAATATGGCTTTGTGACCGTAAAGATCATGTCTTTTGCAAGCATCTTTTCTAAGCAATTACTGATGCTTTGTACCTTATAATGTAACCATTTTTATTATTTTCTAACTTAGTTACAGTACATTTCAATGCTTGTGTTAATTGCTTTCCTTGCTCTGCTTTTGTTTAAATAGGTGCGATCTTCTAGTTGTGGTTGGGGTTTTTTTTCTGAGATTTAAAGCAATCCAACATAGAGGATGACTATGGTGTTCAGAAAATTGCTGTGTTATGTTAAATGCAGGGGGTTTTGTCACTGTTATGAAGATAAATTAACAATACCGTAGACAGATACCATTAAAAGTTGGTTTTGTTGGGGGTAGAGGTTGTGGAGTTTTTGGTCATTTAACTGTTTCGGGCTATGCTTGTTGAATGTAATCACTGCTTTGCGTGTATGAGTGCATTGAACTAGGTATTTTTATGTATTAGGAAATTAATATACTCTTCATTCTTGTGGTTTATCTATGGAATGAGTAAGCATTCTTGTAGCGATGTTTTCGAGCACAAAGAGTAAGTCTTTGAAGTGTATGGCCTCAGTGTTTTTCTAGCAAAAGTGATTTCAGTTCTGCTAATGTAAATGGATCTAATATACTGGGGTGAAAAAGAAAATACTGTTCTAAAGGGAACTGCTAAGTAGTAGCATTAACTTTAAGAATATATATGTATAATAATTGATATTTTAAAATATTGTCAATTATAATAATTCAGACAGACCACATAACACATGAAACCTTATTAGATACCTGCACTATAGGAAGAACTCCAACTTTCAGGATCCTTTAAGTATATGGCCTCCATAACTGTGGTGAGTCATGGCAAGAACCAACACCAGGATTGCCAAGAAAAAGTACTTAAGCAGGCTACCATACGTTGCAGTAGTTGCACTCATTGAATTTGGCCAGTACAGTAACCACATGCCTGGATTTCTTGCCTAGCCTGAAATAAGACTGCAGTAGTTGCTGCACCAGCCTGGTCGATGGAAATGGGGCCAAGTGCAGAAAGGTCAAGGATGAGAGCTGAGCTCTAGCACCTAGCATTCAATCTCCTTGTCTTTGGCAGAGAAGCCATACTGCTAGGTGCACCATAGGAAGACTAGCGAAATAGGAAGAGGTAAGGGTCCCAAATGAAATATGGAGCATGTTGGGCAGGAGGAGTTGTTGAAGTACTCATTCACTTGTCAGTTCCTTTGTGCAGCCTAAGAGGAAAACAGGGAGGATAAGAAGTTCTAAATCAAACAGTGGTCTTCTAACTGTAATTTGGAGGAACCTTCTGAAGATGCTCATGTCTTCTGTTAGTAGAATATTTGCTTAGGAGATGAGACAGATTCAGTGCTGATGTCAGCATGATGGCACTGTAACTGTCATTACAGTGAAACGACAGTTGAAACTGTAATGGTGAAACTGGCATTGCACGGAGTGCAGGGCACAACAAGGAAGAGAGGAAGGAAGTGAAGAAAGAGGAGAAGAAAACAGGAGTGACATGAATCCTTGTGATTTGGCTTCTGTATTAAGCAGCAAAGACTGTTTGCTGTAAAATATACGAGTGGTCTTGTAAGCAGGGACACAAGGCGTCATAATCCCTGTTCCTCCCTGCTCTGTGCTCCTCATAGGTAACATCGTAGTTGCAGCCAGTTTGATAGGAGATGTGGATTTGAATCTTTTGAGACATTGGACTTCAATCTCCTACTCTGTCACAACAGCATTTTGTGCAGGTTTTTATGCTGGTGGTAAATGTTACTGGTACTTTGAGAACACCTACCAGACTGAGGCTCCAAAGGCATATACACAAGAAATAACATAGGGTGTTTTGGTTTTTTTGTTTTGTTTTATTTTATTTTTTTTTAAACTGGCTGTTCTTCATTGCCACAATATTTAGAAAAACCTGGGTAGAAAGGCAAATATAATACCATCTGTAAAACAAGGGAAGGAGGAAGAATCTTGGCGTTACAAGGTTTCCAGTTTAACTAATTTATTTTTTTTTTAGAAAAGCATTGGAACAAATAAATAAACTCTTTGTAAGCAACTAGAAAATTACAACGATGCTTAATAACTGTAATCAACATTAATCAAGAAGAATGTGTCATATGAATATAATTCACTATTCTGACAGCTTAACAGCTCTGGTAGATGTCTGTAGCCATAGATGTCTGTATATTTACACATTATAAAATCTGTCAGAATGGACACATATATCAAATGAGACTTTTCAGGAGCCTGACTTCAGCCCAATTATTATTCTATATTTTCATTAAATATTTGAATGAACTACAAAGACTGCTTATTCAGTCTTCAGGTGACAATAACGTGGGAAAGTATGCAAATATATTTGGGTGGCAAGGTCTGAATTCTGTGAATATAAAATAATTCTAGTTGTTCTGTTACTGAAACACTTTGGGGGAAAATAAAATAAGCTTAGCTGGGTTGCTATGTAGAAAGGACAGATTTAAACTTCTATATTTAGATAGGAATAATTAACTGTACAAGCACAGGATGGGTAATGACTCAGGCATCAGCAGTACAAAAAAAATGTGGGTTAATAGTCAATCTCAACTTGAACTTAGGTAAACAATGTCTTGTCAATGATGTCAAACACCATCTGGAGTGTGTGACAGGAGCATTGTGTTAAAGAACAGAAGTTCTTTAGCCCTCCTTGAACCTCCTTAGGTCAAAAAGGATGTGGACCAATTTAGGAGAGTTCAGAGAAAAATGAGTCCTCAAAGGTCTGTTTAAAAAATAAATAAATAAAAAGACTAATAAGAAAAGGTTGAAGGAACAGGATTTTACAGAGAAGGTAAGACTAAGGTGTCATGATAACAGCTTTCAAATATATAAAAGGCTGTTGCAAAGAGGTAGAGAATACATTCACAGTCTTTCACGGGGAGATCAGTGAGAAACAGAGTTGAAGAATTGCAGCAAGGAAGATTTAGGTTATACATCAGAAAAAAACCTTCTAAGCATAAGGATGGTGAAGCTTTGAAACAGGTAGCCTAGGGAGAATGTGAGGTTTCCATTATTTGAGGTATCGAGAACAAGTATCACTACTTGGTATTGGGGGGAATATAGCAGGAGCATGGGGAGCTCTTTGACTAGGGGTAATAGGTGCATACAAATTTGATGCATCAGGTAATATCTATTAGTTTTATGTTGGATTCTTGGAAACAACGTGCTTGTAATTGGATGTTTGCTGTTTGCTATTGATATGTGAACATACTAGGATGTAATGCAGTTAAGTATGTGTTGAACCTGAGAAGAGGAGCATAATTTATTCCCTTGCTTTCTCATTCTTCTGTGCAAAGCATCTTCTACCTGTTAGTCTTTCAAAGGTGAAGTAGAGAACAAATCTGAACTGTTTTTCTTACAGATTTTTTTCCTCCTAAAATGCTGGTTCAGCACTCGGCAGCTCAGAGCATGACATTTCCACTGGAGAGCTGTACTTCTGTCCTAACCCTGTTCTAATGGCACCGCTGGGCCCAATGCTTCTTGGCCAGTGCTTGTTATTGACTTTGATTTTGCAGAACCTGACAGCAAAGGTCCTGCAAATTCCAGCCTTGTTATAGTCTTGTTTCTGTGTCTCATAACTTCTTTAGTAGGCACTGAGCTGCTGCTTTTTTTATTCCCCCCCCTTGTGTAATTCTGGTTGGGATCATATCAAATGGTGTTCTTAAACATCAGGTCTACAGCCACCTCTCTGCTTGGTCCTGCTTTTGTTGGGGAAATAGATCTCTTCTGGGTTTGTTTTTAAACAGCAAAGGGCTTCACTTCAGGTCAGACTGCTTATCTGAAAGGCACTTCAGAGATAAAAAGAAGAATGCTGTATTTATCTTGCACTAACAGCAACATCCAGCGAATAATGCGGCCCTCTCCCTTGGCTCCTGTGCCTGAGACACAAACAAACCAGCTATAGAAAGCAGTTCATGTCGCTATAGACTCTCAATTTAAGCACTGCCTATTAAAGAACATCTACATGGCCAATTCTTTCTTGTTTTCCTCCCTCGAGAGGAAAAAAGACCTAGCTGTTTTTCAGTCACAAAGGTTCCCAGTCCCAACAGATGGAAGAGCTGTCATCTCTCTTCTCCTTAAGTGGAAAAATGACATTCATCAGTTCTTGGAATTGGATGCAAAAATCGATATCTCCTATGTTGTTAAATCCATTCAAAGTGGAAGTTTCAGCATATTTGTAAAACAGCTTAATGCAGTGAATAAAAAAAAAAAGCATTGCAATAGGAAAACCTCACTAATTTTAGTATTTAGCCAGAATATTCGCTATTAGGCTACTTAAATATTTATGCAGATCCAAAATATAAGGGTTTTTTGTTCTAATCCAAACCAGACTTAATTTTAAAACCCAGAGTGAATTTCTTACACTTCTTATCTTCTAAATACTTACTTTCCTCAAAATTCAATTTGTCACTAGCTTAGCCAGTGCTGTATGCATTGTAAGCTGTGACAGAATTACTAGTACAACCTGGGCTGTTTGGAAGTGACTCAAAGGCAAGGAGGAGGTAGATGGGTGCTGCTTCACTGAGTTTCTGATTTTGAACTGATCCGTAGTATGTAGCTGAGCCCCTACTGCAATATCCTTCAGCGGTGACATTTCAAGGCACTGGAATTAGTCTAGGATAAACACATCAAGTCTTTTGGCAAATATAAACTTTCTTTGCTCAGGGAAAGTGAGAGCAGTAGTGGGAATGATTTTTTTTCTGTAATTAACATTGGTCTTTCACTGGAATTGGCCTGTGTTTTTTTTCAGAATATATGACATACTTTGATTCTTTGCTGACACTGTTCATTTGAGACTTTGTAACCATCTGCAACTCTCTTTAGTTTGTCTAAATTCCAGAATAAACTCTGCTTTTAAAGATATGTAGGGCTTTTCATCATTATGCAAAATTCTGTTTAATCTCAGAATTAAGAGCTCCTGTTCACTGGATAAGGAAATCTGGAATTATGGTGTTCAGGCCATGCTATGGCAATAGCCTTTAACAGAAATGTATTTCACATCTCATTTCTGATAAAGTACATGTAAAAAAAGAAAGTTGGAATGTATGTAATTTGAGAGACTGAGATCTGAGGTTCTGTCTGCACATAGAACTGAGTTAGGAATGTTTACATCCCGTACACTGGAACAGAGGAAATTCTGTTTGAACATAATGAAAAACTTCTTTACTTTGAGAGTGACGGAGCACTGGAACAGGCTGGCCAGAGAGGTTGTGGAGTCCCCTTCTCTGGAGATATTCAGAACCCACCTGGATGTATTCTTCTCCTCTCTTCAGGGTAGGTTAACGGTTGGACTTGATGATCTTAAAGGTCCCTTCCAACCTCACTAATTCTATGATTCTATGATTCTATTCATGTCCAACCTGCTCTAGGTGAACCTGCTTTGGCAGAGGGGTTGGACTAGATGATTACCCAAGGTCCCTTCCAACCCCTACCATTCTGTGATTTTGTGATACGGCAGATGAGTACCCTAACCTTTGTGTATTGGGTGGTCCACCTTGATGAGGCTTTAACTTTGGGAAGATCTTGGCTAGTCAGATGTGTAATGAAAAGTTTCAGCGCTAGTTCAGGGTCATAGCTACCCTTGGTAGTGATCGCAGGATGGTTGAGGTTGCAAGGGACCTCTGAAGGCCATCTGGTCCAACACACTTGCTCAAGCTGGTTGCCCAGGGCCTTGTACAGATGGCTTTTGAATATCTCTAAGGAGGGAGACTCCATAACCTCTCTGGGCAACCTGTGCCAGTGCTCAGTCACCCTCACGCAAAGAAAGTGTTTCCTGATGTTCGGAGGGAACCTCCCATGTTTCAGTCTGTGCCCATTGCCTCTGGTCCTGTCTCTGGGCACCACTGAAAAGAGCCTGGTTCAGTCATCTTTGTACCCTCCTTTCAGGTATTTATATACATTGATAAGATCCCCATGAGCCTTCCCTTCTTCAAGCTAAACAGTCCCATTTATAATATCACTCTTATACTGTACCATAATAAATTTTAGTGTCTTCATGAAAACTCATTAATGTTTTTGTCTGTTTGTCAGTCAGATTTACTGACCTGAAAGCAGTTGCACCTATAAAAATCCATTGAAAGCAGTTGGTTTGACATATTAGTAAAGTCAGAGTTGAGTACTGTGTTTGAATACATGTAATCATAATTTAACACATGAAGCTGTATTTCTGGTGATGACAAACTTCTGAGCAATTCAGCTTGACTTTGAGATCCCAGATTGGGTTTGGAGTGGAGGAACAGCAAATAGCTGTGAAAATCTCCAAAAGAGAATGTCTTCTGTTATGAAATTTTGCAGTCGTATTTGTAATGCAAATTTCACTAAATACATGTACTTCAGGATAAGCAGGAATGTTCTTTCCTTGTTCAGACAGATCTATCCTATGCTACAGGGAAATACCTTTATCTTATCACAGGTTTTCTTCTGTGATAACAAGTTATTATCAATCACATTACAGTGACATCAGATTTTGTTTTCTTCTGGAGAACTGCTACTGCACTTGCAGTAGCAGATCTCATTCAGTGTATTGTTTTCAAGGCAAAGCCTTGAGATATCCTCCTCTTAATGAGAAAGCTTGAATTCTTAGATCTTATTATTGCTAAGGTTTAGAGGAAGTTGTGTTAAAATTCAGTTGTGTTAGTAAAGATGGTCAGTTGGTTAAAGAATACACTCTTGTAACATCTCTAAAATTGCACCTTTTTTGCTTCTGACTTTAAAGATTAAAGGTGACTTATGGGGTTGTTAGAAGTGGATTTCACTGAAAGCTTTGAAGAAAATCCTGGTCTACTAGTCAAAGAAGACACAAAGCTGTAATTCTTTCTTTGATGAAGTCCACCACGGTGAGATTTGACACTTGAGTCCCCATTGTATTCTGTACACGCATGATGGATTTCTGATAAAAGTATGTGCTGCTCTCTCATCTGGCTTTGTGTGTGTTTACGTGTGGTTATTTTGGAGGATATATGACATCTCTATCCAGTCTTGCTGACAGTGCTTTCAGAGTAAATAATAGATGATCTTCTAAAAGTTTTATTGTATAAATTAAATTGTAGATAAAGAGGAGCTTAGTGGCTCATTATTACAGAAGAAATAAAGTTTCTTTTTAATTGGCAGTAGCATTGAGAAATATGTATGCATAGTCTCTTGAGAATTTTATAAAGTTATCCTTAATGTAGTGTTTCCTCTCTTCTTTAAAACTTTCAATAGAGATGCAGAATTCAGCTTTGAGTATTTGATATGTGGGAGTTAAACATAAAAATTAAATACATGTAGTTTGGTCAGATTCTTCATAAGAACATTAAGAAAATTTTTCTGCAGACTGGATAAAAACTGATTAATACTTTAGCATGATTTTGCCTTACATGAACAATGTTACTGGTGCGAAGCTACAATCTCTTCAACCTGGAGGATTTTTTGCTGAGACTTCTGTGTCTCGTTCCTTTTAAAAAATGAATAAGTAAGTAAAAAAGGCAGTGTTCTGAGACCAACGTATCTTAAACGATCCTTTTGTGGCATGTACTCAACAAAACTGCCTGAGTGCAGTCTGGTGCTTATGGCTTACCTTAATGTTTTCTTCTGTCAGACATGTTGGCAGGTATTTTATTTCTTCTCCTGTCTTAACAACTCTGCTACTGGCCTAAGGTACAGCGTCAATTAAAAGGAGTGTGTTGGAGTGAAATCAAAGGAGTTGCAATTCCTTATGGGCATGAGAGTATCACCCCATGTATGACATCACATCTGCGAAATACATGCAGGAATTTGGGTGCTATGTGATTGGTTTTTTTGGATCTGCGTGCATGATGGCGGGATATTAACCCTTAGACATTCAGATGGTTTCAAGGCACATCATACTGAACATTGACCATCTTTACAGCTGGATTAGAACAATGGAAAAAATTATCACTACACTGGAGGGATGTTTTTGCACTTGGTAGTTGATGGATTTTCTGTTGGTCATTTGGTAAGGAAAGATGGCAGAGGGGTAAGGGAGAAGGCAGGTGGGAATTGCAGGAGGATTCAGAACCTGAGTGTAGCCATATCATTTGTCAGACAGATGTACCGTGTGTATGCTTTGAATGCTCAACACCAGTTAAGCATGCGGTTGAGGATGCAGCACTTCTTCAGTCCTGGCAGGTTAACAATAAATCTTTCCGGTGTATTTTTCAAGTGGGTTTTGTGTGGTATTATCAGGATCTCTAAGTGTCCACCTTCATTCACAGTCCTCAGCTGCAGTTATCCATCCTGGTGATGGCTTCTCAGGCTTTTAAGTAATACCAGCGTGCTAAAACCCTATCAGCATTTAATGTCAGTAATTAAATAAGAGGCAATACCACAATATTTCCTTCTTCTGTAAACTCGCTCGGTTCCTTTCCTCTTTGGCTTGAGGGAATTGTTTACATATCTTTGTTTTATCTGGCTCAGAAAGTAGGATAAGAGAGGCACCTAGACTGAATGCCTGCACATTTTTTAACTGTACCGGTAATCCTCTCGAATGAGTAAAAATCACTAGTAACCTCCATTACTATTCAATGGACTTGAGAATTAGATAGCAGATTTCAGTTACCTGTGGTTCACCTTGCAGCTCATGAGTTCATGCAGAGCTGGAATCTTTTACAGCATAATAAAGAAGTCCAGATTGTCACAAATTAGGTGACTCTTTTGCAGCTAGAAAGCTGCATATTTGGGGGAATTTTATATGTATATATTTTAAACAATTTTCAAGTAGTGCAATCTCAATAGATTATCAAAAGAAATACCAAGATGTGACGTGACTATGATTTATGAGTATGGTAACAGGAGATAGTTTTCAAGAAACAGAAAGCCAGACAATTTAAACTTCATACTACATGCAAATTTTAATGGGTTGTGACTTTCACTTCCTGAGATTCCTGGCTTGAAACTAGTGACTTATTCTATAATATAGAATATACTGTGAGCAAATAATAGTTCAGCGTGAGAATAGTAAGTGGTATTGCATAGTCTTTACTGCATTGATTTCACACTCTTTCTGATGATCACTTCCCTTAGAAATCTCTGAATCAATGACTCCCAAGTAGTAAAAACACTGTGGCAAAACTAAGCTAACATTCTCTCAAATTCTTATTAAAAATAAATTGGCAAAGTTATACCAAAAAACAAAATTCAACTTTGTTTGCAATATTAAAGCCTTTCTTCAGCAGATCTGGGAAAGCAGGGGACTTGAAAATCATAAACTTTTCATGAGCTCTTGGCAGTTACATCTGGCTGTTTCTATGCTCCTACATCCCAAACAGAATAAGCAGTTGGCTCATCGTCTTTGTTACAGTAAGTGGAGCCGTCTGTGTCCCTGTTAGTGGACTCTATCCCAACCTTTGTGTTGAGTTCTTTAGAACTGACAACATTTTGGTTTTGGTTTTAAATTTTCCAAGTCTAATGGTGAGCTATCTCTTACTCTTCATTTGTTTTCTATCAGATGACCAACTCTGACTTAAATGGATGGCTGCAAATTTGTCCAAATTATCTCTTTTAGTAATTGTGTTCTTCTGAATCTTTTCTGAGCTAGTGATGATGTTAAGACTTGATCCTGTAATAGCATGGCTGTCACTCTCATCACTAGATGTTAGACCGAATCTCTTCCTCAGGGTTTAACTTTCTTTTATTTTTTTTTCACTGTTCTTTTGTATTGATGTGGATGGTATGAGTTTGAATGGGGGTAGTATTGCTTGAGTTGTGGCTGCTAGAGTAGGCCTGTCAATCCATCAAGTTTTGGTCACTTTCTGCCAGTCATTGGTGTTTATTTGTATTGATCACCTTAAACAGGGATATGTATCCTGAAAACTATTGTAATATTCTTGTGATTTGTTAGTTGCCTGCTAATTTTTGAATGGTATTGAACATCAGTCTTTCCTGTCATCACCATCTACTGCCTTTCACACCATTGGGAGGATTTTTTGGGGATTTGGAAAGTTTAGGGGAAGTGATATTAAATGAATGGTAAGAGCAGACTATCCCAGGAGATAACAGACACATAGGAAATTTCACAAGAAAATACTCTTGTCTAACAGAAAAAGTTATCCAAGAAAGAAAATGAAGTCACAGTCACTCAATAAAGACATCGAGAGAAGGAGGTTCTCCACCGTTCTCATGCTGTGTATCAAAAAAACCCCAAACTAGTGAAGTGTTGTGAGACCTATCTCTTTTTGTTTGTTTGTTTGTTTGTTTTGCAGGAAGATCACTTTTGAACACTAGAATTCACCAAGTTACCAGGTCAATCTCAGACATTTTTGGGGTAGGAGGAGTTTACTCATGACTGGTGAGGAAGAGGAGACCTGGAACAGTTTGTGAGGAAGCTATGACTGCTGCTACTGTCGTGTTGCTTTTTAAGGGAAATGCATAAATTAATAAATCTTAGGCCTGAAGGTCCATTAAACTTTTTTTGTGTAATACAGGTCACAGAATGTCACCAGTGTGATGAGCTGAAGAACTTGTCTGGAGTCTGTAGGCAAAGCAGTTTGTTTACAAGGTGCCTTGAGTATCATTAAAATATTAGATTATTACATCAGAAAAGTCTAACTAAAATATTCCGATTTATGAAGCGTATTATACTAAAATGCAGAAGTACTTTGGATAATATACAAAAGGATTATAAAATGTCTGCTATAGCATAAGACAACAATAATAATAGCTGTTCTTCAGTAAGAGACATTTCCTGCTCATTGCAGGCATTTGTTTAGGTTTTTAAATGATTTGTTTTTATATTTCAATACAATTTCATTATAGAGGTTTCTGTAACTCAGAACATATATAATTTCAATAGAAAAAACAATCAGTAATAACCAAACAAGAAAGTTCTCATAAGAGTGATTTCCTGGTACTGCTAGGCTGTTAAATCTGGAAATTTGGGACAAAATCCAGCAGAAAGCTATACATCTGTAAAAAGACATTTTCTTTCGTGATTTGTTTGTTTGCGTCTTGCTGAATCAGTGCTGCTCACTGTCAATCCCTGACAACTTCTTGATTTTTCTTTTTTCTCCTCACCCTTTGCAGAGTGCAATATTGACTCCCATTTAGAGCAAAGGAATGCAGTCTGTGATTTTTATCTGTAAGCTTTCTTTCCAAATGCTTGTCATTCTCACTGAGGCCAGCGAGTCAGTTGCTACCTTACTGCAGTTGTTTTTGGAAACGTGCTCCATCATTTTTATACAGCAGTAGAACCCAGAATGCCTTCATGTCATGGATTTGGTAAATTAGGGCGAACAGATGAATTGTGAAGGTGTGTTGCTGTGTACTTGTCAGTGAGGTATTCTAAAATACAATTCAGAGATACTCCCTTTGCAACTCTGTTGTGTTTCACGGGGATATATTTGTACGGAAACACTGTAAATCAGTTTGCTAAAGTATGTCATCCATGATTCCTAAATTCTTAGTTCTCAGCTGGGAGCAGGGTTTTATTCATCATGACTCACTTAGGAGGTTTATAATAATCTGTCATCATCTCCCTTTCCTCCCCACCTGTCCTGTCTGACCCTTTTCTCCTGCTAATCAGTGACTGAGATGTTTTTATTTCCTTGAATTTTGTCATCTTGGTGACTCCTCTGGAGGCAGTACTGAGTTCAGATAATCCATTTCAACTCAGAGCTCCAGACAAGTGCAGAGGAAGACAGCAGGGAGTGATAGAAAACGGCATTTGGAGGAATAGAGGATAAGCAATAAATTTTTAAAACACCAGTGATGAAGAAGTGGGGACACACCGGGAAAGAAAAAGCAGCAAAAATATTTTCAGAGATAGGACATCTTTTCAAGCCATGGATTGGGAACAGTGGGTCATGTTATGATGTCCTAAATCCTTGCTGCACCTTTTAAAGAGACATTCCACACGTGGCTTCAAAAAAAAAGGCACTGCAGTGTTAACTGAGTAAATTCTGTATTAGATTGATTTCTCTTTGATAAGCATCTACATCCATTACTATAACATTATTTGTATTTCACTGGTAAACTCATCAATTTGTTACATCAAAACTGCAAACTAGAAGGATGTTTACTTGTACTCACTTTTTAGTACACCATAGTTTGTGCTAATTGAAATATTCTCACAGTGATTTCTAAGTTCAGAATGTAAGTTTAAAGAAATATAGTGACTTAGCAAGCTGGCACTGCTGACTTCTCAGGATTGCACTTGTATCTTCTTGCAGTTTACAGCACACATAATTTATAAATTGAAATCCCAGGAATGTGCTTAGCCCCACAATACAATGGTACTGGAAGGTGAGCTCAGCTGACATGTCACCTCCAATTTTCTGCAAGACCTGAGATTTTTTTACACAGGGTTTGGTTTTTTTTTTTATTTAGTTTTTTTTTTTTTGGGGGGGTGGTTCAGATCAATTGGATGAATCACAAGGAAAAGGTGTCTAAGGTCACCCAGTAAAGTTCATGGTTCAGTGCATAATTTTCCCTAGGGTTTTTAGCCTCTGATTTAAGTACCTGATTGCATGGTCTCATTAAAAATGAACCGGAAGCAAGAACATATAGAAATGCTATCAAAAACAACTGCTGCAGATTGGAAAGTTAGGCTAGCCAAATGGTAAGTTTTAATATTAAATAGACACGTAGTGGCTTTCCAACACTTTTGTTTCAGGAGGATGTATCTGGTAATCAAAAAAATGATTACTCAGTACTCCAAGTGATAAAAACTATTGTATGATGTAGGTAAGAGCCTTTCAAACACTAATGTGGTGGAGGGTAGGTGAAGTGTGTTTACTCTGCCTCCCCTCTTGGATTATTGTTGCAATAGTGCCATGAAGAAAGCAAAAATTTATTACCATGTTTTGATCTTGAACTGAAGAAGTTATTAACTGAAGTAAATTAACTGTGCTTAATATATAAACATGGTGGTTGTATCTAAAGCCTTTCAACTATGAAATCTTAACTATGATAGCCATTGGTTGCCTTCATACTTCAAGCCTTCAAGAAAACATGAAAATAATTAAATGTAAAGGATATCTTTTAGTAATTGAGGTGGTAGGAATGCTTTGATACCTCCTCTGTAGTGACTGTTCTTAAGCATTAACAGTGTCTGTGCTGGACAAGGCAAAAAAAACTGCAAAGTTTTTGGTCTGAACCAGGCAGCCATTGAACAGAGGGCTTAAAAAAGCCTGGAGAGGGATTATTGATGCTGATTTGCTTCTTGTGAGTCAATAGTCCAGATTATCAGACAGTAAATTCTGCTAATGTGCAAATGAAACATGTTCTTATTGGTTTCTTCTTTTCAGATGTCAGAAAAATGCCATGGTTTTGGTGTTTTATGTATTTGTGAAGTAACAAGGCAATAGCAATGTTTCCTTTCAGTTTCATTTTGGCACAGAGAGCGTCTTTAACTCTTCGTTGTGGCTGGATTTTTGTGAGGGACAAAAATGAAGGTGGGACTTAAGGCCCAATCTCACCACTTCTGAGGTCAATAGTGAATAGCCTGCTCAAAGAAACTGTTGTCATTACAGGTCTTCCTATTGACCTCTGAATTTTGGACCAGCCCCGTGAGAATGGGAACAGGTCTGTAGCAGAAAAGCAAAAAGAGCAGAAAAGCAATTTTCATCACAAGTTAAAATAGTTTGGAATAAGGGCCTTGAAGCCTTGAATCCCCTAAAGGGACAGTAAGGCATCCTTACCTTCACTGCCTCGAAGCATATTGTATCGTATGCAGATGACCTGGGAGAGACTTGTAGCATTGCTGAACATCATCTTGTGAGACCTTCCTTGAGTACTGTGTTCAGCTCTGGGGCTCCCAACATAAGAAGGACATGGACCTGTTGGAGCGGGTCCAGAGGAGGGCTACAAAAATGATCAGAAGGCTGGAGCACCTCTCCTGTGAGAACAGGCTGAGAGAGCTGGGGTTGTTCAGCCCGGAGAAGAGAAGGCTCTGGGGAGACCTTATTGCAGCTTACCTGAAGGGGGCCTACAGGAAAGATGGGGAGGGACTCTTTATCAGGGAGTCTAGTGACAGGATGAGGGGTAATGGTTTAAAACTGCAAGAGGGTAGATTTAGATTAGATAGTAGGAAGAAATTCTTTATTGTGAGGGTGGTGAGATACTGGAACAGGTTACCCAGGGAAGTTGTGGATGCCCCATCCCTGGAAGTGTTCAAGGCCAGTTGGATGGTTCTTTGAGTAACCTGGTCTAGTGGAAGGTGTCCCTGCCTGTGGCGGGGGGGAGGGTTGGAACTAGGTGATCTTTAAGGTCCCTTTCAACCCAAACCATTCTATGATCATCACAGTTGTTTTTTGAATATCTGACTCCAGGAATGGAGCCCCCGAGCTCATCTTCCAGCACCTGCTCTTTGTAAAGCACATGGAGACTGTCAGATGTTAACTGTGCAGGAATGTCTAAGCCAGCTCAAAGCTGTAGCCAGTTGCCTGGGGCTGCAGGAGGTAATGCAAATGTATCTCAGCAGCAACTGAATGCTGTCAGCTGTATCATGAAGAAGTGAGGAGAAAGAACGAGATCCCAGAAGAGACATGATTAGGGTGAGGAGAAAGAAAGAGACCTGCACCCATCTTCTAGCAGCTCGAAGAACTGTGATCCCTGGTCCCTCAAACCCAGTTCCTCCAAATCATGCACATCCCAGTACTCTTCCTGCATCCTGCTGTTAGCCTTTCCCACACAAGCCCCACCAGCCCCTCCTAACCTTCTAGCCCTGGAAATGCCAATGACTGCTTCTGCCCCTTCTGCAATTCGCAACTCAGTGTGTTGCCACTGCAGAACTGAATTGTGTTAACAATATTGAAGCCTGGAATCCCCTGTGAGTCATTTGACAGGAAAAGCCAAACAGGGTACAAAAATGTGTCTGTGGCCTGACTGGAGTGTTTCAGGGGTAGGCATTTGTTGTTTCAAATTTCAGGAATTTAATTATGTTTATCGCTGTTTTCTTAATTTGTTGGGATGGAAAGAAAGAGGATTCTGCTGTTTGTCTCATGGCCTCGGGGCTGCATGCCCTCCCCACGAGCAGGCAGCCGCGTTGAGGTGCATCCCCTGTCTGGGCAGCCCAGCCCGGCCTCCCCGTCAATGCTGGGCCGGTCGGCGGGAGGGAGGGTGGTGAAGAAATTGGGCTGCAGCTTCTGTCTGGTGGTGGTTTATGCATTTTATATTTTTACTCTTTAGTGAAAAATGAATAAGTAGTTTTCAGGCGAGATCTAGAAGCCAGATCTTTTATTTCCCGGGCAGGGGGCCCAGCCCCACACGCTATTAGGAAAATATAAGCACTGCTGCTGTCTTCTGCTCTTCTTTTTCCTCCTTTTTGAGCTTGGTGCTGTCCATGTTCATGGGCATGCACTAAGTGCATCTCCCAGATTAGTAGACACAAGTTTTAGGCCCATGGGTGCTTGAATTCATGAATCTGAGCTTGAGTTGCTGTGCATTTACATACACAGCTGAGAATGAGGAGGGACTTCTTTTCTTTGAGGGTGGCAGAGCACTGGAACAGGCTGCCCAGAGAGGTTGTGGAGTCCCCCACTCTGGAGACATTCAAAACCCACCTGGATGCTGTCCTGTGCAACTTGCTGTAGGTGACCCTGCACTGGCAGGGAGATCGGACTAGATGATCTCCAGAGGTCCCTTCCAACCCTGACCATTCTGTGATTCTGTGAAAGATGGCAAATACACACAGCAAACTCAAAGTACCCCAGTAATTTTCTGGGGAAAACAGAAGTTCTCAGGGACCATTAGGTATGGAAGTTGTTATGATGAAAATTATTTGGTAGCTCTTGCGTTTGGACTTTGCCTAAATTTTTCNACACACAAATAGTACATTTACATTGCTATAGCATGTTTTATGTTAGAAATAAGTTCTCAAATCTACAGATGGATTTTATTATTTTTTTTACCTTCCTTTTCATTAAAAGTGCATTAGGATCCAATAGGATCTAATGATCTAAAGATGTAATAGGCACTGAATTTTGCAAATTAGTGAATATACAAATTCATTTTTTTTTCGAGAAAGAAAAGATAGTGCAACTCAAAATGTATTTTAGTTCTTTGACAAATGTAGATTCACATTGAATTAAAGGCTTCCTAGAATACTAATAAATATTATTTGATAAATTTCAGTAAAGCTTGAGATTCTTAGGGTAATGTACAGTAAATTGCAAATCTCATTATGTTGGTCTTTAGAAATCCTTTCTGAGAAGAAAGTAGATGGTGATTATAATGCAAATTGTGAAGTGCAAACTAAATATTAGCTAGTAAGGTGTTATTCTGTTTAGATTTTATGATTCTTATTTTCTCAGATAGATAAACCTACTGCATTCATTTTAAAAATAGCATTATGGAGTTTCTGTGCCTATTGTACATTAGGTTAAAGTTCTAATTATTTTTTTTTTTAATTCATGGAGTTGTTTAATATGATTTCATTTATATGTGGAGAATACAGAAGAGTGCTCTCCTTTGCTCTTTCCTTCTGCTCCGAAATTTTTATTTTCTGCAGTGACTGCTTACTCTGGAGAAGTGGAAGGAAAGGTGATTTGAACTGGTGTGACATGGCTTTCTGGGTTCCCTGGCACCTCTTGTGGCCTTAATTTCTCTGGATTGCTTATGACTTCCCTATTGAGCTGTCATCCTCTCTCTCCCCAAAGTGATGATGCTCACAACTGCTTTGACACCCTTTCATGACGACGCGCTTGTCAGAAGCATAACTTTTCCTCGGCATATGCAGTACATAATGAAACTGTCTTTATGTCCAGGGTGGGTTCCCATGGCAACAGCAATATGTTCGCTGAAAGGTTAATTACAGTCATGTTGGTAAATGAAGAGCTCCAGGAGCTGTGTGGTGACTAATCCTGTCTACCTGTGCCTGCCACTGAGGCAATGCTTGATTTAGGAGAGTGTGTCATTCACTGTGTTTTTGAATTATGCAACCCATGAAGCAACACCTCTTACAACAATCAGGGCAGAGCAAATTTTATCAGTATTATTTTGACCAAATTCAGGCTAAGAACATAGTCTGGGGGCTGTCCCATTGACGTCTGGTCCCACAGGGCTGTGGGCAGCTGGTGCCTCTGAAGCACCTTACGGGGCTGTTTCCCTTGGCCAGCTTGGGAACCTGACTGCAAAAGTTTTTCGCTTCTAACTGGATATTTTATGAAGGTTTTCTCTGGTTTCATTAGCGTAGAAATGTAATTTCAAAATACATAACTATTCTTGAAAACAGATGAACAAGGCAGGGGCAGCCAGTGCATTATCCCTTCCTCTTTGTTTGACCCCATCACCAAGAGTCTGTAAGGAACTGGTACACAAAATGAAAAGTTTCAGACCAAATCCTTACAGACTTACTCAAATTTTATTGGTATCTGACAACAGATATGAGAAGGTGTAATCTCTGCATTAGCCCTACAAAGGTACCAATGCATGATGAATATATTGAGAGAAAACTTCTCTGAAACACCGTGGAGGGAAATCTACAGCTGTCATCTTTAAGCTGTGACTAAACATTTCAAGGACAAAAGGGATTGAATCATCAGGTGAAATATAATAAATACATCTTAAATTTCAGTTAGTTACTTTTTCCTGTTTCACTTGTTTAGTATCATAGAATATCTCGAGTTAAAAGGGATCCATGAGGATCATCGAGTCCAATTCCCTGTTCCTTGCAGGACTACTGGTGTCCTTGAATACTACCTCTATCCAAAGATACCTAGTCACCATATTGAATTTCTACAATTCGTTTTTGAAAGCAAAGACCGATTCAGTGGTTTTTTGCTTTCATAGTGTAAAATGTAAGTCATATCCTTAGCACTGTAACTGGAGCAAAACACAGGGGGTTTTCTTGGTAATAGGCAGCCTGGGAATGTGTTCGGGGGAGGCACTGGGATACTATTCTACGACTTTGTCCCAGCATGGATGATACCAGAGAAGAGTGTGTATTGCAGGATTTGTACGCGTTGCTGCCTACCTTTTATTAGACAATTACTTCATTTACGAAGAAATGTGTACAGATGTGGAAGGAAAAGCAAATATAGTTGAGCCAACAAAATGTGTACTGAGCTGAGCCATGATTTTATCCATTCTTTTTCTTTCTTTACCTAGTTTGATTTTATGCCCTTCAGAATAGCATCTGTCTGTGTGTAGGAAGTACATTGCTGTTTCTTTTTGACACTGCACGAGTGACAATTTCACCTGCAGTGAGAAGTCAGGGACACTTGGTCAGAGAAATCTACTCAGCAAAGCAGGAAAAGAACCCCATATAAGACGACTGGAATTTTAGACTTTCGAAAACTGTAATCACAATTTGCAAATGCATTTGTAGATTTCCTTGTGGAAATAATCGAGAAGAGGAAGAATGTTTAAACTGGATGCACAGAAATGTTTGATTTTTTTTTTTCCTCGGCCAAGAAAGTCTGTTTTGTAGAGACGAGTCTTTTAAATGCATCTACTATGAAATGATATGGCTTGGTGCTTATTTCTTAGTACAAGATTAGATCATTCCAGTGATGGATGCAGAATAGTTAGATATTCTGTTTCTAGTGTGATTGAAGCCTTGTGAGACATGATAGCTGCTCATCAGCAGGGATAGCTAGCAAAATATTTGAAGGACGTGACAGAGGTCACTTTTTTTAAAAAAAACCTATTTAAGGTCTGTCAAAATTTTTGTGTAGCCACTTATTTTATACCGCAGCATTTGAGTTTGTTTAGTCTCAAAAAAAAAAAAAAANACAAAAGAGAAAAAGGAAAAAAATATAGAGAATTAATAAGAGGTAGATGCAGGAATTTATTTCTTTTTAAATTTTATTTTCTTTTTCCCAATACCCTGTCCCTTTGCACAGAACAGAGTAAGCCAAATAGAAGACCACAGAAATATGCAGGATCTGGACAGGCAGTTGCTATTATCAGTAATTGATACTGAAATAACCTACAGTAATCACATTTCAGATAACCATCCTGGCAGGATGCTCTCATCCCTTGAGAATGGAGTCAGTCTGGTCTTTGTGGGGACAAGGATGTGAATAGTAATAAATACGGTGTCTGCATGTGAAAAAAAACACATGTGAATGAAATAATGCCATTCCCCAGTTTTAGTTTGGTATCTGGAAAACAACTGTAAAATCTGTGTTCAAACAACACGGGGAAGGCACGCCATGGGTTACTGCTTTGTGTGGATAATGTAGATGCAGTGTTGAAGTAATACTTTCGGACAGCTAAACCAGTATGTAAAAATCTGTGTATAGTCTGTCTTACGGTAATTTTTTTTTTCCAAAAACTTTCAAAGGTTCCCTGGGGGGACAGGATATGTCCAGCAGAAAAAAAAGCACTATAGCTGTATGCTGTTACGATGATAGGGAGTGACTTCAAAGGCGGGGACCCTCGTCAATAGATTTTGACCCAAAGCTCCACTTGCCCTTAGTAAGGTTTAGTCTCCAGACTTGTATGTAAGGGCTAGAAAACAACGTACCTTCACGCAAAAGACATGAATGTTGGCTGCTAAGTAAGTGGCTGGACTGCTGCCATCTTTGGGTAATCTACTACAATAGCATATGTTGGCAAGAAAACATGTTTATGTAAATGACCAATTTGTAGACAAGGAATGCTGAGTGGGATTTGTCTCGTCTGAGCATGCCTGACGTTAGAAGACTGGAAGATTAGCCTCGTCAATAGTAATTACTCCCTCTTCCTCTAGCCCTTGCAGAAGAATAATGATACCCCGAGCACTTCACTGCTCACTACCTGCTGCCATGTGATAATTGCTTTGACTCAATCAAACCTTAATTAAAATATTATTGATAATTTGTCTGCAAAGAAACACTTGCTCACATTTCTTAATGGGAGGTCAAATGTGTCATCACTTACCTTAATCACCTAAAACTTAAAAAATTTACCTTGGTCTTTTTTTGCTTTACTCTGGAAGTGTTGGTCAGTACATTTTCACCCTCTTGATTTCTGTATGCAGAACTGACTGGAGAAAGCAAAGAGTACAGGATGATATGCAAGGAAATCCAGGGATGGCATGCAAAAAAAAAGTAGATATAGAGATAACACGTCAATTGCTTAGCAACTATAGCTGAGCAAAGCTCAGCAATTTTATTTCTTCTACATCTGTTTAGAGACTTTCTCTTAATTTTTGGATCTGAAGTGTAACAGTAAACCATTTTCACTTAATGTTCCAGCAGAAAAAAAAAAAAGATAGATCCTTATAGTAAAACTCAAAACTGCTCAACTTACCTGAGTTTGCACCGAAATACATATTTCAGGTGATTTTAAAGGAAAATCACTGAGGTTGACTCCACTCAGGTTACTTCAGGAGCAAAGATTTTCTACATGCAATGCATCTACATGCATTTCTTAGCATGTTTGTAATGCATCATCTTCTATTTGAAATTTATAATGCATAGGGATAATTGAATAATGTGTTTCAGGTTTGTTTGATTTGCTGAAAATAATAGATGAATCTTGTGTTTACAAATCAGTTAAATTTTATATGATTTCAAATTTGGTTCCCATGTTAGATACTAACACAACCATTTACATGTTTTTAAATCAGTAGTAGGTGCATGTGGATATCGTAGATGCAAATAGTAGAAGATGTGTTAGTAGATGCAAGTAAGTGCCTTTAAATCATCTAGATGTATGTAATGAGTCCCATTTTATGCACCAGATATGAACTTACAATGCTCTTGTTTTCATTAAGTAGCCTAGCTGCACTGATGTTGGTAGCATAACTGTCATAAATACTATTGACATATTATGTGGATGTATATGAATATGTATATATCCACATATATATTTATATACATATGAAACTCGAAATGATATTGAAGTAATATAAGAAATTTGTTAATTTCTGAGTGTGATCAGATATTTGGCCAAGAAATCCTTCAGCTTTGGTCCCTGACAACGCGAGTCCCACTTCAGAGAACATTGCCATTAGGTGTGTACCTGAAGGGGAATATACCTTGGCAAAAAATTAGTGTGTGGAATGGTGCCAATGAAGAACAAAGTTTTTGTATTAGCTATTGTTATTGTATATCCTTATTTATTTATTTATTTCTGGTTGGAAGAACCCTTTGGAGAAAACCTGTCATTGACTCTACCCACTCTGACTTTGGCTTAATCTTTCAACAAATGTGTGATCAACTATCTTTGCTGGATATATTTTGGTAAACTGTGACTAGTTTTTGTCCAGTATTTGCTGGTCTTTCTTTGAACACGCATCCTGCAAGTGTATAAGATGTTGTCTCCATTTGGTTTTTCAGTGTTTTTTAGCATTACATTGTAGATACTTTGTGAATTTCAGTATTTTGGTATTTTTGTTCTGAGGCTAAAAAGCAACTTATTCTTTTAAACAGCCAGATAAGAGCAGTAGCTTGATGCAGCTAGTGAGTTTGGTTCTGTAAAAAATGGTTAAGTGAAACCTGACTAGGAAAGATATTGATGCTGCAAGAGAATATTTTATAGCACACTCTTAAACTTCTTCCAATACATGCACGTGAAGGAGTGATTCAGTTAACTGCAGTTGTCAGTGTACAACCTTATGTGTGTAATTTTTGGGGGGAAAAAAAGGACAAGCTAGTGTGTTAACCTCAAATGAAGTTTATTCAGAGCACATAAGCGCTTTCAAAAGCAAAACAGTTGTGCCCAGGAGGAGCGTTGGCTAGTTTGTGGCCTGGGACATCATTACTGATCATTCATGCTGTGCTATTACAGAAATTTTTCTAACTGTTATTTTAAAAGGCACAGTTTTTAATTTGTAGAGTCATTTTTTTTCCTCTTTGGCCTCCATCTTCACATCAAAGTCTAAACATTCTGATTGCTTCCATGATTGAGGCAAATCTCTGTGGGAGGAGATTTATTCCAGTATACATCTAGCAGATAGGGTGGGGATTTTCTTTGCTCTCATAAGTAGATTATGTAAAAGCAGGCATAAGTTGAGTCTCATTAGTGCTGGATATAGGAAGGCCAGTTCTTCATTCTCTCTCCACCCGTAATTAGCATAAAATGTTACTCCATGCTCCAATATGCTTTTGTGATCTCTTTTTCATAGCTGACATAACTCAAATACATTTTACATTTAAATGGTGCTCCACATTACCAGAGCGTTGTACAAATCATTAACAGTTCTTGTCATTCCCCTTTCATTTTTGTGATGAAAAAGGTATCATCATCATCATCTTTACAGAAAAGTCTAACAGACAGGAAAGTGAAGAGGCTTCTTCATTGTGATTCCCTGGCAGAGAGTCAGCCCCAGATAATGACAACGCCCGGAGTAGAGCGGGTGGTCACTAGGGTGCAATTCTGACTGCTCAACTGTGCTGCTTTGCTGGGAGAAGAGGTAAGAAAGGATTTAATAAGAAGTGCTAGGTGGCCGGAGGCAGCTGTGTTAGGAAATGAGGCAGTATTTACTGCAAGATGCATGTAGCTGTTGTATTTCCTTGCCAGGGAAGTGAAGGCATAAATATTCAGCCAGATTTCTAACTATTCCTATCCAGTTGAGGGGACTATGCAATGTGTTCGGAGCTATGTCTCTGTGAATAGAATGGCCATTTTTAGTTGCAAGACAGCTTCCCTCTCTTGTTCTGTTGTCTCATGCAGGGTATGCATCAAGTATAGCCATCAGATTTCTGTAATTCCTCATCGCGCTAGTCCTGTTTTCCTGCTTTGAATCCACCCAGTAGGTGACCAGTTTCTACTTTGATTTTTTGAAACTGGTTTTGTTTCAGTTTTAGTGAGACCAACTTTTTAAGTAACAAATCTCGTTGCATGTCAGACGTGTTTTGTGACTTCAATGAAGTGCTGCTTGAGGAGATTTCTCCTGGCTCACGCTAGCCTTCAGTGTGTTCTTGTGTTACAGTGACTATTTTTGTTACTGCTTTGTGAAGACATAAAGACCTGAAGACTAATGATACATGGAAATCAAGCTGTAGAAGTTGGGTTGAAATATAAAGGTTTGTTTTCTCTCTTCATGTCTTCTGCATTTTGGGTATGGACATTTGGGTTTTTTTTCTGTTCATATGTGTAAGGGATGGATAGGTGAAAACAAGCGTGACTTTAGGGATTGTACAGCTGTGGACTTCGGACTACAGAAGTATGAAATTCCTCTACTCAAGACATGAGTGATGAAATGGACTCATTTCCCTTTACTGTCTGCGGATCTCCTTCTATTTAGATCTTTGCTAAGTTTGTTCTGAAGAATTCGTTTTACCTCATCCCAGCTATAGGAATGAGTAGCTTTTATTGTCTTACTAACTGAAAACAGTTACTTCTCTATGAAAGTACCAGTTGTTCTCCCTCACTCTTCTGAGGGCTGTAGCCTTAGTAGCTCATGTTCATTTACTGTTTTGTCTGTTGTCTTGTCTGTTTTCCGAATCAAGCCCACTTAAGCCCATCTATCCAGTTTGCAAGAGTTTTGCCTCATTGTCCTGGTTTCAGCTGGGATAGAGTTAATTTTCTTCCTAGTAGCTGCTGTGTTTGGGATTTAGTGTGAGAATGATGTTGGGAACACGTATTGTTTTAGTTGTTGCTAAGTAATGCTTGGAGTAAGTCAAGGACTTTTTCAGCTTCCCATAGAAGCAGAGAGGGAGCATAGACAGGACAAGCTGGCCAAAGGAATATTCCATATCATAGACGTCATGCTCAATATATAAGTAGGGGTTGGCCAGGGAACAGGGATCCACAATCGCTGCTTGGCACAGGCTGGACAACCAATCATTAGGTGGTGAGCAATTTGTGTTGCATCACTATATTTTGTATATTCTTTTATAATTATTAATTTTCTCTTCCATTATTGTTCTATTAAACTGTATTTATCCCAGTCGATGGGGTTTTTTCCCCCTCATTTTCTCCCTGTTCTCCCTACCCCACAGGGCAGGCAGGGGGAGGGTGAGTGAACCGCTGTGTGGTCCTAGTTTCTGGCTGGGGTTAAACCATGACACTCATTAGTTTTATTATCTAAATTCTTTAACATTGGAAATGTGAAGCACATGTACCGTACCTTGGGCTCGTCTGGTGTAATTTGTGTTTCTTTCTGATTTCATATTTCCAACTAAAATAAAAAAAAAAAAATGGTTGAAGAAAGGGGTAGTAGTCTTACATGAAAGCAAAAATGGAATCCATCCAGAATTGATGTCCTTGTTGTAGTCTTAAGCACAAATCAAGCCCAGGCTAAGAAAAAGTTGACTCACCCCAAAGGGTCTTTTTGCATTTTCAATCAGTTGACAAAAGCATCATAAATAATAATAGTGTCAGAAACTAGCAATCTTTCATTTTGTTTTCCTTAGAAAATCCCATTGTTTTGCCATTAATATAGTATCTTATTTTGTATCAACTACACTACTTACAAAGAAAAACTGTATTATGTATAATGATAGCTTAGCATAAATGCTTCCCATTTAGCCTATTACTTTGAGATCCTGTATTATTAGCGTCTGACACATTTATGTCTTATCATAGGTTGACCAACATGACATAAAAGTATTAGCAAATTTCTTGAAGCTGCATAATGTACCTTTCTGTAAAAGATAAGCTTCTCAAGTGTGTACCATATTAAAAGAGAAAAGCTGAAGGGGAATATAAAGTTGCGCACGGTGTTTTGGATTCCTGTAGATGAAAAATCTTAAGGACTTTGTATAGTGAAATTTTATCAGAAAAAAAATTACCCAGCTGAAATTCTTCCCAATCCCCATATACCATTTATCTGTAGTTGTCAGATAATACAGCATCAAGCTAGTTTATTCCTTGACAAACTTGAATGTGTGTGAAAAGTCAAGCGATGAAATAAAGTAGATGATAAACCAACCCTAGGAGGTTCCATAGTTTGAGGTCAAAACAGAGTTGCCTAAAATTGTGACCATGGGTTTGTCCTAGATAGCATCTCACGCTATGGGTCAAGTTCATCCAAACTGCCAAATTTCTGTTATAGTCTCATGAATAATTTGTTTCATGACTGGTTGTGAGAATAAAATCTTAAACCAGTATCTGCAAGGGGGGACTAGTATATTTATTCAAGTACTGATCATATTTGTTTTTACTGGCTGCTTAGGGTTGGAACTTGCCTTTATCTGTCTTTGTGATACAGTGTTTAACTTGCAGATGACACATAGAAGTTTTTCAATAACTCTTCTATTATGCTTTATATTCAACCTTGTGTTCTTGTTCTAACAGGCACATTCTTTCCCAATGAATCACAAATACAGATCTTCCAATAGAAGGATTTTTAAAGCAGTGTTTTCCCGCCTGAGCCACTTACCTATTGTTCAACTGTCTACTGAAGAAATTACAAAATTTCTTGAAATAATCATCACTGAAAGAGAAGGGAATGAAAAATTGTTCCAGTAATAGAGAGTAGTGGAAAAAGCACGCAGAAGCAGATGAGCTTTTCTTTGCTCTTCTTGCAAAGGTGTTTTATTTTCCTCCAAATGTTTGTTTCCTTTTCAAATTTGGTCTCTAGTTCAAAGTTTGTTTTACATAAACGATTTTTTGGCAGGGAAACCCTAGATGACATGTCTAATGTATACTGCAGGCATCTGTTCTTCTCTGATACTGCTAGAACATTTTAAAGTCTTTTGACTACCAGATGGCTGTATAAGTTTTCAAGAGAACTTTTTCATTTTGAACCTGAGCTCAGGTTATCTCAGTCCAACCAGCTTGTGAATTGGTTCGTGAATTCTGAAAAAAGCATTGGGGAAATATGAGTACAGTGCTACTTAGTTTAATAATACATACTTATCAAACTCTTCCTTTTTCCATTTTACTAATATTTAAAGGAAAGAGTCCCAGTGGCCCATTTCGTGATGGGCTGGTTTCCTTAGTATAACATGATTTTTGGAATTTGTGGCAGTTGTTTGGGCATTTGGCAAATAAATGCTGAATTTTCATATGGAACCTGAAGAATTTAACTATGTTGGGCCCAAAGTGATATACCTTACCAAGCAGAATCAGTGTGTCTCTTTAAGTCTTTTAAGATGATGTGGTTTAACTATGTTTTTAGTTTAGTGACGTGCTTTTTAGTTTAAGGATTCCTATTATTGGTTGTTTGCAAAAAAAACCCAAAGCAAAGGAAAAATGAGAAAAGGCCTTTATATTAGAACTTGATTACCTTAAATACTCGATTCATTTTGAGTTTTAAAAACTTCATTAAATAGTCACAGTAGATATAGCACTGAATCACCACGTTTGCTTTTTCTGTTGCTCATCTTAATTAGCCATAACGAGGAGAATTTTTTAAAGTGACTAAGTGACTTACAAGAACATGTAGCAGTGAAAATGGTGTGCTTAGATACCTTTGAAAATACTGTATCTGGTGTTTACTCTAGTCCATGATGAACTTTACAAATGCATAGAGTTAAAACGTGCTGCAATCAAATCAAACACTCTGATGCATTCAGTAATGGTTTTGATAAAATCTTTGTTTTCAGAGCATAAGCATTGCTTTAAAAATATTAAAAATATTAAAAATGAGTTGATGAAACCACAAGGAGCCTTGAACGTTTTGTCCTCTCTCTGAGATTTGCTGCAACACTGCGTGTCGGTTGTAAGCAGAACCAGAAGTAACAGGAATGTTTTAAACAGCCAGAGGAGTTGGAACATCCGTAAATAATTGAGAGAATGGAATTGACCTTGACTGAAGTTTGGGTTGCTATATGGTCTTAAGTTAAACAGAATCTTATGTTTTGCTTTACTTATCTGTTATATGAGAGCCTGGTTCAAAGCTGAATCTTCCCATATCCTCCACTGGGTTTTGAGTAGGTTTCAGATGAATCTCCCATGGTTATTGTGAAGGTTAATAAGTTAATGTTTGTGTAGCGCATAGAAAATGTAAGGTAATCCCTACCCAGTGAATATGTTGAATTTAGAAGTAGCTGTAGTCCAGGTATAGATGGAGAGAAGAGAGGGTGAAAGATGGAGGCAAGCTACATATCTATACAAGTGTGACCACATCATGTGATTCATGAACATATACTACTGTGATAATTGAGGAACTATAGCCTCTTTAATCTTCCTCATCTAATAAATCTATCCTATCTGAAATAAGCCTTTCAGAAAATTTAATGAGTGACAGCCTCAGAGAAGACAACTGTTCCACGCTTCTTATACCCCATGAGTATGGTTTTACTGCTCTTTAATAAGAATGAACTTTTTCTTTGGGGAAAAAAAAAAAATTACTCTCTTTGAGCAAATGTACAGATAAGGTATTGTTGGATTTTGCTAAATATTAGGGATTCAAGGTGAATGTGTCTATTTTGGGGCTTTGTTATCTGCATCTAGGCTAACTACTGATGCTAGCATGTGGACTTTATCTTACTAAGCTATTCTAGATAGGCAGAAGATCGGATTATTTGCAGGCATGTCCAGAGACCAGTTGTAAGAGTAAGGTGGCATCATGGAGTGAGATACTTTCAGGTTAGCTCTTGTAAAAGACAGGTTATTCTATAAGTTCAATAAATACATCCCCATTGCATTTGGGGTCTCAGTCATAATATGCCACGATTGAATCTGAAGGATTGCCTTTGGGGGAGGAAGCCAGAAAGGGAGGATGATAAAGACGGGAGAGGGCTGGACTTGGAGACTATTCAGAGGAAACCTGTGCTTTCACATGGTGATGTTGTGTTTGGAATAGAGAAAGCAGTTAGCAGTACTCTGGGCTTGTAGAGCAGTCTCTATGGGCATGTTAAGAGAAAAAAAGTGACACATTAATTCTCACTTACTATTGAGTACCTTTAAAGATGCTTGGCTCCCTGCTATCTCTGCCCCTTCCATGCAGCCAAAAGGATGTTCCCTTGTTTTATTACCTGACATTTCTTTGCCTCACTTTTTCAGTAAAGTACGATTGAGATCAAGGAGGATAGTCAACTTTTGAGGTAAAAATCAGGGACAGCTGCAAGGCATGTTTTACAGCCAGAGAGGATCACTTATCATCTGTGCTGCTAAGAGCCATGGGGTAGCTTCTGTCTCTACACACGTCTTTGCAGAAAAATTTAAAGATAACCAAAGATACTGAGAAGCATTCTTTTAATCCTGTCTCTTACACCAGAAATGCCTGAGCTTAGAGAACACGCTGAAGTGCTGTAATAAATAAACATATTTGGCTGTGGATAAAGTCAGCTGGACACATCTTCCTCCAGAGATGAATAATGCAGCTCTGTGTGGCAGCCAGAGGGGCCAGTTAAGAGTGATCTGAGCTGCTTGCAGCCCCCAGGAGATATTAACAATTGCATTTAATGCTTATATAGCACTTTCCCAATATTTAACTGGATTACTGGAGGCTTGTAACTTAAAGGCTTCTCCATTAAAATGAATAATGCCCACAAAAAAGTCTGGTATTACCTGCCTAAACCTCCAGCTCTGCAACAAGAGCATGAGAAAGAACAAATACAACCGGAGGGCAGAAACATCCTCCTCCTTATGGACATACCTTAGGAGAGGAGCACTCAACCAGGAACCAAAAGAAGACATGAGTCCTCTCAAACTTGAACTTCACCAAATGTAGCTTGTTACATATGGAATATGTACTAGGTCATATACGCAGCAATCAAACAAAAAACAGGCATGGCATCATATTGATAGCAATGGTAGATAAAGGGTTTTTTCCATCATGATAGTAATAAATTAAATGCTCTTGCTAGCCAAAACGTGATCTGGCCCTAACATGTGTGTAAAAGGGCCAACAAGGAAGACATAAAATAAGGTTGAAGTAAGGCCAGTCCATGTGAAAGGAGATACATGTTGCAGTCCATAAAGTGGGGCAGAATACCTAAAAATTTACGTCTTCCTTAAGTGGAACTGAAGAAGTTGGTGGTGTGAAGTAAGAGTCCTCTCCCTGGGTTCCCTCCAAGCTGATGGAGCTGAGTTGGCTCATGAACAAAACACAGAGCAACAGCATCCTAACCAAACCTCCCACTAATATCGAGTACAGACTATAGTAAGGGTTTGAAGCAAATCATACCAGACATCTTTCATAACCCATTAATGGCAGTGCATTATTGCCAGTGGATACTGTAGCATTAGAAAATAAAATGCACAGATACCAAAACCACGGGATCATGTTGTCAAAAGGATGATCCAAGTATTTGGTTGTCATGACAGTTGCCTAGTGTCTCCTAATACTGGACTGACTGACTTTTCAGTTGCTTATAACTCTGCCTGGCTTTAGTTTGGTAAAGTTTAGAGTGATTTTTTGTTTACATATCTGCTACGCAATTGTTTTAATTTACTGTGAAAGTTCTATAGTTTTTTTTGTAATATTAGGCAGTAAACCACCTTTGAAGTTTAGGTATACATCTTTTGCCAGTGAATGAAGGAGGTATGTGGAACTACGTGCAAGAAAGAATTAAATTCTCCAAGACCCATTATAATATATATCCAAGAAGCTGAGCCAAGGTTGCGCAAGTAAAGTCAGCATAAGTTTTGGCAGTTACAGCTCCAGCATTTCTGGCCCATATATCTGGGACAGGAGTGCTGGAGTATTAAGACCTCAGAGTAAACGCATCTGTGTGGTGTGACTTTGTCCCATGGGGACAATCAGTTATTTCTGTGCTTTTTTTCCCCAAACACGTGAATCCTGGAGGCCTCTATCAGCTCAAATGCAACACTGTGCCTGTGATAACCAAGAGACATTCCCTGTTTGTTGGAGTGCCGGAGAAGGCAGTGCCAAATCTTATGGGTCTCTCTCCTCATGTGCTGTATGTGGTTCAACCTCCCGTGCACATGTGGCAATAGCAGTATTTTTTGGTTTTCCTTCCCCCTCCTTCCTCCCACTCCCAAAACTGGGGACTTGGCTCTAATATCTTAAGTTGTTTTCTGAAGAATATATCCCTTGCTGAACCACTTATGCTTTTGACACAGAAGGACAATTATGTGGTAGACATGTTACCTCTTTAATCTTCCATGTGAAAACAAGTGTGGTTTTATTGACAACAAATAACATGTTGGAGCCCAATTTTGATGGCTTGACTCATCAAAGCATTAGCATTAGCTAATGCGCTTATCGTTAGCATCTAACTCCAGAAGTCGCCCTACTAGATTCATTGGGTCTGCTCACAGAGCAAGAGGTCTCTTACCATGAGTAAAGGTAAAGAAGCCGTTCTCTAGCACTAGAACAGACAGAAGAACTGGCAAGAAAAAAATTTGAGGTCTTCATTATTTCTTTTTAATTTTGACTTCTAGCAAGTTAGTAGGAATTTGTAGGAATGTGGAGGGAATAAATACTGAGGTAGCTTATCAAGATTTGGCTTGTGTTGGTAAGGGGAAAAAGAGGATAGTCTGATGCTTATAGCTCAGCACACTGCAAATACAGCAATGCACAAGCCATGTGAGCAGTTGTGTGCATGCTTGACCAGACAAATATAATTGTGCTCAGTCAACCTGATGCAATGGTGACACATGACGTGTTGCTTTCCAGCAAGGCACGATGTGCAGTTTTATCATGCCACGTTGCATGGGCCAGTAATCAACCTAGAAATGCTTTTGGTATAGGAAATCAAGTGGTTCTGTTGTAAATACTAAGGAAAATATACTGTAGCTGTATTTCTGCTTGAGGTTTGTGCATCCATTTCTCTGTCAGGTGAAATGTTTCATCTTATAAACCTCAAATCAATATCCAATCCAATATGCATTGTCATTTAATCTTAATCTTAGCATTTTCTATTCTTTGTTCTTGATTGTTTGTTTGTTTGTTTGTTTTTATCCAAACATATATGAAACTAGAAGACTATATTTTGTCTTCAGTAAGAGTCTTCAGTGACTTTATTCCTGGTTTTGGAACACGTATGTATAAAAGCATATGGATCTCTGTGAGCACAAAACTCTAACCTGTGTTTGTAGTGATGATGAAAATTCAGTAGTTGCTCCAATAAACATCCAGTTACAGAAAAGGTGCAGAAAAATAACATTTCTATGCCATTGTCCATACCCAAGCTGAAAAAAAAGGGTAGAATTCTCTTGTGTTTACTTTATAACTACATGAATTTTGTTAAAAGGCTTAAAATAACCAATGTTTTTTGAAGAATCTTTCTTACTGCAAAACTTTTGTCTGCAACAAGTCAGCAAGCTCCGAGACTCACTTTCTAAGCAAATTAATTTGGCTCAAACATCACACAAAGTTATTTTCAAAATGCTAAGAGAAGGTCATAATATAATTTTCAAGATCTGAGTCATACTATGCCTTCAAGACACTAATGTTCTTCTTATAGTAAAAAGGTTTCTATTGTATGTAGGGTACTGAGTTCAGTGTTAAATTTCCTCCTATTGAAAATGTTCATAACAGTGTTATTGTGGTTGAGTTGCATGCAATCAGATATTTTAGTTGATTCTCTGTATTGCTGCTGTGTATCAGGATAATAGGTTGCAGATTTATTTTTCGGTAATTTTCCAGTCTGTTTATGAATATGCTGAAGAATTTTGCATGTTATGCAGTCTAATTCCTTACTTCTGAACTAATGATTATACAAATCCAACATGAAGTTCACTATCTGCGAAGTTTTGGAATTGGTGCTATTTCTCAGCTTGTTTGATGTCAGGTATTTTACCCGGATATTAATGATTGTGGTCTGCAGGAAATTGTTTTTACAGCAGAATCAGAAATAAAAAAGAACAACAAAAACAATGCTAATGCTCAGTAACTCGGTGGAGGGTGTGCCAAAGCTATACTTTTCTTGAGGTTTGCGAGCAAGTGTTCCCATTGAGTGCTGGATTCTCGTAGCAGAGCTCACTGGGAAGAGTTTGGTGTCTTAATTTTCATCATTCACGCAGTCTTTCATATCCTACTGTGAGTCTGAGGAGGGGACATCCTGCCTGTTGCCAATTTTTTTCCCTTGGTATTCTAAAATAGTATTAAAGTTAAGCATGTGCTCAGTGGATTGCTGGTTGATTTCAGGCCTTGTGTGTAGCTTCTATATATCAAAAGATAATTTTTTCTCTGGAATTTTGGGGGGAAAATTAGGTGTAAAGGTTTTAAATCTACTCCAAAAACATGGTTCAGTTAAACTTGACACTTATCTTCCATCTTCCTTTTATGAATACCTGCTGACATGGAGTCTTATTTTTATTTTTTCAGTGTTTTTTTTTCCTGCCACTTTGATTAAAAATATGAAATGGCAACAAATTCTTCTCTCAGAATGTATCTGCACAATATTTGGTATTAATCATGTAATCTGTCTGATTGCATAGGCTGATTGCAAAAGCAGGTGTTCAGATTGATTACATAAAACAGCTTCCCTTTTGCAAATAACTGTCATTAAGGAGCGAATTGTGCTCTCATGCTAGTTTAATTCCAAAGTCACTCCATTAAAATTAATGGAAAGTTTTTGGATTTCAACCAAGATAAGGTGTTTAGTGAACAGTTCAGATGGCAAACTGGCATCTCAGTGTATGATTTTTTTTTTCCTCCCGGGTGTTCTCCTAAAGACAGAGAGGATGTTTCGGGGTGATTGTACAGAGGTTGTTATCTGAGATACAGATTAAAAAAAGGAGCTATGTAAATTGTAATTTTTTTTTTTTTTGTGGTTTGTACTGGGAATTTCAGGTCTGGGTGTTATAAACAAAATATTTCGTTCTGTTGGTGTCATTAATGGCATTGAAAAATTGCTCGGAAATAGGCCCCAGGCAAAAAATATAGCGTACTTCAGGAGCACTGTTCATTTGCCATGGCTTCCTCTGCAATTCCTAATGTGGGTAATGCTCTTCTGTGACAGCTGTAGACCTTTCTTCAGTTGAAATATGATTCCATTAATATAGAGATGCATTGAGGTTACTTGGATACTAATAGTGTCCCGATATCTCCTGAAGACCTGCAGTATTCCTACATTCTACCCTAGGGGATTCATTTGCTGTGATATTGAGTAGGATGGTGTCAGTATGACTCTCACCAGCCCCTCTTGGTCTCTGGGTTCATCTCAGCTTCATGAGATGAACTGCACTTGAGAGCAAAAGCAGAACACATGCAGTGAACCCGAATCTAGGAAATAAAGTTGCATCATTTTGAAGTTTTATTTTACATAACAGTGTTTTTATGTAACAAGTATAGTCACCATAGTATTAAAAAGCTAATTAGTAGAGATCCGGGGAAAATCCAGCAAGCCAGCAAAATTATGCCAGTGTAAAAGTGATGTTAGAAGTCTGCAGTATTATCACATGCAGTTTCAGCAGTGTTGTGCTCATAAGAGACTTGTAGTGGCCTCTTCGAGCCTTAAAAGGTATAAATCTGTGAGGTTTTTATAGTTAGGGAAAATACATCAATTGCTCGTTATTTTTATGGTAAATAAGTACTTCTAAAAATTGTTTGGTGTCAATAATTTAACGCATAACGGACTCGGCTTTTTACATACAGGTTGTAGTCTGCCTTTTAGATCAATTCCTCCAACAAATGGAAGCCTCATAATAGATATATTTGAGCACTATGTGGTGCTCAGAGTTAATATTAAGGCACACAGCAAAACATTTTATGATTTTCTTACAGGGCTTCATTGTCTTTTTTTATATCACAGAAGAAGAGATAAAGGTTTCTCTCCAGGTTTTTCCAGTTACTTGACTTTCTCAAGCATGCTCAGCATTTGAACGGGAACATTGCTTAATGCTATTGTATTGCAATCCACATTCATTGCACTAAAACCAACGCTGTCATGATTTGAGCACAGCTGAGTTGATTCTGTTGTCTAATCTGTAAATTCACAACCTGCTGTACAAGTGATAGCTTATCAAAACTTGATTAAGAGGTAGAAACTGGGGAGACAGGATAGGAATCTCAAACGTTACACCTTTTGAACTCTCACTTGAAAACCCCAGCAGCAAATAGCTGATAGCAGTAGGTTGCTATTGCAAAGGCTTGAACAGGTCCAGTAAATGGCAGTGGTGTGCATCTACGTCAGCTGTGTCTCAGCAGTGATACCTGCCTCTCAATTACACTTATCTCTGAAGTTTCATGGGTACATACCGCCTTCATAGAACACACCAGACAAGGATGTTGTGTGCACAGAGCTGAGTAAAAAGCTGACTGTCTTATATGATGCTGAGTTGGAAAGTTACTGATGGAGGCTCTGTAAAGGGTGGTGAAATTCAGAACAGAAAAACACTTTAATAAATCCTAACTCTTGACTCTAATGAATGTTGATTGACTGTGTAACTTTTAGGTAGGTTTGAGCTGGAATAAATGTCAAATATAATTCAGTTCACACAGCAGTGTGAAAAGAACTGTTACTTCCCTTGGAGAAAACCTGACAGCCCAACTTTCTTAAAGGGCTTTTCTGTCTTGCTCGTTCGTTCTCTCTTTTTAATGAAGCCTTTCACAATTGACACTTCCCTAACAAAAGGTAGCACAGGTCATTCTATTAAACAGAATATTCTTCCATCAGCAACATCATAGCTGTAATCTGAGATCAGAAACTATTATTCCTCTTTCATCTGATGGAAAGGATGAGTTGTTACTCATAAGAATAGTGTGGTGTTCTGAGGTGATGTCTGCAGACTGTGGGTGCTTGGTATTAGTGGCACGTCTTGAGAACAGGTATTTAACAGCCATAAATATAAAATATGTATGTGTATATATATATATGAAAATAAGAAATGTGTGGTATTAAGTTCTTGAGTGAAAAAGAAAATGCACTGCATCAATACCCAGCTCTGCAACACCACTTTTACAGAATCCTTTTGGGAGTGGATTTGGGGGATGGTGGGAGAGGAGAGGAGAGAAAGGATCAAAATTGCTTAGTGCCTGTGATTACGATCAGATTTTCAAGAGCTCGGAGTACTAAGTTCTGACATCATTGGAAAATGTACTCATGGGGTTGCAGCAAGAGTTGCTGTGCGCTCAGCATTTTTGAAAACCAGGTCTTTATTTACATGCTTCAATAGAAGGTAAGGTTTTCTGAAAGCTGGTCGCTGTTTTTCTCCATCAATTCATGCCAAGGAGAGCAATGGTAATATTTTCCCCTTGTATTTCAGTTTCTTTTCATTTTTACATTACAAATGATGGTCAGGATCTGTCTCCCCATCTCTGTGCTTACATTTCTGATCTGCTGTGGTTGGTTCAGAGTCACAGAAGTAATCAGAAATGCTTCAGATCTATCTGTTGTAATTTAGTCTTCTGTGGCAGGATCACACTGCTTTAAATTGTTGGAGATTTCGAAGAAGATGACCAGTATGTGTGCCAGTCAAAGTCAGGAGGAGGAGGAGTGTTAGATTTGCTTCTAACAGGGGAAGGACCAAGCTGGGGTGCGTTGAAAAAGGAAGAAATTGACTGAAAGTGCAATCAAGAAAAGTGTAGGAGCAGGGAGAGAAAGGAAGAGCAGGAGCAGAAAGTTGTAGGAGCTTTAGATTGCTTTTGACAAGTGCTTCAGGAAGCAACTATCATGTCAACAATTCAGCCATGTTGAACCGAGCCACCTATGGTGTCACCCCTTGTTGAATGCTGTAATACGTGTTAATTCAGCACTGTTATGAAAATAAAGAAATAAATGTGTCTGAATAGCAGGGGGACAGGTAGAACTACAAAGAGCCACTATTGAAACGTAAAAAAGGTTTGTCCGTGTGAAATGTAGCAAGTTCTGTTCTGGATGTAATTAAATAAGTAAGAATGACAGATAGTAAAGAGATGATGGAGGAAAAAAGCACCTCTATTGTTCTCAGGTAAGACTGAGATTCAGTGTGTATCTGTATTTGTTACAGAAAACAAGGCAAATAAAGATCCAGTTTGAAAATGGAATTATTGATATACAGAGTAGGAATTGTGAAAAAAAGTATTTTCTATTACTGGCAGCGGTTTTTTTATAGTTCTCTTGAGATGTTTAAGAAAATCATTTCGGTAGTCCAGTCAGAAGATAAATTTTGACACTTCCCAATCATTCCTTAATTACAGCTGTTTATGACTTGGGAGAAGCTGGCTATGTGGTGTGGGTAATGATGATATCCCCTGTGATTACTCAGAAAGCAGCAGGACTTGTAAGGTTTCCTGCAATTTTTGTCTACACGAATTGTACAAAAGCCACTCTGGGATATAATATTTCTCATGCAACAAAATACTGTTCTTCAAAGGTTCTTAAAATTACTTTAGAAAATACATTTCCTATGTAGATAAAAACAAATAACTTAAATCTTAGAATTATTTTCACCACAGTATTTCTCTGCCATATTTTACTGACATGGTATATATTCCCACTTGCATTACAACACACAAGTACTGCTTTGAAGTAAGAATCATAATTGATTTTCCTTCATTTTAGCCGCTTGTCTTTTTACAAGATGACCATTTCAAGGTGGAAGGCTGTGGTACACACTCAGTGCCTTCCAAATTGCTACTCAGAATTGAATGAATTGAGTTCAGGGTGGAAACTGAGGAGTGAGGGAGACACATACTCGGATAATTCAGCAGTCTTTGCAAAATCATGTATGTATTTATAAATGTATTTATTTGCAGTGGGAATCCATGGGTATTGAAGTCCTATCACCCAACAGGTGAAGCTTGTCTTTGCAGAAGACAAAGCTTTCTTGGGATTTGGTCTGAGGGAAGGCTACGAACTGCCAGCAAGCTCTGTGTCTTCTCTTCCATCTGCAAGGGGCACTCTTGATCTTGTATTCTGCAGTGTACAGAAGCGTGTATATTTTAATAAAACTCCAGATGTAGATTGTGCACAAGTGCCTCCTTGAAAAGTATTTTTAAGGATCTCTCTGTGATCAAACTGTATCATTCCATTAATTCAAGTAAACCGATACAGAACTCAGCATGCAGAAAACCAGTAACTCACAATGCTGATGGAGTGACCTTTTTTTTCCTGAAGCAAAGAATGGTTTATACTGACTTGTAGTCAGCATGATTCGACATGATGTGACTTTTGATTGCTTTTTACTGCCTAATTCAAGTACAGTCCATTCAGAATTTGTAATATAATGGTGAATGCTGTGATTCTGCTTTTTCTTCAGAGTGGTGAGACTGCTAGTGGTAATTACTAGATCTAAAAATAGATATATGAGCTAACTTTCAGATCAGAAATAGGGGGAGGAAGTGGAGTGCTAATACAGGTGTTAACTTTTCACAGCGAATTGAGCAGCTCTTGGTAATATGAAAGTCACAGAATACTGGTGTGCTTTGGAGGATAAACCAGCTCCAAGGCCTGCATTCTTACACCTCTGAAAACCGACACTCATCACAAATTGTTTTACTTCAATGGACGGTCACAGCAAACCTGATTCTGCAGCTTTCTCTTACAGATAAAAGGATTACTTATTTCACGAAAACACCTCATATGTTAAAGGACTGTAGAGACCCCTACCTCCAACTATTTTTTTTGAAAGGTCAAAATAGATCTGGACTTCATAGCTTTAGCCACAATTTTAACACTGGCAAATGTGACTGAACCAGATCTTATAGCAAGAGATTTTATTTCTCAGGGCAAAGATTTGTATCTGTTAAACTGAGCTTCAGCGGATTTAATGGTTTTCATATTTGGCGCTGTCATTTCCAGAGGAAACTATGAAGTTGAATGGGTGAAGGTTACACTTAATTCATGGAAAAATCTGCTTTTGAGACTTCTTTTGACAGCACAGATGGTGTTTATTTTTCTTCACTCTATTGTTTGTTTCCTTGCTCAGTGGCTACTAATTTGATCTACATTCTGCCCATTGCAACAGTTTTACATTAAATGGTCAAAATGCCAGCATGGAAAATGAGAGGAAACCCACACAGGATGAAACCTGTGTGCTTTTGTGGAGAAGCGTAAGTATGGATATTCTGAAGTGTTTACAGTTTAATATTAAGTCATATTTTAATTCCATCAGTTTAGTCCTACAATGCACATAAGTATTATCTCCATTGTGTTGATAGGTATTGTAAAGCACAGAGAGGTGAGGTAAAGAGTGCCCCAAGTCTTATAGCGAAGTGCTGAGGAAATCTCAAATACAGCTTGGGAACCTTAATCTCTAGTGCCTGGTTTTGCTGCCTGCCCATCACAGCCACATCCTTGTTGGCATCCAACAGTCATCTTCAAGTGAATCTTGTTTGAAGTATCAGTGCAGCAGTTTGTCCTAATATAATGGTCTGTGACCAGAGCAGGCATTTTTGCTGTTCCTTTTCTAGAGTGTAATCTTCAGCAGAGAGCTTGCAGACACCCGTCTCAAAATGCCGCAGAGTTGGCATAGCTTTAGGGTCTTGCATTGAGGGGGAAGGCTTTCTGAAGGTGTAATTTTATTACAAATCTGTTGAGAAAAGGCTGTGTGCTTTTTGCAGCCGTGATATATGTTTCTGTAGTGTGATGTGCTTTGGGAAACAGTTCCTGTACCTTGTCAGCCTGCATTATGTTACAGCAGTCACAGCAAATTTTTTGTTACCATCACTCTATTGCAAAAAGGAGTCTTCAGTGAATGAAACTTTTGAAGATGTTTTTTCCTCCTTATGTTAAAAAAGTGAGTATTGATTAATAAAGTCACAGCTGATTATTTTGCCTAAAAATACGATAGCTGGATTTGGGAATAGATAAAAAAATGCAATGCATTCCTAAGTTCTGAAGGGAAGTGTAGACAGAATACTGACAAAAAACCAAACCATTTTTACTTTATATGAGTATTTAGAGTATCACAGGATTGGCCACTGCTATTGTGCTACATAATGGGAACTACGGACCATCAAATGTTTTCCTGGGAGGGTTCAGATCTGATAGAGATACAGGGCAGCACAGAGATCAATTTAACTCCAACTTTTGATGGAGATGCTTATATGAATGTTTAAATTACCTATAACCTACACTCTTCATTCTCCTTCTTCCATGATAGTTTGCCAGCTTGCAGTTTCACTTAGACATGAATAACAGAGAGAAGTCAAAAGATGTACCTGAGGGTTGGAGGAACAAAATACATAAATTCTCAGCCTGAGCATGGTAAATCTTGGACACTGATGACAATACAGACTTGAAATGTGTATCATAACATGATTTGTATCCCATGAATGTTTCCAAAGCTTTGCAGACATGTAAAGACTTTGTCCGTACTCATTTTACTGGTGCAAAACAGAGATAACCTCCGGTTAATAGGTTATGATGTGAACATGTGTGTAGGCTGCAAAATTTAGCTGTTTCATGTCTTTCTGAGAAATGTCTTAGTATGAGGCAGACTTTTTTTCAGTGGGATTATTTCATTATAGAACTTGTTTTAGCTGGAAACCAGCTCTGCACTATATTGAGCTATATAGCCCCAGTTCACTGAAAGGAGTTCTCTGTAAGTAGATGTAGGTTCCACACTCCATAAGAAACTGTGGCCTAAGTCTGAATTCACAAATTCTCTCAAAACCCAAAGACTAAACATACTAACTGTAAATTTGAATGTGGATAAGAAAGATGTCAACAATTGTTTTGTATTAGAAAAATATTGGTGTCATGCTGCAGCTGCCCTACCCGGTTGGATTTCTATAAAACCTTATGCTGATGACCTGTGCCCTGTTCTGCAGAGGGACCTGAGAGTCCCCCGATGTCACCAAGTGAGAGATGGGAACCAGATGAGCAGGTCTTACCCCGAGGCTTGACAGGTTGGGTATATCGTTGTTGAGATTTGCAGGTATTTACCGTTCCTCAGAATTGATATGAGCCACTCCAAAAACTTCAAATTCTTGTTTCATCCTGTTTCAACGAGCTGTTGGCAATCTGACGTTTCTTAGTCAGAGCTTGTTTTCCAGGCACGCAGTTCAGCTTCTCAGTGGTTTGCAGTGATTACTGTCAGCTAGCACGGTGCCACAACAGGTTGTTTGAGCATGAACCTGCGTTGTTCTCTTTCACTCTTTTCCTCCTTGGCTGCAGCAATTATAACAGCCTGAATCACACCTAACCTTTCATTAATACCCACTACCATGATTGTTTGCAAAGTCACATTCATAGCTCCAGGGTACAGAAAACTCTTCCTAGTGATAAAACCTTGGAATAGGAGGTTTAGCAGACTCAGGCTTCTCTGTAGGAATAGATTTAAAATCTCTGAAAATTGTGGAAAGCATGAAAGATGATGATAGAGTTGAGAAGTTCTGGTGCTTCGCAATTTGAAAATCACACCACTAGTATATCAGCAGTAGTACAACAAATAAAATTAATGGTCTTGCTTTCTGTATATGACAGTGGAAATGAGGGCAGTGTAGCTGATTTGAATTAATTGGCCATAAATATTTGATGTGTCTTTAAAATTCACCAAATTCTCATTTAGGGGTTAAAAAAAAATAGACTTGAGTTCAAAAAACAGTCAGCAGGTCTCAGCACTCAGTGTGGCCAGTCTGTTTTTTGCAGCTGTATTTATTTACTTTTATCATGATTGCACCTACAGGCAAAGGTATGATTGAGCTCGGCACTGTCCAGATGTGAAGCAGCGAGACAGTCTTGCTCTGGGCAACTTGTAATCAGACTGACAGAGAAATGGATGTGTTGAAGCCTTTTGAAAACTTAGCTATGACTATAGGCATGCTGACTGTGTTTCAGATGGGGGGATCCTATTGCTGCTTTGTTTATGAATCCTAACTTCAGTGTTATTTTTGCATCCCGGATCACCACTTTGATTTATGCAGCTAAAACTGACAGAAATTCTGGTTATTACTTTCTGAAACGTTTTGATTTAGGATCCTTTGGTTCTGTATAAACATGCAATATTAGAATCATAGAAATGTTTAGTAATCATAGAAAAATTATTTCACAGACCACAGAGGTCTGTTTGCAGGCAATTTGGGAAGACTAGCTATCCACCTGGACAGTCTTTCTTCTTGAACGAGGCTTGTTTTTTCTTCATATTTTGAGATTTTGGGGTGTTTGGTGTGGTTTTTTTTTTTTTGCAAATGTAGCATCTTTGATGTCTTTTAAATCCCATAGGCCCTTTTGTTTTCAGTAGCAATAAATGAGTTATAGCCTGTTCCTCTACAAACTTTTTCTTGTCTGCTTATTAATTGTCTCAGAGAAATGCCTAGGAGCAAGCTGATGAAGCGAGGTAAATTTGACTGTGAGACACTGTCAGGCAGGAGAGTAAATAACCTTCTTTTTTTTTCTTTTTCCTTTTTTTTTTTTCCCCCTTGCTTGTCACTGAACTGTTTAACTTGAATAAATTATCAAGAACTGTTAGTAAATTAGTATGCCACCTGGGACAGGCTGTTGATTATTGTGTGATTTCTATTTACTTTTCTGGAATGGGCTGCAGTCTCAGATGAGTGCTTCTTTCAGGAAATTCATGTGTAGAAATGACAAAAGGCCATTTTTTTTCTGGATATAGATTATACTGAGAGTTTTTAATTAACTTTTAATTATGTGAAAGAGGCTCTTCATATCTCCTAGTGTTTCTTTTTTTATGCCTCATCCTTTATGGCTAACTCACACCACCCTGCCTCCACCCAGTTAGTTCTGTTGTGTTACAGTGAATTTGATTGTGCTTACAAGTTTTTAGGAGCATTACCTTAAATACAATTGATATAAAAGACCATAAATCTTATGCTTTTTATCAGCGGCTAACTATGGTCCAGGGCTGCAATGGATTAAAACAGGTGAAGGACAAGGTGTCCTGGAAAGTTATACTGGAAATGATTTTATAAACGTAAGAATATACACGATGTTGTTTGCAGGGCTAATACCGATGGGGGGGAAAAAAAAGAACAAAAAGCAAATTTTGAAACAAATCTTGGGGATCAGAAAAGGTCATTTGAATGTATTCTAGAGCAGAAATGAGCATTTCAACATTCCTAATTATTATAACTGATGCTAGAAAATCAAGGGTGGAATCTCATCCTTCCAATTTAGGAATCTGAGATCCTCCCTCATCAAAATGTTAGGGGCTTGGACTACTTGGGGCAATAGACTCCACTTTACCAAGGCATCTGGCTATCTCCAACAAGATAGAAACCTCTGAAAAATCCAGAGCGCAATCTAGTCTTCCCAGCTACAGTGCTTGCCCTTCTCTATGGGGACATTATCCCCCCTCTGTTGCGGGGGACAATGAGGTGGTTGTTGAGACAACAGCAATTGTTAGGTGCCTCCAACTACACACATTTTTTTCAGGATGGTACTTTCAGAGCCACATTCACTCTGCAGGCTGGAGAAATGAGCTGGTAGGAAACATGTGAAGTTCAACAAAAGCAAATGAAAAAAAAAAAAAGCCCTCCATCTTGGATGGAATACCTCCAGCAACTGTACGAATGGGACTGACTGTCTAGAAAGCAGCTTTGCAGGAAAGATCTGGGGTTCCTCATTGAATTCCCAAGTGCAAAGGAGTGTGCCTTTGTAGCAAAGAAACCAAACCGCATACTCTGGAAAGACTGTAGCCAGCAGGTCTAGGGTAGTGATCCTTCCCCTCTATTTAGGAATTTTGAGACTGCAGCTGGAATAGATTCTCCAGTTTTGGGCTCCCCAGGACAAGAGAGGCATTGACATACTAGAGGGAGCTCAGTGGAGGGGCAGCTAGGTCCAGAGCTGGTGCACAAAAGACACGAGGAGAGGCTGAGGGAGCTGGGCTTGTTCAGCCTTAACAAGGCTCAGGGGAGATCTTACTGCTGTCTAAAGCCAGCTGTGCATGAAACTGGAGTCAGACCCTTCTCAGGGGTGTGGACTGGAGGTAGAGCCAGCAACAGCTGGAATATGGGAAACTCCAATGGCTTACAAGGAAACAAATTTTTATGATGAAGGTCATTGAACACTGAAACAGGCCATCCTGACTGTGGGATCTCCATCCTTATTCGGGACTGGAGGGGATATGGTCCTGAACTACCAGCTCTACTTGGCCTTGCCTGGAGGAGAAGGTTGGACTAGATGATCTCTGGAAGTCCCTTCCTACCTATGTGTTTGTCCTATTACCTTCTCTTTGGTGTTCTAGGACTGACACTGGACAAATAACTCCCAGTAGCCACATAACCTGTCCCTTAGCACAGCAGATGATTTGAGAAATATGGGCAAAGGAGAGGGGAAAAACAGTGAGATAAACTGAAGTTCTTACCTAGGAATAAGAACATGTTCATTTGAAAGGAAAGAAAGGGAACGACCGTAAAAACATGCAACTTCCCAGTCAAAGAGCTATTTCTGATGTGACACCTGGGCAGTATCCAACTGGGTCTATCAAACACTGGAACTGAGTCTCCAAGAATGATGCCTAATTACCAATTGAGATGAATAGTTTTTATCCTTTCCATCTAACCCATATTATTTAGGACTGCCCGTTCAGATTGGAAGACATACAGGTCTGTTCTGTTTGCTGTATGTTCATGGCAGCTGACCAGTAAATTTAATTAAAAACATATATATCTGCACAGCTGAGATTAGAAATCAGCTCTGGAACAGTAAGGTGTTCTTACCTCATGAAAGTTAGCTCTAAGGTACTGAGACCACTGAAAAGAGCGATATACTGTGATCTTAATGTACAGTAAAGGGGTGAAATTTATTATTCAGTCATTGGAAGTGGATGGTACTTTAAACTGAAAGTTTGAAGTTACATTGCAATAGTTTGCTGGCGTTTTTTTCATAAGAACAACTCCTAGTATCAATATCAACATTTTTTTCAGGACTAATACTTCATTGACAGCATTGAGGGGGGTGGGATGTGAGAGGGAGGAGTCACTTTTTTATTTACTGCTAAAATCCATTTTGTTTATACGGGGCTGCTTATATACTTCTAATATGCTTGAGACAATCCAGTGACTTGTATGGTGTCTGGTACTTTCTGCTAATGAGATCAAAATATGAACAATATGGAGGTTTTGAGGAGAATGGCGGAGAGGTTTTCTCCTCCTGCATTTGTTGCATTTGTTGCATTGCAATTGTTCCTGCCAATATATCTGCTTCAACATTTTGTGCCAATTCCTGAATTTCTGTGTTTTTTTAGTTCCTCCATTTCCCTTTTAAAGCAACATTCATATTTTTATTCCCATGCTGTTGGTATTGATGAGAAATCTAGAGAAACTGTGATATATGTAAAATCTCATAAGAAATTTGTGTTACAGCCTCAAGAACCACTACAAAATCTTGTAAGTGCCAACACAGTGGTATGACCAATGTTTTGTTTGGATTCTGCTTTAGATGGGGCAGTCCCAGGGTCTGCAAGATGGTCAGTTTGCAAAGTTCCTGCTGACAGAGAACAGAATTGGTACCCCAAGACCAACCTCGGTCTGATGTTAAGAGCTCTGTGTAGCTGTCTGTCTTAGAAGAAAAAATAACGGTATCCCCTGGATTTTCTTTTTCAGTATCAGCCATAATTCATAGCTGAAGCTATAGTAATATTCTTGCTGAGAGAAAGCTTCTGAAATCTTCCCAGCTGCCTTCTGTCTCTGTAAACACACTGCCAGGATCCGAGCTCTCCAACATCTCATTTTCAGTAAAAAAAACATGTTGTTTTTTTTTTTTAAAAGTAATCCCCAGGATTAGTCACAAACTTTTCCTGAGGATTAAATGTTAGTAAAAGTGAGAAAAGGGGAATTAGTAGAAATGTCTGTGCATTCATTTCATTTACTTTCCTATTCACCTTTCAACTTTTCATTAAAATGTACTGAAAAAGAGACAAAAGAACATGCTTGGAAACAAAAAAAGAATGAATAACCCTTGCCCCTAAATTTTACAAAGCTAGCAAACAAGCAAAAGAACACTGTTTCTATTTCTGTCTTGTTTTTGATGACGTGCAGCCTTTTCTCTCTCATATATATGAGAATATGTACAGAATTGCCTAAGGTTTAGCAATCACAGCATTCAACTGGGAAGATACCACGACTCGTTCCTGCAATGATGCACGCGAGTACTCTAACTGCTGATCAACAAAGTCAGTGTCTCTGTCCCAACAAATATTTTCTTTGTATCTGCGTAAGGTGGAACAGCCCCAGAAAGAATACCCTCACCCCATAATTGCCTCATAGGCCTTAGGAATCGTGCTGGTAAATCTTCTGATGGAAGTTTTCAGCAATACACTTCAGTTATGGCAAAATGATGCTTTTCAATAAAAAAAAAAATGTTTTATACATCATCTTTCAAAAGCTCAAATCAACGCCCATCCTAAGTACACCTGGAGAAAACTAGCACAATGAGTGCCAGGTATGTGCATTTACTCTAAAACCCTACCTCAATATAAAATAGGTACTTTACAACTGCAAAAATCTAAGCCCTGATGGAGGAAGGTTTATTATCTACAGTGCTGCTGGAATCAGGCACAGCAGTACTGATGCTTCCGAATAGAAAAGCTCTATTCTTCAGTGAAGTCCTTTTTCTATTAATGAGATTCACCCTAATGGGACCAAAAATTACTTTAAAAGACATTTCCTTTCTGCTTTTCAAGGGCTTTTTTCCAGTCCATTTGGACTGGATATCAAAGATAAGGCGAAATATTTCAATAGCAAGAGCTTTTATAATTAAGCTTTGTAGCCTACATAATGGAGATATGGCCAAATTCGAGCGAAAAATAATTACTGTTTTTCCAGCACTTGCTTCTGCTGCTCTGCTTCCCTTTCTTGTTCCCCCTTCCATTTTCCCCTTCAAAACCACATAATCAGTTGTGCCTTATGTATGAAAGGCTTGCTCAAGGCAGCTCTTTTCCCCCAGGTTTGTCTTTTCCCCTGCGGTCTAGGAGAGAAGAGCTGTTCAGTCTTTTGACAATACCCAGACCTCCATTAAGAAGAGCACCTATAGTTCTCAAAAGGAAGCAGGTGCTTCCTTGAAGGGTAAGGATTTCAACAACTCACTTCGTAGTGCCAAATACCCCTTTGGATAGGGGAATGGACAAGTTCAAAATACAGTGTGAGACACATCTGAGCGACTTTGTAGATGATGCTAACGTGGGCATGTTTATTGTCTTCCAGTCTTCAGGAACCTCTCCTATCACTAGAGCCTTTCAAAGCTCTCAGTGATTTCAGCAACTTTGGATGTAGCCCATCTGGTTGCATGAACCTGTGTGTATTTGCATTGTATATACACACACACATCTCCAACTTTGGAAAATACTACTTATTCTTTATGATTTGCAACAGAGTCATTAAGTACATGGGTCTCCATAAGAAGTGCTCTATAGAATTGGGAGAGAGAGGAGTAGAGGTGCTTGAGGTTGATGCCTCCACTGGCATTAGGGATATCTTGGGAACATTATGGGATGGCCATTGGCTGCAAGAACACCGGGAACCTGTTGAGTATTTGGGACTGGAGGGCACAATTTGTGCAAAGTGAGGTTCCCCAGAGTAATGTTTTGAGAGCTCCCTTTTCCAGTCTTCCCAGAAAATTCTTATGCAGCCTTATAATAGAACTGAGTTTCATAATAAAAGACCAAAAGGCACACATCTAATATGTTTAAGGTAGACAAGTGTTTTACCTATTACACAAGACAATGAGGTCCTGATCAATCCCATAAGACTGATATTTTTAACGACCACAGCTGCCCGCCTTTCCTTCATATTTTCTCCCCATCCGCTAATTACCATCCATGTAATTTCTCTTTGAGCTTAGTGCAGTTTTTGCTGCTGACAATTTAATGGCTGGTGACTAGGAACTGTTTGACCTGTTTCTTCATTAAATGAGATCAACACGCATATGAAGTCGTTTGTTGTGCATCCATTACCTTGTTTGGGAAGCATTGTTTTATATTTTTTCTCTGTAATGTTTGCAGACAGAAGATATTTGCAGGTTTATTGGAGGTCCACAAAATAACTTCTTGAATTAGATTAGTCTGCAAATGCCTGAGCTAAAAAGACTGGTGTGTGTCTATTCTGTCTGGGAAGTATTAAGGTTTGTGGAGAAGTTGGTGTGAGAGTGAAACTTTCCCGTTTCCGCTGTGCATTCCAACTCCCTTTTTTTCCTCCAAGTCACACAAAATGTCCTTATTTTATGGGCAATATAAAACCTGGTTAGGGAACATTCCCCTGCTGTGACAAGAGTTGGCGCTATGCCTCCACAGTGCTGTTCCCTGCTCAAACTGCTGATTTAGAGCATACTGGGAAAGACTATCTGATTTAGTTCCTGGTATACTGGAGTGCATAGTTTTAAATGAAACCATTTAAATATGTAAAGATATCAATATGATGATCATCCCACAACACATCTCAACATTAGGTTTTGCTCTTATTAGATGTACAAACTGTACAAAGTGTACATTAAATGATCACTGTTGCCGAAGAATTAGCAATAGCCAGGCTAACTTTTGACCTTGCAGGAAGACCAAAGGACTCTTCTGTTTTCACTTTAAAGAAAGAGACAAAAAAGTAGTATCTGTAACAAACGGAATTAGGTTCCTTTATGTCAATCTTAGGTACCTAATAAAGCTTCTGTTCCTCTAAGTGTAAGTTCAGCCTGTGCCAAGAGATCCACTGGATATATTAACAATATTCTTTATTAATTAACTACTTGCTCGTGCCAGTGTATTTTACAGAAGATAAACTATGTACATTTTAGCTGTTCAAGATAGGTGCAAATAACACTAGAAAAATTAGTGATTAAAGAAAGGGCTGTCTATGGTGAGTTGAGTACTGTTTCTCCTCTCCCTCTGCTGTGACCTTTGGCATATTCATACCTCTCGCAGTGTATTTCAGGAATACCAAATTTCTTAATATGTGCCAGGATTTTAAAATTCTTCAGCTGGTGGCACGAATTACTGCTCGGAAATGTTTTTGAACGGAGCATTTCTTATGGAAAATTTGTCCTGCCATGCTAGTCAAGTGACAACAATCTTTTGGTTCCAGTAGGTTATGGCCCATGGAGGAAGAAATAATGATCAGTTGCTTATCCTACCCAACATTTCTCTAAATAAGAAGACTGAAGAATTGAGCTGTAATTGGTATCCCCTAGAGAGCTGGCATAGTCAGCATCTTTGAGGTGTTAAGTTATAGAGATCTGGCAGATTTAGATACATACAGGTTTGCCAACGAGAGCAACAGGGCAGGATTTTCAGGCTGGTCAGCAACATCACCCAACTTTTGTAGCTGTTTCTCTGTGGGCATTCATTATTACGATATGTAACCACCCTTAAACATGCTTCCACTATAGTGAATGCCCTAGAGAAAAGCCAACTATTTCATTTTACTCGCAGATTATATCATTTCAGGCTTGCCTAGTTGCAGTGTAAGCCAGTTGTTCTCCATCCAATTGCTCTGAATGCATTTTTCTGCGAAGGTGCTAACTCTGATGTTCAGTCCCTCTTTAGCATGTTTCACGTGTTACCAACTGCTCCCGTTGGTAACCAGCTCATTTTAAGATCCTCACCTCTTAATATTTGCTCCACATCCTGAAGTGCCTGATATGTTGCCTGTATTAGATAAATAATATTACAGCTCCCGTTGTGATATTCCAAATGATTAATGAGCTGACCACAACACAGGGGAGACAAAACTGTAATACATGCTTTCCATTAGCCCCACCAGGATTGCTTCATATGGCCTTTGATTGTGTCCTGAGATTATGTGATCAGTGTAGCGGATGTTTCTCAGGAGCCACCCTTAACATTCCCACCTTCCCTTCTCTTATGGCGGTTCTCATAGAGACTAATTGCTGTTTTGAAATGCATGTGTGACAGCTTGAAAGGGACTCTTCAAGAGAAAGTAAATACAAATTCTAGAGGAAGCCATGAACGCCTGCCGTGAAAAGTAATGTGGGATTTATGTACGTTCATGTACATATGTATTCCATTGTTGTGCATTTATGCAATTCAGTTGCACGCACAAGCCGATTTTCTAGCTCGTGTTAATTTTCAGTGATTCATTAGTGATTAGCTTTGCTAATAACTGACACTTGTGAGGAGTGATTTTGAGTGCAACTTTCAGGGAAAATCTACAAGATTAAACTTCTATCTGGAAGGCATTTTATTTTCCACTCTGCTTGGAATTACCCTGGGTTGATTCTTTAGATGTTGTTTTTACCACTTTGAGAGTAAAAGGACTGTATTTCACTCAGCAGCTTTGCCACTCTTGAGTTATCAGGTCTTTCATACCATCCAAGATAAAAATCATAAGCCCTGGCAGTCCCCTTTGTGTGTTTTATGAATGCCGTCTGAGAAGCAACATCTCATTTACAACTGGGACCAGGAACTAGAGTAATTTCTGCATCAGCCAAGCATACCTAATAACATATAAATAATGTAAATTGTAAAAACAAGAAAAATAGATGAGTTAGTTACTTAATCTCAAAAGCGTTGAGAGTGTGACTGCAGTGCTGTGAAGCTCTATGAATACTGCCCCGAGATTGGCAGTATTGCCACAAAGAATATTTATCTTCAAAACTCATGTAGGCATGCAGGTTTATGTGATGGTATCATGAGGAGTTCGGTGCTGCCCTGTGCCCAGCAGCCTTGTCTCCAGTTTAGCTAAGAACCTAAGAATGTTACATGTTCTTAATGGTAATTAATTGACCTCAGTGTGGATGGCTCATAAGTTTACATCGTTAAGGTTTTTGCTGGATTGAGTCCAGCACTCTTTAGGATTGGATCCCTATAGCCAAATTCTCTGTGTCCACTGGGAATTCAGTCTACTGGAGGTGACTGAAAAGGTGTAGGTGCTTCCTGGGCGTGCTTGGCCTCTCACAGCATGGATGCTCTGCGCTTGAATTAAGAGTTTCTGCATTTTGATTTCTTACTCAGCCCAAAGGAGGTTTCTTCCTTCAAGGTCAGTTTAGAGTGCTCAGGAATATTAGGTGTCTTGATTTCTGACCATATGCAGGGTTAGAGAACTAAAAAATGGCGTGTCTCATCTCTCTCACCACTTATTGCACAAATCTCCTGTGGCAAGTCAGATGCTGTGAGTCTAGAAATATCTTCATGATGGACATTTTGAGTTTTTATTTTTTCCTATTTTAATACTAGAAATACAGAAAGGAAAATAAAAGCTAGAATTAAAATTAAGATCAGTTGCTGAAGCTGAAAGAGCACAATTGTAATATGTTAGAAGATTGCCTTGTTTTAGAGAAAGTGCTGATTAAGATCAAATTTATCTTGAGTTTACATTTTGATTGGACCTAAACTGAGGGGAGGAGGGTAATATTTCAGACACAGTGCAAATGATGCATGTTAATATCCTGTGTTTATTGCCACTTGAAATTACAGCATAGCTTTGAATTGCTGCCAAATCTACAGTTAAGTCTCCCTAGTAATCACTATGATTATTTCAAGTCTTCATGGTAATAGTGGGAAGAAAAAGTATGATACGCAAGCTACTGTAGCCTAAGCTGTCAGAGTCTTTTTATCCTTTGGGGTTCACATTGTGATTCCACCCAGTAGAGAGAATGGTCAGATGTGCACATTGGCCAATCAGTCCTGAAAGAGAGATTAAATAAATGGATTTAATTATGTTATTTTCAGATTTCTTTGGCTTTTACGTTACCTCCTGCCTCACTAACTTTTCCTGAAATGAGGAAAAACATGGGTTTTCTTTATTTTTGGAATGCTTTAATTCATGTGTTGGCATGGTGTAGTATTTTTCATTTTTATTAGAAACCTTTTTTTTGCTTTCCTGTACCGTACTCTATATCTAGAACATATTCTATTTTTACTCATTTTCTTTACAATCCATCGGATAGTTTATCTCCTTGACATATTCTTTTACCTCTGCTTAGCTGTTGGAAGTTGTAGGTTTACATCTGATCTGAATGTATACACATGTGTTATTGTGGTTGATGGGAGATTAAGCTGATGGGAGATTAAGAAGTGAGGTCAGGGATAAAGAGCACAATATAAAGTTACAATTTACTAAAAAAATATTGGAAGAGTCTCACAGGAGGGAGAAATGCTCTGTAAAAAGTTGTTTAAAAGAAGCTTAAGTGAAATTTAGATGTGATTAAAAGCTGTTCTGGTTTTTGGATACACAATTATTCAAGCAAGTAGTTGTTTATTTTGAGTTAAAACCCTCAGCAATCACTGTTAGTCACCTCTCCAGATAGTATGTCCCACTTGCATCCCTTCATCAGTTGCTAGCAGGAAGGTTTTGCTATTTGTTCTACTTACAAAGTAAATAAAACTTGTTATGGAAAGCATTTAATGTGGGTACAATATTTACTCTGGAATATTTTCCTCAATAAGTAGTGTTAGCCAGCAGGCAAGTCTGAGCACCCAGTGCGTTAGCTGTGGGAAGCAAATCTGTATGCCTGACACATAATGATCACTTTAAACTATTGAAATATAAATCAGAACACTGAGTGAAATTGAAAAATATTTCATTAAATGAATTATGATGCGTGTGTGAATAAAAGTATAGTTAGGGACTCTGCCATATATGCTTAGATGTCTGCAATCTTTAGGCTATGTTTTTTCTGATAGATTTAACTGTGAAAGATACATAATATTTTTGAAGGACAGCATTAGCAAATATCACAGCGTGTTTGCATTTCATTATAGCTAACGTTTTTCATTTTTCTTATGACTTCAGTTTCTAGAATGATGTTCTCTGCAAGATGCTCTTGGGTCCTCATTATGAAACGTAGACATGCCTATACTCAAGGCTCATTAACAGTGGAAACCACTCCCAAATTTATAAACCTTATTCCTTCATTATTTTGAAGCCAATATTTTGGTATTTTTTGAAGTGTAAGATTTCTTGGGCCAGAAAAAGAAAGCAGGACAATAGTGCTGTAGTCCAGAGATTACTGTTCTGTACAAATGCAGTTTATGCCTTTTCTGGAGTATATGCCATACAGATTTGTTGTCTTAGTTGTATACATTTCTAAAATCATTAATAGGAGAGAATGAAGGCAATGATATTTACAGAAAATGTTATTTGGGCTAGAAGACTGTTTCCAAAGATATTAAGCTTTATATATGGAATTACTACTGTGCGGCTTCTAGCGATACACCACGGAAGGACCTGTATACACTGCAAGCCAAGTGTGGGGCTCAGCACCAGCCTTGTGCGTGCGTTAAAATGTGAGGATGTGCCTGGCCACAAGCCTCAGCAGGAATTGTGGTGCTCCCATTGCAGCCTTGCCTGTGGAGTTTACTTTTAGCACAGGACTGGGTCCTTCTTTCTGCGATCTGGTTGGGAACCAACAGGAATGAGCGTTATATAGCTTGCTCAGCATGCAGATCGTTCGAGTCCATTTATTTCCAAGCAAAACTAGGTATTTTGAGCTTGAGATGCAGATGGTAGTATGGCAAGGGAAGTACAAGTCTCCGTGCTGGGCATAAACACTTATTCACTCCACTTTGCAAGGCAAGCAAAGGGACAAGGCAGCACGTGAGAGCCACATTCAGTTTTAGGTTGGTGCTGTGCCCTCTGCAGAAAACCTGCTAAGTAAGCGTGTCACAAGAATCTTTGAATGCTATATCTAGGCCACCAGCAGCATGCCTGGAGTGTACATAGTAATAAATTAAACAGATACTCTTTGAAGAGTCTACTGAGAGACAGGAGGCCATTGGATACAGTAGGAATAAGAGATGGCATTTGTGAAGGTGTCATTTATAGAGGCTTTCCAATAAAAATGACACAGTTTCCTACTCTTGGGTAAAGTGTATCATTAAAAGAATACAAGATCATAGCAAGGTTATGGACTATTATCTTGCTCTTCTTGCTGACCTAGTCTCACAGCTAATAGAAATATATTTGGCTTAATATATGCTTTAGTGTGGGGTTTCAGTGGTGGACCGTGGACCCTGAAGTATGTGCAGTTCTCTCTCTTGTTCAACAATGTACTTCAATGCGTGCCCCATTTTAGGTATATGAAAGCTGTGCAGAAATTAGTGCAACTGTGTGTGTGCTTCAAGTACAAGTAAACATACTTAAGTAACCTGTCAAATTACAGCATCTACAAATGTGGTATTTATAGATTTTTTCCCCCAAGACCAATTGCAGTTAAAGCTCAGTCCAGCTGTCATATCTGTGTAATTCATTAGAAATTCCAAATTTTTAACTTCAGCTTTACTCTAAAAAAAAAAAGCACTACATAAAAATTGCACTGTTTTGTCTAATATATTTCCTTCTCTGTGTTCACGTTATTGTAATTCTGTTTGTATAACTCATTGCCATTTATCTCTGTAAGCAATTTACAGTCACTGTATCACAGTGATCAGGATTCTGTGGTGCCTTCTGCATCATTTGCTGAATATTCTACACACATTTTGAATTCAGGAATATATTTTTTTAATCATTTTTGAAGTGTGAGCCAAATAGAGCCCAGCTGGGCTTTGAAAATCCATGTTTTGTTTGTAGTCTATCAGTTGATAAAGACACCTTTTTGAATGCACACTGAGCCTGTTTGGTCTTGAAAGACAATAAAAATGGATCCTCACGTTGGCGTTTTTAGAACCATGCTATAACATGCTGGCCAACTGCAAAAGGTGAAGATGTTGAAAAGAGTGAAGTTCTGTGGGGATAATGTGGGGATAATTTCTTTGTTGTTGAAAGCCTGACATGAAGTTCACACAAGGAGACAGCTCAGGCTTTTAGTATGTTTGACTCAAGGTATTATCTGGACCTGAGAAGGAAATGCAAATAATTGATGAGCATATTTTTCTGCATCAAAGTGAATTGCCATTTTATCCAAAATGTGTCAGCAGGAGGAGAATGGTGAAGCAATGGAGAGATGTTACAAACTAGTTCTTTCTCCTGGGTTATTCTTCTGATGTAACTATAACAGTGATTATTTTTACATTTGGCATTTATAAAGGCAGCCTCACTAGATAAAGTGATGTATTTATATGGACATGTTAAAATGAGTCATTACTAGAATGAATTCTTTTTTGGTTAGTCTGAAGATTTTCTCGTGTGGCCTCATGAACCTTGCACGAGGACAACAATCCAAGGCAGTCATTTTGAGTAGAGATGAGGAGTGTGATCAATTTGGTGTGATTTGCAAGAGAAGTTATAGAATTTAATGTTCACAGATTTGGTCAGGGAAGATTAATAGGATCTTGCAGTCCTTATCTTAGATGCTTTTGAATTTCTTGTCCACAAAATTTTGATAGGTAAGGTATGTACAAAAACTGACTTTCACACAAAAAATAAGGCTGTGCTGTTTGTTACAGAGAAATCAGTATTCTGAATATATGTTGTTGGTTTTGTCTTTTAGATTATTCTTGTAAGTTCCTCCCATAATGACCGTGACCAAAGCCTTTTCATAAGTACGGATGAAGGAGCCACTTTCCAGAAACAACCCATTACTTTCTTTGTGGAAACTCTCCTTTTTCACCCGAAAGAAGAAGATAAAGTACTTGCTTACACCAAGGAAGGCAAGGTAAAGCTTGAAAATACAGTATTTGTTTGAAATTTAGGAATTACTTTGTTAAAGAGATATAAAAAGGTTCTGATATACTGATTAGTGTTAGGTTTTATGAATTATCAGTTGCGCAGTAGGGAATCATATTCTGGTTTGGAGGTTTATTTAAATATTTATTGTCTTCATGTCCAAATCTTTGTTTTTATGGCAATTTCAATCCTTGCATTTTCAGTTGATATGGATATTGGTAATATTTATCCTCCCACATAATATAGTTAAATAGCACCTCTGCAATGTGCTCCTCCCTAGAAAGTGACCATAAGCAAATGCTTTGCAATTTTAGTGAAGTAGGAAGCTAATGAAGCTGAAATAGTGCCTCCAAAGGCCATTCATGAGACGTAAAGTAAAGTAATATAAAATAAACAGCATAGTCTTACAGCAGAAAAGGATTTGGGGAATCAGTGAATCTGTAGAAATGCAGAATAATTCTCTCTCTTATGATGTATTTCTACCACTTTCAGATTCAGGAGTTATAGCATGTGGTTTGTAAATTTTGGGCATCTTTCAGAGTTCTGTTAAATTACAAAGTCGTTTTTCTGAATGGGTTGGGCTAAGCACTGATGAGTGCACACACTGTCTATAAATGCGTAGTTCATCTCTTTTTCACGGTGCCAAAACTGCAATTGTAAAGTCACTGTGACTCTGGTCCTGGTAGTGGTCTTGACTCACCTCCATTGTTACTCTTGTTTTAAACTGAAATTAGTAAGCTCCGGTCCATTTTAATCCTTGTCAGAGTTCACAGGTGGATATTTAGGTGGTGAGATTAGTTGGAGAAAGTTGCTCATGCTGCAGCCAAATACTGCGCTGATTTCAATGATAGAATCATAGAAACGTCTAGGTTGGAACGGACCTTTAAGATCATTAACCTAGCACTGCCAAGTCCACCACTAAACCATGTCCCTAAGCCCCACGTCTACGCGTCTTTTAAACACCTCCTTTTGTCCTGTCACCTGTTGCTTGGGGGAAGAGGTTGACCCCCACCTCGCTACAACCTCCTTTCAGGTAGTTGTAGAGAGCGATAAGGTCTCCCTTCAGCCTCCTTTTCTCCAGGCTAAACAACCCCAGTTCCCTCAGCCACTCCTCATAAGACTTGTTCTCCAGACCCTTCACCAGCTTCATTGCCCTTCTTTGGACACAATCCAGCACCTCAATGTCTGTCTTGTCATGAGGGGCCCTAAACGGAACACAATATTTGAGGTGCGGCCATACCAGTGCTGAGTACAGCAGGACAATTGCTTCCCTATTCCATCAAGTCATCCTTTGTGATATTTTCTGGGATGTATAAGTTAATAGCTGATCCCAAAACAATTCATGTTTACAAGGATTTGCAAATAAGGACAGAACTAGAATAAAAAACATAGCAAACCAAACTCAGTCACAAATTACATTAAATATTTTACTTAGCAGCTTCAATTTGAAATCCTAACACAATTACAAGTATGTTCAATGCATGTTATGTAAACAGAATACTTCAGGGAAGCCTGAAGTTATTAAAAGCCCGTTAGGAAAAGCTCTTTTTTCAGTTTGACTTTTGTTGCTGACAATAGATATAATTCCTGAATTCTGTATAGTAACAGAATGGCAGAACCTTTAAGCGAAAGAGTCTAAAGAAGTGTATTGAAGAAGTTGACCAGCCCACAAGAAGTGGGTAGAGATATTTGCCAGGAGATAGAAGGAGGCAGAAACACAAAGTGAAGCATTTGCCTTGTGTTTTGATGAATTATGCGTGATGGGGAGATTTTCACGCATTTTATACTTGGATAATATTCCAAAAGGAGTGATGCTATTATTTGCCATTCTTAAAATGTGACTGGACAAAAAACCTACAAAATATTGAGTAAAGCTCTGCAGGAGTAGCAGGAAGGTTTAGTTAATCTGATGGACTTTTCTCAGGCTTTCAATATGACGCTAAAAGGAGTCAGCTGTAAAGACTTACGGGATAAGTCTTACTTCTTTACCTAAGATGTGTAGGAATAAAGGATGCCTTTGACTATAACTGGGTCAGTAACCTTCTTAAACTTTGTATAAGATCTGATATGTTTGGCCTGAGGGGGAGAGGAAGATGAAGTGATGTTAGCAAACGAGGAGCTGAACATCAAAATTGCAACTTGACATAAAAAGAGGTCACTGTACTAAAATCAATGCTCTTCAGAGGTAGCGTTGATCTGAATTTGGCCTAGGAGATGGTATACCCTAGGTTTTTGAGGTAAGTAACTTTACCTTCACTGAAAGAAAGTAGTATCAATCTAAAACTCAGGAGAAGCCATTACCTCCTGTTACTCAAATGATTTCCTACAATCACACTTTTGAGAATACAAGGAATACAGGATCACGGCCTTCATAAATAGCAATCAGGCTTCTCTGTCTACTGGAGCATCACTGCCTTTCTCACAACTTCTGATTTGATTTAAGGCTTATTTTATATTGCAAAATATGCATTGTTCTTTCATTCAGAACCCTAGATTTTGTTTAAATAAAGCTCTAGCCTCTAGCTGACACTATAAATGAATGCAAATGCAGTCAATATGGTTGGATTAATCCATTTACTGTCTCAAATCTATACTTTCTTTTTCTGGCTACCTCAGTTATAATGAATAACAATCAGCTATTCACTGAGTCTATATAAATGCTTCTAGATTATTTTTTTTTAAACTCGACAGGGTTGCAGTACATTTTAGTTGTTCATTTGGAAGCTGAAAGGATAAAAAAATGGAAAAACTGAGAAAAGCCTTTTAATTTTTTTTTTTAAAGTGATTCCATGCATTTATTGCATGGATGGCAATAAACAGAATTCTAACATCTGTTAGATGTGTTTGCTGAAGCCAGAGATTTTAGCTGTCCACTAGTATAACTGTTTTCACCTCATATCTAATCTCATTTAGTAGTTTTATCATATGTATCTGGTAAAACCCAAAATACATATGGGTCACACACATGGGTTTAATTAAAGGAAGTTGAATGTGTGCATAAGTTAGGTACACATTATTTTTTACTTATTTCAAACAATGCACCAGTTAAAAATTCCTCTCAGTTGGAATGTACCTTATCAGTCCTACTCCACTCTCCCTTACAGTAAGATTGCAAGGGCTTCCCCCTTCACTAAACCAAACTGTTCATTCATAAGGTCCCAGACTTCAGTCTTAAACGTGTGCGAGGGCAGGTAGTTTGGGTTTGGTGGTGGGGGTTTGGTTTGGTCTTTTTTTGCCCCTACTACACAGACACCACTGTTGTAATGGCAGGAATCTTCTCTCATTTTCTTCTGAAATTCATCCATGACAAGATTATATCCCTTTATCCACTTGCCAGTGTTATCCCTTATCCTAAACAGCTCTTTTCCCTCTTGCCAGGAACCTCTTGAATTCTTGGCTTTCTTTGCAGTTTGGACACCAGGGTGAGGGCAGCGCATTAAATAATCATCTCTTCCAGATTTAGAGCAGTCTGCTGAGGCTGGTGACTAGCTGAGCAGGGTCTACCCTTTTAGAAAGATGGTGAAAACAATGATTAGCTTTTCTCTAATGCCTGTGGTGACAAATGTTTGAAGAAGTAAGAAGCTTAGGTTCTCCATCTTGCAGTCTAGCTCATTCAAAGCCACATCCTTCCCTCCCTGGAGGTTGCTCTGAGCTATGCACTGTAAAATACACTGGTTGCAGCAAACCCTAACCCACATAATAATAAAACTAAGATCAGAGAGTTAGCAGGTAAATCTGGCTCTGCAGCAAAGCCTGCACAGCCTGGCTCTGCAGCCCCATCATTAATGCATTTAGCTCTGAGGTTGAAGACTTTTTGATCCCTGATCATTTCTCTCTATGCATTGACTGGGTGAATGTTAAAGTAAGCAATCTGAATCCCCATTGTAGTTTCTTACTCGAACTGTGGTCTACCTGCTTTAATTGAGCCTGCAGTGGAACAAAGCCCTGTCAGTGCGAAGTGCAGAGTAACTGGGAAATACTGTTTTATCTCTAATTCAAATTTTAGTAAATTTACCAATAGAGTTTATGCTGAGATAAGTTACCTCAGCCTTTATCTTTACATATTAACATTGCCCGTTTTCTGTAGTAAAGCATAATATATAATCATGGGGGGGTCCATTTGTCATTGAACCTGTCATTTAAAAACAAAATCATTTCTTACTAGTCCTCACAAGACACTTCCCCCAGAACAATCAGCAACTGAACTGGTGACTTATTCCCACATCAGAGAAGAATAGTTTTACTTGCCTTTTTTTCCCCTATTAGAGATATTAAGAGAAAACCCATCATATGTAAATTGGATCAAGTAAGAAATGCATGCAGACAGCAGGGGGCTTTAAATCTGTCTTTTTAGAAGTCTGATAGATATTTCCTATTTCAACCAGAGGAAACACATTACGAAGGCAAATGCTGAAGGAGGGAGATTTTTTTAATAGCTATTTTATATCCCACTTTATTCTGGGGGAAAACAGCTTTCATCTGCACTCTTGATATCCATCCATATCATTAGCATTTGCTTTTTTACCACGGGTGAACTGTTCAGAGGGAAGGTGGAGCTGGAGACCTCCTCCCCCAGGCCATCGTCTGCCTCTCTGCTGAGTGACCATTTCTCATGGGTCACAAATTGGTATCCATGAAGCAAGCCCTTAAGTGCTTCTGTCCTCATCAAATCTCTTAAGCATTTCTCTAATATCTTTCGGTCCTATTTTAGCAGAGTTTTAAATCCATTGACTTCCTGTCTTAGGTATTTTTCATGGAATTAAGGCTTGAAGCATAAAGGGAACATTTGTGCTTGTTTGGTCAATGAATGGGAAGAAGGAGAAGAAAAGTGTCCTTTTACCATCCCTCTTGTGTAATCATGCTGAGGTAAAAAAGAATCTGACCCAAAATGAACCGTGAATTGTTTTCATAGTAAACAAGAAGACATTGTCACTGAGTTTTGTTCATTATAGATTATATTTTAAAATATTTTCTCTATGAAAGGTTATTACTCTGAAAAACATTATGGAGAGCTCCTGGTAATAATTTTATTTTTTTTTATTGGTGTGCAATCTGTCATTTTAATAGTGACATAGGACCTGTCTTTGAAGATGTACAACATTAACAGTTTCTTATCATTTCTTTTTTCTTTTTTTTTTTTCTTTTCTTGGTTTATGTATCCATTGACTTGGGGAAAAAATGGATCCTTCTGCAGGAACGAGTTTCAAAAGATCATATTTTTTGGTAAGAAGTCTGTTATTTTCCAAATAAAAAATGAACAGCAGAAGTATTTCATTCTAATCAAGAAAGATGTTTGCAGAGAAACTGATGGGGACAGTAGAAGCCTTGGCGTCTTCTGCAGCTTATGTCAGTGTTGCTGCTTCCACTATTGCAAATTCATACTCATGCCAGTGATCATACAGAGCGTCAGCATATGTAAGGGTTATATATACTTCTGGATCTATGAAGCCCAAGATTTAAAGAGAGCTGTAATGTCCAATGAAATTGCTCTTTGTTTTACTGGTGAAATTGATCTTTAGAAAGAAGAGCAGTCCTTTTGCTGAGAAAAATCTATAACATTTTTTTAAGAGAGGTCGAATCAGACCTATTAACTGGAGCCATATATAAACTTACACTATTAAGGAAACTGGTGAAATATATGACTTTATTGAGTACACATATATCAAATTATTTCATTTTCAGCTCAAATATTTTCCAGTTTCAAAATGTTTAAGTCATTTAAGCAGGTTGACAAAATGTTTGCAGAGTAAGTCGATGCCTGTTTTTGGTACAAATGAAATTAATTTGAAAAGTGTATAACTTCTTTTACACTGAAATTAACCTTTTGATAGTGTTTTTAATTGATTTTGTATTTAAAAATGGTCAGTTTGCACACTCAACATTTATCTGATTTCTGTTGAAAAAGCCAGAGAATTCCTCCTTTCACTTTTTATTTCAGTGTGTAAGTATGGACTATGCATAACCGTATCATTACCAATAATTGGTATTTTTTATTACAGGATTAGTCATTATATGCTAGACACTTCTGTTTCCTAAATGACTTTTGATTTCAGTTCTAGAAAGGACTCTGATCCATGTCAGTTAGGTAAAATACAATTATCCATAAATCTATGGAGCCGTATCTGGCTTTCAGCAATCTTTTGTGGTTTGCCAGTGGTGTCAGCACTATTGAAATGGATTTACCTGATCTTGGTTGCAAGATTTGCCATGTGTTTGGCATTCATGCTTTGATCCTCCTTGTTCTTCAGGTAGTTGCTTTTCTCTTAAGTTGAAATAGCTACTCCCATAGTTGGGGGAAAAACAAAACAAAATCTCAACCTACTTAAACTGCTGGTGTAGAGGTTACAAAGCATGCAGAGTTGTTATTGACCAAAAAAACCCACTTGGTGAGTCCAAAGCTGTGCTGGCATGTGTGCTGCTGATGTAGCTGGGCAGGGGGGAGGTTGCGACCCAGGGCAGGGGCACATGGACAAGTTAAACCCTGTTTCAAAGAGCTGGAAGCACAAGACCTAACCTGCCCAGCGTCCCCGTTGGTGTAATTATCCCTAGACACATCAAGGGAACTTTTTCACGCTTCCAAGTGCCTGTTTTTCAATCTGCAACCTACTTAGTGACCGTGCTTTTAGAACACCAGCCTGCAGTTGGTTTATAGTAACACCCATCTGATTTACTCCAGTTTGTCTCAACATTTTCTGCTGAATTACTTCAATCAGCCTGACACTTTCTGCTTACTTGCTCCTGCAAAATATAGCCTTATTGAAGAACTTACTTCTACACAGCAGCTGGAGTTTCATAGGCAATACGCTTTTACAGGTCTCTTAACTACCATGTGAGAGGGTATAATCATTTAGAAGTAACACGGTGGGTCAGAAATGTCATGTCTGCTGTATAACTTGATTTTTCCTTAGCAAGATTATTATATAGAGTGTAAATCAGGAGGGCATGTGGCTCTCTGTCTTTAATCAAAGAAATTTTTCAAATGTATTAGGTCTGAGAACTAAAAGTCACTAACAGGTAAGAAAGAACAGTGGAAGCCTGTCTCTTGCAGGCTTGTTTAAAGATGTTTTTCTTATCTGAGTCTAGGTATATTTAACACACTTAAATTATGAAAAACATAGCATACCACTGAGATATGTGTCAGTTTTGCTTTGACTCAAACAATCTCTCAGTATTTTTTGTATGTAAGAATTAAAGCCAGCAAGTGCATGTTTAATATTAAGTCTGTATTTTGCTGTGTGTCAGAATCCTTATATCATTCAGACACAATCAGGGAAGTGTCCTGGAGCTTCGATAGGAATAACTGCCATGTAGTACTTCAAAGTCATGGTTGTTCGTAAACGTCACATTCCTCTCAGATAAGAATAATAAATTCTAACAGTCTGTATGTTTATAACCTTTAGAACTATTTTCGAGGATTTTGTTTTCCCCTTTTCTGTATATGGACCATTCTGATTTCTCTTAAGAACTGTATCACCTAGCAACGGCAAGGATTTGGGAGCAAAAGTTTAGTGCCTCATCAGTACCAAATGATCCTTCTCTTAAACTTCCGTAGAAATAAAGATATATAAATATATTTTACTTCTAATATCATACGGAACATTGCAATATATAAAGAATATGGTGAAAGTGGTGGGTTGGACATGATGGCCTTCCAGTGGAAGTTACTCTGACATTATATGAAACTTTATGGCCTTCATCATCCGAGTTATCTGAGTGTTAGATAGAAACAAGTATTTGTGTAGTTTTCAACAGATGTAAGAATACGGTCTTTGTCGTACCATGACTAGTAGGACCCTAAGTCCAGTGTTGTTTTCTTGGCAATATATAACATCTGATGTGTTTAAAGATAGGTGAAATTAATTCAAACTAATTGTACGTGTCTCTATAAATGAGGGCACGTGTCTTGCTGATACCGGCTGGTTGTGCCGAGAACGTTTCACTGGGCAGATCTTTAGCAGATGTTTCTTCTTTGATTTCAGTCGAGCTTTGCTACTGAACTTGATAATATAGCCTAAGATTTCTGTTTCAGCCTGGTAACTACAACTATTATCGCTCATAGTATTTTCCTGTGCTTTGTAAAAGCATTTTTTTTTCTGTGCCTCCAGCAGCAGCCAGATCATGCGTTTCCTGAAGAAGCACTTTTTTTTACTCAATGAAAATCTAAATGCAATTAATTTAATGGCATGTCTTATGTATTTATATTAAGGGAAGGTCAGTAGGGACTGAGCATTTTAAACTATTTATGTTCAGATCTTATACTGTAAGTTTATAAGCAACATATTAAAATCATCTTCTGGGCTTTATTTGCACAACATCTGACAGATGTAAAGATGGCTTCAAAACAGATGTATTCTAGAAATTTCTTTATCTTTCTTTGATTGTTTTCTCATTCAAGTTGAAATGAAAAAATCAAAATATAGGAAAAAAAACCCCAACCGGTTCATAAAATATGGAAATACTGAAAATAATTGCTCTGACACTGTTCATTAAAAAGCTTTTTTTAATTTTTCAAAGCAAAATTATGAAATGCGGATTTGAAATTAACTTAATAAAATGAAATACTAAGTCACTCCATAATTCAAAACAAAAAAAATCATTTCACGTCAACTTTTAGAAAATAAACCCTTTTTTTTTACCTGTATAAATACTAGCTAGGAAGGTTCAAATTTTTTTCTTTCTATGTGAAAAGTTTTATTTTTAAGCAAATTCTTGTGCTTTAAAATTAAGAAACTTTGATTACTGTGACCAGTTTTACTGCTGCACATAAACTGCAACTGGCCAGGCAGTATTGCCACAATGTGGTGATTTCTCTTTAAGGGATGTTATACTACCCATCCCTTATAAGTACTTTTTTCCAGTAGGAGGGAATGCAAAGAGACATGACCTATTCCAGCCAAACATTAAACACCCACACATCACATGCTACGTAATTGGTTTTATATATCAAGCCCCATATATAAAAAAAAAAAAAAGGCTTATACAAAAGGCTTATGCACCAGTTACATTCCTTTTGATTTCTCAAAATAGAGCTTGGTAATACATAAGCAAAGAATAGATTGTGAATCAGCTGTCTACACCAGCACAAACATACCCTGGGACAGTAAGTCGTGAATCAGTAATTACCGGAGAATTAGGCCCAGCACTTTTCCTTTATGACTCTGTCGAGAGCCTTAGAAATGCTTTACCCTCGACGCACTAGGATAAGTGGATCCTATACTATGGGTATCTTTGTACTCTTACTTTTAGCTATAGGTTCTCCATTTTTGTGAGAGATGAGATCATAAAAATAAAAAATGAGGAGTTTATTTGAGTAGAGCAGTTGTTCTCAGGGGACCGAAGTTCTGTTCTCATCATGAAATCCCACACGAGTAATCAATCACAGCCGTACTCATTAATGTCAAATGTAGTGGGTTCCTGGCCATTCAAGTGTCAGGTGAAAGAGGGGATTTCAGTGATGTTGTGCCCTGAAGGAAAGAGAAATGCAAAGAGGATTTCATTGAGCCTTTAACATTGAATTTTGTGTGAAAGGTTCTTTGTGTGGGAAGCCAAGAATCGGTGTGGGCAGTCATTCTTACGTGTGACTTAATCACTTGGGATGGCATTTGTTTCTATTTCTATCTGAGTGGTGATGTGTATGACTATATTTGGTTTATATGGCAAGGTTTGGTAGCAGGGGTGTTCAGGGCTTCTGTGAGAAGAGACCAGGAGCTGCGCCCATGTAAGACAGTGGCAGTTCCAGCTGGCTCCAAGAGAGACCCATGGCTGGCCAAAGCTGAGCCCGGAATGACACTGGTGGCACCTCTGTGGTATTAGAAAGGGTAAAAAAGCTGTGCAACAGCATCTGGGAGAGAGAAGTGAAACAAATGTGAAACAATTCTGCAGACACCAAAGTCAGCGAAGAAGGAGGGGGAGGAGATGCTCCGGGTGCCAGAGCAGAGATTCCCCTGCCAGCCCGTGGTGAAGTTCACGGTTAGGCAGGCTGTCACTGTGCAGCCTGTGGAGGGTAATGGTGGAGCAGATATCCACTTGCAGCCCATGGAAGAACCCATGCCAGAGCAGGTGGATGTGCAAAGGAGGCTGTGACCCTATGGAGACCCCACGCTGGAGCAGACTCCTGGCAGGACCTGTGGACCCGTGGAGAGGAGCCCACACTGGAGAAGGTTTGCTGGCAGGACCTGGACTGCACCCCGTGGAAAGGACCCACGTTGGAGAAGTTTGTGAAGGATTGACTGCTGTGGGAGGGACCCCACACTGGAGAAGGGGAAGAGTGTGAGGAGGAAGGAGCAGCAGAGACAACGTGTGATGAATTGACTGCAACCCCTGTTCCCTGTCCCCCTGGGCTGCTCGAGCAGAGGAGTTAGAGTGAAGGAGTGAAGCTGAATCTGAGGAGAAGGTGTTCGTTTTATTAGTTTTTTTTCTCACTATCCTACTCTGTTATTAATTGGCAATAAATTAAATTAATCTTCCCCAAGTAAAGTCTGTTTTCGCCTGTGATGGTAATTGGTGAGCAATCTCCCTGTCTTTATCTCGACCCGTGAGCTTTTCATCTTATTTTCTCCTCCTGTCCTGTTAGGAAGGGGGAGTGATGGAGTGTCTTGCTAGGCACCTGGTGGCCAGTGAAGGTCAACCCATGGTGATGACAAACCACTCCAGCTATGCTGTTTGGATAAAGGTGGCAGGAAAAATGTTTTTGTTAAAAAGCATTTAAGCATAGGGAGTAAATAAGTGGCAGCACTGCCCTTAAGCCAACTGCTAGAAATCAGTCACTATAAACTGAGAATTTGTTACCATTTGGATAAACTTCATATTCAGAGATTATGAGAGGGGCAGATTGAACAGACCGGCAAGTTTTCAGATGACCTTTGATTGGAGACTCCTGCACAGCAGCGAGCAGGTTTGTCTTGATTTGGTTTTGATTTCAGCTGTCCTGTTTGAAGATGTCTCTTCATTAATATGCACCCAAGTGAACTGCATCAAATATTTAACAATAAAGGGATCCGTTGGAGTTAGAGAAGATATATGTCCATAGCAGATTCTACTTGATTAGTGTTTGCAGACAACTGCTCCCCTACAAAATGAGCCCAGACTACTGGAAACAAAGTGTTTTCTTCTTGAAGTAAAATATGAATCGTAATTATCATATAAGGGACTGAGGCAATTTCACCTCTGTGCCACCAAAAGAGGGGGTATCTTGCTGCTTTTCTTCCACAGGATTGTTGCTCAACTGCCACCATGATCCGGTGACTTTAAGAAACAGAAAACTAATCCCTCCAAAAAGTTCTAAAATTACATTCTGCAGGACTGGTTTTCCCAAGAGGCTCAACATGGTGTCAGACAAGCACAGGGGAGATGATGGGAACTTGTGTTCACAGGAAAGGGAAGAAGCATATTGAGGCTGCCTATATTTACACCACCCTACAATCAAGTTGGGCTATTTTAATTCTGAAGTGTTGTAACCACGCTGTTACGTGATCTGAAGTGCTGGTGTGTTGCACTTGCTTTATCCAGCATGATGTACTCGGTCAAGAGATACTTCTTTTCCTAGAGGAAAAGTCTGATCTAAAATTAAAGTTAGTCTGAATTTCATTGGAAATTTTAACCGTTGAATGTAAAGCGCTAAAACAACCCAAATCAGAAAACCCTGAATTCGGTGGTGAGCCCTGCTGTACCCAAGTAAAACAAATAAACAAAGAAATGGTCCCAGATTGCTGAGATATGACCATTTTCATTCCACCTACTGTGAAAAGTGGGGGAATTCTAACCAAACCAAGCCAAAACCCCTGCTGAAATTGAGAAAAATAGATAGTTCCTGAGAAAGTGCTTGTTCTATTTGGGGGAAAAAAAATAAAAATTGATGCTGAAATGTCAACTAAAAAGGAAGAAGCTGTTGGATTATCAAGGTCTATTGTGTCTGTGCTTTATAAGACAGAAGAGTTCCCATCATAAAGCCAGCTGAGCAACAGTAAACTGTGCTTGTGAATGGATGTGCGGGCACAGTCCTCACACTGGTACAATGCATTGATGTTGTGGTAGTAGTAAGTTTGTAAATGAAAATGTAAAAAAAAAATAAATTGTCTTACATTTCTCTCTCAATATGAAAAAAATGTATAGTTGACCCTTCATTTTAAGTGGATCATTTACTGTATGTGTTCCTGTATGTACATTATTTGCCTATCATTTTAGGAAAGCCATATCGTATGGGCAGAGGGACCTAGACTGTTTAGCCTGCATAGCATCATGCAACTTTTTCTTTGGGTTGTGATTTAAGCACAAGTGAAATAACAGTATTGCTTTTTAAAGTACTGTTGGCAGAGGAGTCCGCTGAAATGAGTAGATTAGTTTATTCTTCAGGGATATAGCTTCAAGATTTCTCAATTAGTTACACTCCATTCTGAAGATTTTCTTAGCAACCATAATAGATGGGGTCTTTTTTTTCAATAAAAGAAGAAAGGACTATTTCTAAGTGTTTGTAAAGCTGGGTAAATGGACTAAGGAGTTTGGAAACTCTTCTGTGTAGCTGAAATTCTAAAGTAGACTTTGAGGCTGTAACGTCTTCACTGAGTAAACAGAGTCTCTGCTGTTATAGCTTATCTGTACAATTAGAGTAATGAAAAACACAAAACGCATTTTTGAAATACTCTGCTTACTTAATCTATGCCTTTCAGAACGGATAAACTCTGCACTTCTCTAAAGTTAGAGATCTACAGGTATAGCTTAATGATCACTTCTTTCAGCAGCCTTGTGTCGTCCATCTTTGTAGGATCACCTTTAAATTAGACAATTCCCAGCACTGGGACCTGGCAAGTTCAATGGGATGTCTGAGGCGGTGAAGGAGAGGCAAGACTGGGGACACAGAATGAGGTGGCTTAATCTGGTAGAGCAATATGAGGAGGAATGCTTGTCAAACTGCAGTGGGGAGCTGTCATCATAAACCACCTTTATGTCAATGGACACCGTCTTAGGTGATCCAGCTGGTTTAGGAAGAGAGGACTTAGACTTTGAAAGTAACTGTTCTCCTGAATAATGAAGGATAGTTTTAAAAGGGGGAGTAGGGGAAATGTCTGAACTTCAGGCAGAAAGAGGTATTGCTTTTTCCTGGCTGGGTTAAAAAACCCTTCCTTGTGATTTTTTTGCATCCACTTAAATAAAAGCCTAAAGGAGAAAAGTAGTCTGGGTTGTAAACTTTCATTTTCTGTGTTGAGGCAGTGTTCATTAAAACAGATCAGTTGCAACCTCTTGCACTAAAAGATTACACTGGAAACGAGATCAGAAGCTACTTGTGCCCGCTGCCACTATTAGAAGGAACATGGTAGGCATGAGATCATTGTCACTTCTGAGCTGTTGAAAGAAATATAAAAAGGTAAAGATGTTGACAAATATCTCAAACTGTGCTTATGAAATTGTGTGTGATAAATTATAGATATAAGAGGTTATTTCAAAAGTACCCCAAAACTATCTTTGCATTATTGATGCCAATCAGCATGTCAGGCTGAGCCTTGAAAAATTTTAACCCTAAAGTTTTTGTTAGTTTGGTTTGTGGTTCAGCTTCATGAAGTCCAGAAAAAAAAAAATTCAGCAGACATAATTTTCTTCCTTCAAGACCCTCACTGCAGAGTCAACAGCAGGTTTGATTTGGTGTGTTGTGAACATCTAGAAAAATACATATAGCACACAGAGCAAAAAAGTTTGCAGATCCCTTCCCTCTGCTCAGATATATTCTTATCAGACCTCAATGAATGTAACATGTTCTCTGACTTAATGTGTTGCCTCCAAAATGCTGGAATAGTTTGTGTTTCTGAGACCAATTTCTTAGTAAATGGAAGATTTTTCCATTCATTTACTAAAAAATTCCCACTAGAAGTTTCCTTCACATCTCATGGCTTGGCGGGGGCTCATGCCTCCCCCTCGCCTCCCTTCTTCAGACTGATCATTTATCTTATTAGGGAAAAACAGCATATGTGATTATTTCTGGTTGTTATGCAGCAGTGGAAATCATCCAGTCTCTTCCCCCTGGCCTGCGTTCCCAAGGAGCCACCAATTACTGAGTCTGAGTTTTAACCGCTCCTCATAAATCAATGCTATTAAAATCATTAAACAGTGATGTAATTTCAATCCAAAGTATAGTTTTATTGCGTTTCGTTATTAATAATTTTATCAAAATGATCATTTTCTCTTAAGTAGTTTAATGGGCTTTTTTAATATCTGCATCCAGCTGCACTTTATCACTCAATGTATCTCCTTTGCGTGTCTTCAGCCCACATCTGCTGACTCGATGGACTCGTACCGTGCCAGTGAAGAGCCTTGTGAAGTGCGATGCAGCTTTGGGAGTAGGGAGGGATTCTGCTTTGCTTAGTGACAGCATGACTGTCAGCTCAAAGCTTTCTCTGCAGAATCTGCCTGACTAATGACAATGGAAAGGCCAGAAAAAAGCACAGCTGGGGCTGCTGTTCCCAGGTTGGGATGGAAGCCCTGAGGGTAGAGAACTCATCTTTTAGCTGAGTGCATTTGACATGGGAGATATTAAGAGAAAATCAGCCAGCATTCCCATTACACCTTTTCAACATTAAACTGCACCTTGATCAATTCTGGCTGAATTTCCTTCTCAGGATATTCTTCTCAAAATTATACTTCGCTTTCTTCCTTTGTCAAAGCTGAATCTACTGTTCTCCTGAATATACTAACCAAGGATGTATCAATTCATTATGGAAGCCGTGTGTCAAGTTTAAGATATTTCTAATAAGAATGGAATCTAAGTCTTTTTTAGCACTAAATCTGCCTTGTAGTCTCAAATGTCAGAGGTAATTGTAAAAAGATGTTCTAGCGCTCGCCAGTGCGTGTGAGAGTGCGCATATTTATGTGTGTGCATATCTATCAATTTATGATTATGAAGTTTTGTTTCCAATTTCATACCTGTTTCTGTTCTTTTCTCCAATTGTTCCTATTTGTATGCATATTTTAGTAAAAGAAATTCTAAAGAAATTTAAGAAAAACATAATGTCAAGTACAGAAAAAATAGTTTCCATCTAGATGTTAGTAATAATACATTATAAATGGGGTTTATTTCAATTTCCCAGCTAGACTGTTAAAGCTTGTTAGTATGAAATCCTCTCTTTTCTTCCATCCACATAATGATTATTCTGTAGCTGGCTCTGCATAACTTGATTATATTATGTTCTCAGGGCCGTTGCTGGAGTTGATGGAGACCCTGATTTAGTTCATATGGAAATCCAGGACCCCAGTGGAGGTATGCAAATGAAAATGTTATCAATTGATACCCTAGTGTATAGTCATTTCTCTTTGTTTTAGAGAGTACTTTGGGGATTGTTTTTAAAACTAGTCAGAAGAGAAATTGTGCAAGTCAAATTCTTTCTCTGTTTATCTGTAGTCAGCAAAGCTGTCCTGTTATATAAAAATATAGTATAATTTAAAATTTACTTGTTTTCCACTCTAAGACGAATTGACGTCAAGATGCTATGCTCCACTGAAAATGTCCATTAATAGTGCAATTTATTCTGGCAGTTAAACATTGAACATTTTTTCCTGATTTGCAAATAAAACTGGCAATGCAGCGTTAGTGCTGGGTAAGTGTCTGTTAAAGTGAATTGTTGCATATGTCGGTCCTACTGCACTAACCACCATCTCCCAGAATTTCCTCGTGTTACAGTGTCCAGTATACTTTGAGACTTCAAAGGGAAAATAAATGAAAAAGCAGATTAGCAGTCAGGATGTGCTGTACTAAAGAGTCCCCATGATTCCAAAAGCTTGTATAGTTTCTTGTTACCAATTGTACTCTTGAAAGATAGTTTAATTCCTTGACTCAGATCATCTAAGTTCCTGTACAGTCTTGAAAAGAAGTTGTAAGGAATGCACAGTTTGACTTTCCCTGATCCAGTAGCTTTTCTTCATTTCAGCCCTATTAAAAAAATCAAAGTTACCATGTTAAATTCTGGGTGACAAAGTTTCTAAATCTTTCAGCAGTGAGATTTCTGAGACTTGGTGACCCCTGCACAGCCCCATCAGCAGCGCTGTTTAGAGACAATGTAAGATGATTCTTCAGGAGCTGGATGGAAAGATTTTTTTTTTATTTATTTATTTAACAGAAACAGCAGAAAAAGAAAAACTCTCATGAAATATCTCCTGGCTGGGTTCTCAACTAACTGGCTTAGTGCACTTGTGGTCAGTACAAGCATCACCATTGATTTTAGTGGAAACAGCACCTTTGTGCTACCTATCTGAGGAAGAACTGTAGTGCTTGTCATGTGAATTATGAATAGCTGCAAGACTTTTCGATGGCCCATTGCTGTGCTTGCTCAAATATCCTTGTGGTGATGATTTGGACAGCAGGAGAATTTGGATTGACTCTAGCTGCTTCTTAAACAGATCCAGATTTTAAAAGAAATATTTGTATCTAGTACACTAGTTTGGCCTTTTCTAATTGAAAGTCATAAAGTGTGGAATGCATTTCCTATCACACTGCAAAAGTAATGAAGCACGTGCATGGGGGTGCATTGTTTGCTCTTGCATACTGTGTCTGGAGCATGGGGAAAATTGGTGATCTGGACACAGGATTGTGTACATAACATTTTTGTTACTGCTCTTGGGAAGGTCACTCAAGTACTTTGTGCTCAGAAGCTTGTGACGAAGGGTGAGCTGTACAAGGTCTTGAGTCTAGGAGAAGGTGTTTGGGCCACAGCTGGCGTGAGATATGATTATTGGCTCTGCTCTCTCTGATAAGAGCAGATTGCATCAAAGACACGGTAATGCTGTTCTAACAGCCCAGGCAGAGAGGATACTGCTTGCTCATTGCTAACTGGAGAGCAAGAGAGAGGCCATAGCCTCCACAGATACAAATCAGTCCAGGCTTTTTCAGCAAGGTATTTACTCTGAATATATAAGTCCTGCCCCAACAGAGCAGTTCCAATAGTGTGTTAATAGTGTGTCTTAACTTTCCTACAGAGGTTTGAAAAGAGCCTTTAAAATTCTGCATGCTATCAAATGAAGTCTGATTCTCTTCTTGCTCATCACAATTTTATACTGGGGTTGATCGATTGATTTCAGTTATGTTGTGTCAGGCTGCCGTTTCTCCAAGTGAATAATTCGTCTCTGTGCATAGGTTAAGTGAGAAAAGAGGCTCCTTCTATTATCCCCACCCATGAATGTCTCATTCATCTAACCCCTAATCTCTCTGGACCAGCAAAATTTGGATAATAACAGGCTGCCTCCCGGGAATGATCTGAACTGTAAGCAGTTAATATATTCTCAGTACATTGGAGATTGAAAAACTCTTGTATGAGGGTTTAGTATAATAATTTTACAACTAACTTGACTGGCAAAGGCAGTGCTTTCCCTACATGAATAACATTTTATACTGCTTGCTTCTTTTTCCCTTGGTAGCCCTGTCATGTGTTTCTGTCTCTCTTCCCTCAGGTTATCGTTACATCACTTGCCAGATTCAGAATTGTTCTGATAAGACAATGACAGTCCAGTTTGCTGGTGGCACTGATCGGGATTCCCTCACTGTGCAGGATGACTACATATTTCTTCAGGTACTGCCACTTTCTTCTGGAGAGACAGTCCATTTTCAAATTCGAAAATAAAATTTTAAACAGTGCAGCAACACTGTAATTTAGGAGCGTGGAGAAACCTGTTCCAGAGTATGCATGGTAATTTAGGAATTTTTACATGGAATGAAGCATTCCTTTATCAGACAAAAAAAAAAAAAAAGAAGCATCTTTAACCTGTGCAACCAGTTGCCTGTTTATTTGGTTGATTTTAATTTATCAATGACCTAGCTTTAACAAGCCGGAGACTTTCAATTAGATTGTGTGGTTCAAAGTTAATTTTTGTAAATGTAAATGTCTTGTATGCTGAGCAGAATGCAACCCTTTTGTTTTTATGCTTACAACCTCTTCTGGGTCCTTTCCAGTACCGCCATAGCGCAAAAAGGTTACCTGAGAAGAGCATCCAAGAAAAGCCACTGACAGAGTAGCAGCTCAGCTTCTTCACATGGATTCTCTTGTGAAGAGGTTTTCCTGGGAAAGAATTTATACAGATGCACTTAGGAAATGAAAGGGTGAAAGAGCTATAACTGGGAAGTTTGGAGCAACTTCTGATGGTCCAAATTGCATTGGGGTTATTTCATTCCCAAACTGCAAGACCTGCGTGCAGAAACCTGGGGTGGGACTCCATCAGTCTTATGGTACCACATACACCTCAGGCACACTTAGATTCATGTCATTTTATATGCTTGGGACTGGTCGTGATTTGAATCTGTCAGAGCTACAAACTTCTGAAAGGAAGGTTATGTCTTACCTGTTTTTTTAAGATTTTCCTAGGAAAGTTGCTTGTACCTTCCTCAGTGGTTGGCTGTCATTTTTCCCTTACTTTGATATGATTTGCTTGTTGCAAAGGCTTGTTTATCGGCTCTGGCAGGAAAGCAATGTTGTGGTGATGGATAGCTCTCCCCACCACCACCTCGGTGTACATCAGATTGGCTTCTTTGCAGCTTTCCCCCATTGTGGCTGTTTCTTCCAAAAGGATGTGTAAATTGGTGACGAGACAAAAGATATCTTCTTGTTTCCCATAGTGGTTTCAAAGGCCCACATGGCTTAGAACATTTAGCACCACAAAGACACGGTAAAATGGATTTGGAAAAGTATTTTTGAATTAAAGCAGGCATTTTTCAGCTCAGGTCCAGCACTCATGGCACCTGTTTTGCTCAAAGGTGGTATTACCCATGGCTCCCCCCAGGCACACTCTAAAATCCATTTCACGGTGTGTAGACGGTGAGAAGTGCTTCTCACCATGTGAACTTCCAGGCTGCTGTGCTCAGCAAAACACAGGCTGCTTCCTCTTTGAGCATTCTGTTTTGCTGGACATCTTGTATAAATGCTTCTCGAGCTGTTGTTATTCTGTCTCATGCCAGGCATGGGCAGACATGAAATGGAAGTGCAACCTGGAAATGTACACATAAAGTAATGGACGGTTGCTACTAGCAAAATGATGCCATTGGTAATGTAATCTCTGGAGATTTGAGATATGTCAGTGCCAGTAGATGAGATGTGCATGTATTCCACATGAAGGAGAAACATCTCTAGTCTTTGCCTTTCAGACTTACCTGCAGTAATTCACAGTATATAATATACATCTCTCTTATCGCTAAATTGTTTTACAGTTAGCCCTATCTGTGTTAATGGAGGATAGAAGATAATTCTGGGATCCTATAGTCACATCTGAAGTGCAGCCACCCCTGAGGTGTGATGCAGGACACTAAACTGTTCCAGTGAAACCACACAGCAGCTACACATCTGAGAAACAGCATAGTTTTGAAACCACATGGAAATTCTTTTATCGCTAGACTAAAATATTGCTATGTAAGTTAGAATATTGCTATATAAGTTAGAATCAGACCAGGGACTCCTCTTAATATCTCAGCAGTATCTGTCAGAAAGAAGATGGGACAGATGAGCCTTATTGCCCCTGGCATCACATCCCCTCAGCTGTGCAGCTGTGAGTCAGAGCGTTGCAGGTCTCCACTGCTAATCCTGGCCCGAATCTCAGACTTTTACCATCTTAGAGGAAGATCTCAACCCCATTTCTTTAGTACGTCTATATCCACAAAGATCAGGAACTTCCTAATACTCATTTCTTTTCCAGTTTGCACTGACAGGCAGTTTCAGAGGTGATTTTAGTAGGAGGATTAAATTTTCAACACTGTTTTTAAGCACAGACCAGCCTTTAATGTCAGCGAGGCTTGCCACCACTAGCTGCTTCGACTCCGATTCTCTGCTGCCTGGCATCGTCTTCAGTCATTTAAAATGAGTGACATACAATAAATGCATAATGAACAAGAAGGCTATGAAAAGATGGATAAGACTGCTATTTAACACTAATTAAATAAATGGTGAGGTTTTTGGTTTAATCCATAATTTCACAAATCACATTCCTAACGGGCATCACATTCTACCACAAAAAAAATGAATTTGTTTAAAAAAAGAGGGAGAATAATTATAATGTTAAATACTTTGAAATCTTTAAAATATTCAGTCAGGTGGACTTGCTGTCATGCATCAACTCTATTTTTACCAAGCCAAGTCAAGTTTGCATGCTTCAGCATAGGCCGTTTTCCCGATCAGGTTCCCTTTTTAAACGCAAAATTTGAGGAGAAAACCAGTGAGATTAGGGTAGGATTTTAAATGGATTTTCTAAGTCAAAGAAAGAAGATGAGTCTGTTTGCTTCTGTTCCAAATTTTACACATTTCATTTCACTTATTCCATTTTCTTTTTTGATCAGTCCATTCCTGCAAAGCAGCCACCCTTTATAAACTTAGTGAAAATGACTGAATAGCCATTACCTAGCTGATCTTCGGGGCGGGGGGGTAGGGAGGGATGTGAAAAATATGTGAAATATTATTTACAAAAAGCTAAAACCTTTGCTAATCTAATCTGATGGAGCTCAAGAGGCTTAGTTTGAAATAGGTCTTAGTTTATAGACCAGCACAGATTTTGGCGTTACATTTCTGTCTAGAAAAACAGGAGGCGGCTGTTAGTTGAGTATTTTCATCAATGATTATTTAGAATCTTCCTTTTGGTAGTTTGGAACAATATTTGCATTGCTTTTTTTGTGAATAAGGTAAAAGTCTTAAAATGACCAGTGTATCTGCTATTGCAAAGAGGAGAAAGGGGGTAATGAGTAATAGTCATACAACTGTGTTCCTTTCAATGCGCATTTCTGTTGGCTTTCTTTGGTGAAAATTTTCATAAGCCTCCAAGTATTTTACATAAAACCTAATCTGTTCCGCACATGCCAGCAGTTGAAATACATGTTTAACCTCTGTATTTAAGCATATAATTGTGTCTTCAGGAGGTATTGCTGACTTTCAAACTGACCGACTAATGGATTCAGAATTGCATCATTATCCTCCATGTGGCATGTCAGCATCTTGCATGGGGAAATGTTTTATCCTGTATAGAAAATATTAGTCAAATATAGCTAATGCTTTACATAATGTTAGCATAATTTATTTAGCCTTTATTGCTCTGCTTTGAATAGCGCTCTTGGAATACTGCTTGCCCTTGAGGTACCTGGTGTTCATGGCCAGTGTACCTCCTCCCTACCTCTTACTGGGAGGATGCTGCAGCCTGGATTTCTACAAAAGGGCAGATATGTGGGAAGCCTATAGGTACCAAGGTATCAATAAGGACTGGGGACAGTGAGATGCTGAAGTCTCAGGTATCACCCATGACAGCTGGAATGGCAAAAGAGGAAAGTAAATAACTTTTTTTCTTCCTAAAGAAAGGGGGAGCATAAGAGTTTCAGTCTTTTTGGACTCTATTTTCTCACAATTTTTTATGTATTCTTTTAGGAGTACACTGCAAATTAATCACGTGTAATAGAAGTAATAGCTGTGTATTTCAGTTGCAGGTTAAAAAAAATAGTCTTCCATTGCAGACTCTTTAGATTTAACATAAGCTATTTCTGGTTTTCCTTTGTATAGACAACATCAGCAAATCGGACCAAGTATTATGTGTCTTACCGTCGCAATGGCTTTGTACAGATGAAGTTGCCAAAATATGCATTGCCAAAAGTAAGTATACACATTTTTCTTCCTATGTATATATTTTAATTCTTCTCTTTTAACCTAAACCAGCTTTGTTGTTTTTTGTTTTTTGTTTTTTTTTTTTAAACTCATTATTCTGAGATCATAATTTCTCCTTGCAAAGATTTCTGAATCCCATTTGTGGTGTATTCTTACCCTACTGTTTTTATTTTTATTCTAGAAATGCAGTAGCTCATAAAGTGTAGAGGGCAAGAACATAGGATAGCTTATTTGTCACCAGTTGCCACAACAGTTTTTGAGCTCTGCTTCCATGAAACAGAGCTACACGCCCAATGGCAATGTAATGATATTGAGCGAGTGTTCTTTCAAGAATCAATTATAGTTTAATTCCACATGGTGCTTTCTGGTATAAGCATGAATAGTAATATAAGAGCATTTTACCAGTTGATGGTGCTCTATTTCATTAAAGAATCCCAATATGATCTTTAATTACTTAACAAAATGGCAAGGTTTGTTGAGAGGTTCCTTCCGTCTAGCATATTTTTATAGTGACAAGGTTTCTGTATTTGCATAGTAAATTAGCAATAAAGCACAGACAGATATTTACATATGGTCTAACTGATGCAATTGAATTTTTTTGCTGGACTTAATGTGTTTCATAACTTTATGTATAGTTAGAAGGCTTCTACAGTCCTGAAGAAAAATGGCTTGGAGTTTTTAAAGACCCAGCTGGATAAAACCTCAAGTAACCTGGTCTGGCCTCACAGCTCACCCTGCTCCCAGCAGGAGGTCGGTCGAGAGACCTCCTGAGGTTCCTGCCTTTTCGTGTGGTTCTATGTGATTCTGTCGCTTACTTAGTAGAGAACTGAGATGTGATTTTTGTATGTCTTGAAATGCACAGGTTTAATTCATTGCTCACCTAATGACGGACAGTGGAGTACAATGTATTTCCTTTTCTTCACAAAGTATGTGTTTAATGTTGTTTTATCATCTTCAGGTTTTTTTGTTTGTTTGTTTTTAGTCTAAGCGGTGGTCCATAGTCTTCTGGTTTTAAATATACAACATATTAACAAAACCCTCAAATCAAATCCTCAGATATTATTTGGGATATGCTCCTAGTAGCACTGTGGAAATAGCTATTTATTTATTTATCTTTTTTGACAAGAAATGTATAGCCAAGGACAGGTAAATATATCAACACTTCCACATAATTATTTCAATGTTTTTAAGGCCTTCAGTGTAGCCTTTATGCTTTCTTAGGGGGATTTATAATGAGGAAAACAACAGGAGAATATCCAGTTGTAAATGTTAAAACATGCCAGATATGCACACCCTGAGGGACTGCAAACCTTGGGCAGCTTCTGCTGGGACAGGGACACTCCAAGGGACTGCAGCCCACGGGTGACCTGTACTGGAACAGAAGAAAACAAGAAAGGAGCAATGGAGGAAAGCAAAGAATAAGCAAGGAGCAGCAGAAAGAAACCCTTCTGCAGATGACCCCAACCTCCTGCACAGCCCATTGCCTCACTGAAGTAGTTGGGAGGAATAAAATTAAAGGAAGGTGGAAACAAGGGACTTGAGAGTAGGAAGGGGGGAGAAGAGGTGTTTGGTTACAAAAGCTGATCCTGGAGAAGGGGGAGGAAGGATGGTTCCCTAAATGTTTAATTATTTATGTTTTTTTTTCAAATACCCAAATCAGTAATTAAGCATGTGTGTTCGCTGGCAATAAATTAAATCACGTAAATATCACCAAGTCATGAATATTTTGCTGATGGCAAATTTCCTAAAGAAGTGTCAGCACATTAGTGCAAGTGTTGACTATGCTAACTTGTGCAGGCAAATGTTTTCTGTTGGGAAATGGAAGGGTAGAAATCTTATAAGAGAAACCTGGGCATTTCTTCCTTCTGCTTCTGGATGGCCTGTGCAGGAATCTGCACCTTTCCATTGCAGTTTCCTTCTCATTCCCAGTAATCTGCTGCATTTGGCCAATGCAGCACTGTTTCTCCTTCCTGATACTGCCATCACGTAGAAGATGGACATACTGACCCAAACTTTTAAAAGTTGCACAGGGTGTTATGACTGTAGACAGTAGTGGATAATTAGTCAAGCATTCAGGAAAGTGATTTTTTTTTTTTTAAAGTTGTAGGCGGAACTATACATCCTTAATGACACATGCCTCTGATGTACATATCAATATCACAGTACACTATATTAATAAAAGGCATGTTATTTGGGTTCAGATGTAGCTATCTGACACAGCTCAATAAATGCGTGGAGGTTGTCAGAACTCAAGAACTATACGAGACTATTCTCTTGTAGGCATCCACGTTTGTAATAGGTGAGCTTGCATCAGTTGTGAAGAGCAGCAAATGCTATGGGAAGTCTGGAAGCACGGCACACAGTGGGTGATCTAGATCTCTGTTCCATGGAGATTTCCTTGGCAGCAAAACCAGTTTAAGAAGTCCTCCCCAGTCATTTATTTCTACTACTCCTCTGCAGTCCTCTATGACCTGTGTTGTGTTTGCGGCACTGCGCTATAAACAAGATCCACACAGCAATCTCATTGAAAAATAACCCTGAAAAAAAGTATAATTTGTTTTTCAAAAAGGCAGATCAAGAGGTGACTTGATTGTAGTGAAGAAGCCTCCTTATGGAGAGAAAATACGGTGTCTTAAAAGCGTTTTAGTAGAGAAAGACCCACCATAGCTGGGAGCTGCATCCAGACACATTCAAATTAGAAATGGAGCTTAATTTCCTAATGGTGTTGGCGATAACATATTTGAAAAAGTGCCAAGGAAAGTGACAGATATTCTAGGTTTTGAAGTTTTCAAATCATAACTGAGATTTGCTCTAACCATATAGAAGTTATTTGCTCCTCCTGTATCTTATAAAACAATCGGAAATTCTCTGGTTGGAAAGACAGCAGAAAGTGAACTAAGTGATCTAATCATCACTTTTAGCCTTAAAATCCATTAATCTGCAAAGGGTGCTGAGTTTACTGGGCATATGGTCTTACTGAATGCATTTCTGACATACTCAAAAAATGTCAGTCATAACTCACTAGTATTTCTGTCATATGTAGTCTGGATTGTTTGAAATAGTGCTGCATGCTGAATTCTTTGTCTTGGAAAATACGGGTTTTGTTTATTTGTCTTTTTTTTTTTCTTTCTAAGCAGATTAACTCCAGGCTTGACTGAATAAATAAATTAGAAGTTAATGGTTTCATTTTGAATAGAGTCAATAGCAAGCTAGGAACAGGATGACTGTGTCATTTGGAAAAGGATGTTTTTGTGTTCTTCCTAGTTCAGGCAGTACCTGATGAGTGGAACGAAATAAACTGTATCTCTTTAGCATTTTTATGATGCCTCCAAGAGAAGTTTCTTGGGTATCTGCACAAAACAGAGCTGAAAATTTCACTAAGAGGGCCTGGAAGCCAGACATGCATTAGAACAGTGCTGAATGGGAGAGATTTTAATATCTTCTAGAAAAGATAAATTTTTTTAAAGTGATTTGGTACCTTCGCATTACAGCAGAAATTTTAAATACTGCAGTAAATAAGAACACAGCACTGAAATTTTTCATCACACTATATTTCAGTGGGAATCATCAGAGTGTAGTAGAAATGTATCTTCCAGTCCAGTTTGAACAGAAGGAAAAAGATTCATATGAACAAATTTCTGATGAAATTTTGCAAAGAAGCAGGATATCAGCAAAGACACCGGCACATTAAGAGTACATCTAGAACACGTGACACTGGAGTTGCTACTTTTATGGTCGTAGGAGATAAACAGAATGAAAGCATTTACAAAGAATTTGTTTAAGTTTGATTAAAACTAATAGATTTTGAAAGAACTGAGTTCAGTTTTTTTTAAGTATTAGATTCTGCCTAACCAGGAGATGAAGCGGCTCTGAAATAGGCTATATTTAATTTTTCTCANTAACATGCATTAGAATGGGAGAATTAGTGCTGAATGGGAGAGATTTTAACATCTTCTAGAAAAGATAAATGAAGATAATGAAGATAATATGAAGCGGGTCTGAAATAGGCTATATTTAATTTTTCTCAGAAGAATTGGATGAAGCTTCCAAAAATTGCTTTCCAAGCGGTCTCTGTAAAGTGCTTCATGTCACTGGCCAGAGTTTTTGAGCAGTGATTGCGTACAGGGAAGGAAAACTCTAGCCAAGTCAGAAGATACTGGTCAAGGACGTGTCTAACAACATTAGGAAGCTGTGCAGGAAAACCAGGCTCTAGCCTCAGGGAATAGCGCTGCGCTCTTCAGATACTATTCTTGTGTAGCACAGATGCGTTTCATGGTGATTTTATATATGGATGTAGAATGAATATTTTCAGACTGAGTAATTACAAAATGTTCTTGATGTCTCTTTTTCCTTTTGATATGAAGAAGTTGAAAATCTAAAAAAAAAAAAAAATCAATTGTTTTATATTGTTTTTATTGGCATTTGTGTCTGTCTTTGTCCAAAGGTACCCCCAAAGAGAAACCTAGGAAAGGGTAAATGTTTGTCTTTGGACATATCTCAAGGCCTCCTTACTTGTGAATCAAAGGCTGCTAAAAGCAACTTCCAGCCAAGCTTTACATGCGCTAAGCTTCTAGGCTCTGGCTCCACAGTGCCACTTAGATCACCTTTTTGTGACACATCATAGCTCTGTGTGTGTGGAGAAACCAGAGCTGTTGGGGGACATCTAATGAACAGAATTCAGATTTTTTTTTTTTTTTTTAGCTTTTTGGCCTGCTGTTGAGAGAGATATTTTTTTTAATAGTTTGTTTGATACTGACACTGCATTGAATCACACAGCTGTCTCCTGCGTTTGACAGGAGTCAAGTGCTGGATGCTGCCAGGCAGAGTGGTAGCAAAGGGTGATAGAAAAACCATATTCAAGGCTGCCTGTATGCTCCCCAAAATAGAAGAGGAAATTTGGAGTGATTGTATTAAAACTGAATTGACTTTTAGGCTATATTCCATTTTACCAGGATTGCTTGTTCTCTGCTGCTAGAGGTAGATCAAAAGTGAATAACTGGTAGGAAATGAATACCAAAATCAAGCCAAGAGCAGCAGGATTGCTTTTGTGTCATGGGATGGCTTGCTAGGCATGCAGATGTGTTCCAGGGAGATCTAGTGTAAGATCCAGGGAGGTCCAGCGATCCCCCTTGGGCTGTATTTAGCCTGGAGTAGGGGTTCAGCCGCCGCTGCTGGGAGAGCAGCTCTGCCAAGGGGCACGGGCTGCAGCCCCATCCGGAGAGTCGTCATGTTTACGTTGCAAGAAGTTCCTGCAGCTCTGATTGCCCTTGCCTAGAGAAGTCTGGTGTGGAGAAGGAGGAGTATGTTGGGTTCTGGTCCTTCTTTGGGATTTTGAGTGGTGCTGTAATGTGACTAACAATAAAACTGGGAGATAGTTCGTTCTGAGAGTTTAAGCAAAAAATCTGTTAACAAAATTGCTGACCAAACCAGGGAATCTGCTACAAATTAGGGTAGTTTTACTGTTGCAATTTAGAAGAACTTAATTATTCTGAGTCCCTTCGCACCTCTGGTAAATAAACTCCATTGATAATGATCTCCTTTTATGAACTGATGCAAGGCATTCATTGATTCTGCATTTGTTCATGCCAGCTACAAAATCTTAATAATGGGAGAGCTTTATTGTCTGTTATACCCTACTACAATTCAGAAAGTTTAGTTCTGAAAAGATATGGTGTGGAAAAAGCTTCTTTCATCTATTTTGATCTATGTATGTCTTTTCAATCTTGTGAAATAGGCAATAATGTAAAATTTTTCACATAACCAAGATAAGAGAATACAGGGGAAAAATAAACAAAAATAATAGAAGTAAAAATCCTATTGCCTTAGAAATAAGTTACAATCTTTAATGCATTCATGGTAATATGAATCTTTTATACATGCCTTTCATCAACTCCATATATTCTTTTTATTTGATTATCCCCTGGTGCCCTTCTCAGGGGCTCAAAACAGGCCTACCTCTTCCTTGCCTCAGTCTGAGACATACATCATTATTTTAACCACAGGTTTTCTTCCAAACTTGTCTGTTCATCCAAACTTGTCTGTATCATCCAATAATAAATGTAACGCTATCAAGAGTAAAATATTTTGATCAGTTTTACTCTTTCTCCCTAAATAGCCATCGATCTTTTGAAGCATGTATTCCCTTCTCTATCAAACTCCCTCTTACCAAAACTTTTTCAAGGATTCCTTAAATGGGCCCATTCATTACCAGCAGAAATGGCAGGAAAGATTCCTGGAGCCCTTTTATCAGCAAAGTTCTCTTGAGGCTCTGGCTGCGTGATGGTTGGATTACGCAGTACTGAGGCTATGAGAGCTCAATTAGCAAGGCTCTTAGTCTCCCAAGAATTATTTCTCCGCTTGGGCAGCCCCTTCGCCACCTCTGCCGTCCATCATTTGGGGAGGCTTAGGCTGACATTGTTCCTCTGTGCCAGGCAGAAAAGCAGAGTGCAGCTGCAGCAGGACTACTTCTCCAGCCTTCCAAAAGTCCATTGGAGTGGCTGTTGAACAAAGAATAAAGGGAAACAAAATAGAAATACAGGTAGCAGTGGCATTCTCCTGGGGAAACTGGCTGCTCATGGCCCGGACAGGTGTACACTTCGCTGGGTAAAAAACTGGCTGGATGGCCGTGCCTAGAGAATGGTGGTGAATGGAGTTAAATCCACTTGGTGTCCGGTCACAAGTGGTGTCCCCCAGGGCTCGGTGCTGGGGCCAATTCTCTTTAATATCTTTACCAATGATCTGGATGAGGGGATTGAATGCACCCTCAGTAAGTTTGCAGATGACACTAAGCTAGGCGGGCGTGTTGATCTGCTTGAGGGTAGGATGGCTCTACGGAGGGATCTGGACAGGCTGGACCGATGGGCTGAGGCCAATGGTATGAAGTTCAACAAGGCCAAGTGCCGGGTCCTGCACATGGGTCACAACAACCCCATGCAGTGCTATAGGCTTGGGGCGGAGTGGCTCAAAAGGTGCCTGGCGGAAAAGGACCCGGGTGGATGGCCGGCTGAATATGAGCTGATAGTGTGGCCAAGGTGGCCAACGGCATCCTAGCCTGTATCAGGAATAGTGTGGTGAGCAGGACTAGGGAAGTGATCATCCCCCTGTACTCGGCACTGGTGAGACCCCACCTCGAATACTGTGTTCAGTTTTGGGCCCCTCACTACAAGAAGGACATTGAGGTGTTGGAGCGTGTTCAGAGATGGGCTACAAAGCTGGTGAGGGGTCTGGAGGACAAACCTTATGAGGAACGACTGAGGGATCTGGGGTTGTTTGGCCTGGAGAAGAGGAGGCTGGGGGGAGACCTTATCACTCTCTACAACTACCTGAAAGGAGGTTGTAGAGAGATGGGAGCTGACCTCTTCTCCCTGGTGACAACTGATAGGACGAGAGGAAATGTGTTCAAGGTATGTCAGAAAGGTTTAGATTAGCTATTAGGAAAAGTTTTTTCACTGAAAGGGTTATTAAACATTGGAATAGGCTGCCCAGGGAGGTGGTGGATTCGCCATCCCTGGAGGTGTTTAAAAAAAGGGTAGATGTAGTACTTGGGGACATGGTTTAGAAGTGGTTTTGTCAGGGCATGTTAATGGTTGGACCTGATGATCTTAAAGGTCCCTTCCAACCTCAGCTATTCTATGATTTGATGCAGTAGAAGTATTCCTTTCCTGGGCGGTGTCACAGCACTACCCAGTGAACGTGAGCTGGAGCATCTGTCTGGCTCCCCAGTCATACAAATCCAGCTGAAGTGGATTCAAGGAACTGTTCTTTTCTTCCCAGTGTAACTTGTTATTGATTTCTCTCCTTGCACCGTTTTACTCGGCCAGGCAAGGAAGATTAGGAAGATTATCTTTGGGATATTTGCCATCCAGTTACCTTGATTGTATTTAAGAGATTACAGGGGTATAAATGTGGTGCAACTAAAGGTCAAGGCTGAGACTACACAGCATTCAGTGCTTACAACTGTAGTGCTTCTGCTACATTTATTCCTCATGATTCTCTGTTTAATTTATCATTTGCTTCAGGTTAACGTATCGCCCAACCACAGCATTAAAAGATTGCAGAGGGGCAAAATTCTGACATTGGACTGAAAATTGTAAGACTTGAAAAACAGGAATTTTGAAGTTCTTTTCTATTTGCCTTATTGACTAAAATGCCACAGTCCTTCCTGTGTAGCATTTTATCGCCTGCGCTGAATGTTGCCTACAGTGTTTTCACTTAATGATATTTCCCATGTCATCAGCACATTGTACTACGCAAAGGAGCGCTGGCTTGCTGTACAGTCCTTGTCATCTTCTATATCCTTCTGTCTTCAAGGTGTAATTGTATTTATTTGTGTCATAGGGTTTTTTATCATGGTTAGTAATATAGTAAACCATATAGAGCATTTCTTGAATATAAAATTCTATGAAGTATTAGCAGACTTACAGGATGATGAGTTACTAAGTGTAGATGGTAAAGGGCTGTATACAGTGAAAACAATGTATTTCTATATCCTTCGACCTCTAAACCTCTTTCCTCCTGCCTATTCTCAGCTCCCAAAAACTCAACTCTTTTAATTTTTTAATGATCTTGTGCTTCTTGACTGATATTTGATTTTTGATTTGGTGTTCGTTCAGTCTTCTGTGAAAACAGACTCAACTGCATTAAAAGCAGATAATTTTGGAAAAATGTTAGACTGATCATGTTGGTATCTCTGTGTTTAAAGTAAAGAAATAATTCTCAAGTAGCGTGGAAGTTTTTAAGTAATATTTGATATTTTGTTTGTACTTGCTGGAAGAATTCTTGGGTGCTTGCTTTCCATTGCAGGGCTGAACACGCAGTTACTTCGGTGTTGTGTGCACACCCTCAGACTCACATATTTTGTTTAATAGACCAGGTCTGTCCATGTGATATGACGTTTCTTTGAAGTGGTGCTCATCTAACATGTCTAATTATTTCTAGTATCACTTTGAAACTGTCTTTGTGTTTATTTGAACAATTGTGTTCTCTGCTACTGATGTAAGGTACAAACACAGCAGCTTACAAGTCCCTGAGAGAGCAGGAGTGGTATGGCCTGTCACTGGATGCCTTGTTTAATCATACCAGTTTTTAATATGCAGTGTTTGATCACTTTCAGGATTCGTTTAGCATTTTTGTAGAAAAGTAATTCTGATTGAACAGACTTCAACAGAATTCCTTTATTCTAATTCCATGATCAAGTTGAAATTCTTATTTGTCTGGAAATTGTTTCCTTTCTTTAGCATAATTAAGAAATTATAGCTGTTTAATTAAAAAAAAAAAAACCAAACCAAAAAAAAGCAACAAACCAAAAACCAAAACCAGAACAAAGCCCCAAAACCTCAAATCCTGTCTTTTTAATGATATTTCTATTTGTATGTGTAACATTTCAAGTGATCTCAATAAAGGTGTGTTTTTATTTTCCCCTGTTTTTACAGGATCATAGACAATAGACATGGAAAGGATCTTGAGAGGTCCTCTTCCAAAACAATCATCTGCCTAAACCAGTCCTGACAGATATTTGTCTAATCTACTCTTAACTTCCAAGGGTGAAGATTACCTCCCTAAGCATTTTATCCTCATTGTGTATGACCACCCCCTACTGTGGAAGGATATTCTGATGTCTAACTTAAATCTCCTTAGCTGCGATTTATAGCCAGTATTTAACTGCAAGTAGACAGAAGACAGTTTATCCCATTTTTCTTGGGGTGGCTGTTTACATTATTTGAAGGCTGTTTTCTGTCTGCTCTCATCCACCCATAGGGAAATGACTTGATGAACTTAATTGCATAGTGGATTTTTGAGCACTTTGCAGGCTTCTTCGGTTGCACGTATAGGTAGACCTGTCCCTGGCCCTAGGTTGGCCTTGAACCTATGAGTAATTTCCACAGATTTTTAGTGATGAACATACAGACATCTGTGCTTAGTGTGGTATAATATTACCCAGTGAAGAGATGAGGATGAAAAAAACATTGTGACAAAGGAATTAGCAGAATATTGTGCAGAAGAAGCACCTTAGAAAACAGAACTTAAAGGTCTCATGGGAGATTTAGATGTAAAAAAAAAAAAAAAAAGGAGCTTTGGACAATACAGTTAGTAGCATTGGAAGTATTCTCAGAGCTGTAGAAAAGCTTAAAACCTAGAAAGATGAGATAAAGCTAATGGAGAAAATTGGCTGGCAGACCTTAGGATGTTGTATTTGGGAATGACAACCTATTTCTGATACAAAGTGCCATTGGTGAGCTTTGCAAAAAACAAAAAAGAGAGAGAGAGGTGAGAATGATGAGAACGTGGATGCTTGGGTCAGCAAGACATGGGACAGAGCAGACATGGCAGGCTGCAGAGCAGAAGTAAAGTAGTAGAGATGAGAGAAAGGATGTCCTTGGAGAAACAGGCATGCCACAGAGAAAACAACATGGTGGTTATGGCAAACCTGGAGAAAGATTCTGCCTCAGCACACCCAAAAGTACCCGGGCTCTCTCATTTGAGCATGAAAATGAAAGGGAAGCACAAGAACTCAAATACTGAATGCATATAGAAAGCAGCCTGGAGATAAACAAAAATCTGAGTAGTGATAATAAATGTTCTGAATTGTGAAGACCTCTACCATCAGTAAAGAAGATCTTTATAAGTGAATTTGAATAAATCATGTGTGAATAGCATAATTAGACACAAATTAGACTATCAGTGGGGTTTTGAGTAGCCTGCAGAATGTGGAGAGAGAAAGCATGAGGTCCAGCAAGAAGGCAATTGCAGTAGTCCAAGCATGAAATAATCAAAGAATGAATGCTTTCCTTATAGGATCTGCTGAGATTACAGCCTGAGATAGTATCTGTGGCCATGAATTAGGTAAAGCTATAAAAACTCAGATTCCTTGAATCAAGATATTTCTTCTGTCTCAGATGTCCTTGCTAGTTGACTCTTTACTGACCGTAAGTTCTGTCTAGCAATATTTGTTGATATCCCATCTTTGTGTGCTTGTCATCTGTTGAGCAGTGTGCATCGTGTTAGTAAGAGTGATATGACAATTTGGCTTTGTTTTAGCTAGATTTTCAACAGTCTATGTCATTCAGGAATTTTAAAGATATCATGCATGCAATTTGCAGTTTTCCTTGCTTTGTCTGTTAGTTCTCCCAGACGATTATATCACGACTGTAGACAGAAAGTGTTGTGCAGGATTCTTGCGAGGTAGTATAACTGAAGGACTCTTTTGCTTCTTGAGGGAAAGAGAAATCACTGCAAAAAGAAGTAGCAGTAAGGCTGAACTAGAAATCTGAAAGAGTAAATTCTGAACAGAAGGAACAAAATTCGAAGAAGTGGAAAGGTGATTTGCCTTGCTATCCATTAAGTTCTTGCCTCAGAAAAAAATGGCATCGAACAGTCTGAGTGTACAAACCTCTTTCTTGGTAACAGTCACTACCAAGAGAAAAGTAAGCCCTCATTTGCTTCCGTAAACTTCTCCAGTCCAACCACTCTTTCTTTCACCTGAACCCTCCAGTCTGCCCAAAGTTAATCTTCCTGTCCTTTTGCACCACATGTTTTAGCTCTCTGTGTGGTGCTTTTGCTGACTCAGCATCTCCCACCCCACCCTGAGACAAGAGTACTGCAACTGTGCCACCACCACAGGCCACCCATGCAACAACTGCCACCCCACCAGAGCTTGGCGCAAGGAAAGCGCCTTACTGGAGTTTTGCATTTGTTTATGGCACTGTATAAATGTTTTGTCATAAGAACATAAATGATAATTTTGCTGAAAGCTCCTGGCATCACAGGAGAGTAAGGGTTTTCTAGTGGTTTTCATGGGAAAAAAAAGAAGTTTCTTTACTCCACGCTTCACTCCCTGCTTCACTTCCATCCTTACTTAATGGATAATCGTGAGAGCTTTTCTCACACTGCAAAAGAGAAGGTGAATTCAGTATCAGATGTGGTGTAATGTGGGCTACCCAGCCATATATTTAAGGCAGAACGAAGCGTTCTGTACGTGTAGGAGGTTTTTTTAAAGAAGCTCTTGGGATAGGTTGCTGTGTTTTGCTGGTGTTCCTGTGGCAGAATAGTTACTATTTCCTACTCAGATGGAAAGAATTGAAGTTCTGCCTGACTCTCTGCTTCTGAGTAATTTTTGAGTACAAGAGAAAAGAGATCTATTAACGGGATGCTAAACAAAAATCTACTTTAGTACACAGTTCAACAAGAAAGGCTTTCAAAACAACATTGAGCTGTCATTGATAGGAAACTCATTTAGGTTCCTTTCTGTTGAGATGTGTCAGACATGTAGAAATACTTTAACTAAATGAATAGTTATTTAAAAACCATCTTTTATTCATACTAGAAATCTTTCCAGTGTATTATTTTATTTCTATTCATGTCTTTTTTTTTTAAGTGCCTCAATTGAATCATGCATGTTGCCTAAAGCGTGACTGCCATGCTTTGCCAAGTATTCACTGTTTCTCAGTGTTACTCACATTTTCTTCAGTCTTAACTGGATTCTTACAAAATTTGTTTTATTTCTCTCTTAGAGTTCTACAAAGTTGTTTTCTTGATACATATTTTTGAAGCCAATTTTCCCCAGCTCATATCCTCTTGACGTTATGGTGGCTTTATTTCATATTCACTCCATTGCCTTAGTTATTTTTTCAGTAATAAGGTGAGCAGAGCTGTATACAGTTTCTCAATTAAGCACCAAGGTCATAAAGAGTTTACAAGCTTGCAATCCCCGTGACTAGATGTCATTTCATATGTAGCCCCAACATCTGCCTTTATGCTGCCATATCCTGTTGCAAACTCATGTCCTTTTTTTTTTTTCTGTTTGCTAAGCTTAGTTCAGTGTTGCGAGTTCCTGATTTATTTCTTCTGTTTAATATTAGTGTTAAATTATTTTCCCCAGCTGTGCATTTTTTGTCTGAGAAGTTTGGAGTGAAGAAGCTGGGAAAACTAAAAGAAAGCTGTTGTAGTATCCATGCCTGAAATTCTTGAGAAATGAATGCAGAATGTTGACTCTCATGTTATTATTGCTGAATATTGAAGTGGATCTGTCTACACAGATAGATAAATTAGCGTTATGTACTATAATATACATGAGCTGTTTGCATGGTATGTACTACATCCTATGTGTAATTGCTGTAAATTATATCTGATCCTCTTTGTGCTATGTTATGCTTTACCCTGGACAAAATAGTTCTTAATTCTTTAGGTACTTGGGGATTATTTTTTTCGATTATCTTTGTTTATGTTGTTTCAGTCTTCTGTTGACTCTCATCCAGATCTTGAAAAATCATTTACTTCTTTTTTTTCCCCCCTTTCCATTTTTCCTTCTTTTCAGGAAGTCATTTCCCATGAAAGCCAAAGCAGATCACAGCTTTTGCACATTCATGATTTTTGGTCTTCACTAAGCTGGTTTGCACTCTGATAGCCTGTAGCCAGAAGGCACTGACTGACCCCCTTGGAGCGGGGGGATACAGCATGGTGATTAGTGTTATGTTGAGACGTTACTGTCGCTGAACTTTCAGATGCATTTCTCTCCTCCTTTCCTCCCCTGCCCCCCGTATTCAGCTCTCCTGGCCAACTTATTGTTTGTAAAATAGAAATGGTGAGAAAATGAGTCATTCTGTATCTTATTTTTTTCTACAGGATTTACAGATAATCAGTACAGATGAAAACCAGGTGTTTGTGGCTGTTCAGGAGTGGTACCAGACAGACACATACAACCTGTACCAGTCTGACCCACAAGGTGTTTACTACTCTATCCTGCTGGAGAACGTCCGGAGCACAAAGCAGCCAGAAGAGAATGTCCTGATAGATATTCTGGAGGTAGGCCTTTATCTCTTCCCATCTGTGTAGTCTGGGTGGAGTTTTATTTTGTTTTTATTTTGATTGAGTGTAATTAATTTTACATTAATGTATTTTCACAGTTATCTTTAATGTAAAAAGGCTAGGATTTCTTTCTTATTCATAGTGCATTGTTAATCCATACGTGTTTCCCTTTTGCCCTGCTAATGTGTTGTACGCTTTAAGAACTAGATTCTTGGTATGGGGTTCCATGGATGTGCAAAACCAGAATTGGCTGAGGTTGTGGTTTTGTTTTTTTTTTTTAGGGTATTGAAAAGTGAAACTGTCAGCACAATTTATTATTGAAGTAAGAAGTTATGCAGCTGCCTATGTACAGGTTTTTTTTCTTCTAGGTGACTCAGTGATACGCTTCCTGACTTAGAGCAGGACATCTTTTAGCCAGTAGGGTCTTAAATAGTAATCCTGTGAGCCTTGTGCTAGGTTGTGTCAGCTCGGACAAGTGAAGAACCAACAAAATTAGATATTGAATAGCAAATCCATTTGCTTTCAGTCGGTGTCTTGTGCCAACAGTATTTACTATGAGACAAATTCATCTGTAAACAAATCTATCTTGGATTTTAACATCAGCACACTTAGCAAAAGAAAAGACTGAAGATTACAGCGTTTTGGAAGAGTAGCACAAACTGTTATCAATTCCATTCCTGTTGATGATGACATTTAAATGTAATAAGGTGTTATCATGGTTTAACCCCAGCTAGCAACTAGGACCACGCAGCCATTCACTCACTCCCCCTGCACCCCCCCATCCCCCCAGTAGGACAGGGAGAAAAGGAAGAAAAAGGAAAAAAAAAGAAAGAAAGAAAACCCAAACTTCATGGGTTGAGATAAATACAGTTTAATAGAACAGTAATGGAAGAGAAAATAATAATAATGGTAAAAGAACATACCAAAAAAAAGTGATGTAATACAATTGCTCACCGCCCAATGATTGATTGCCCAGCCTGTCCCAAGCAGTGATTGCGGATTCCTGGCCAACCCCCATTTATATACTAAGCATGACGTCTATGGTATAGACTATTCCTTTGGCCAGCTTGTCCTGTCTATGCTTCCTCTCAGCTTCTACAGGAAGCTGAAAAAATCCTTGACTTAATATAAGCATTGCTTAGCAATAACTAGAACAATATGTGTTATCAACATCATTCTCATACTAAATCCAAAATACAGCAGCTACTAGAAAGAAAATTGTCTCTATCCCAGCTGAAACTAGGACGTGTACATTTGTTCTGGTTCTGTTCTTTCTTGTAGCACATAGCACTGGCCATTTTCAGGGTATTAAACTAATGGACCTTTGGTCTGACACAGTTTGGCCACTGTTACTCTCTCCCTGCTGTTAGTTTAAAAAAAAAAAATCTTTATAAATGCACTAGACTAATCTGGAAAAGGTTTGTAGAAATTCAGGGTACAATTCATACACTTACAGAGCTGTTAAATGGCAGTAATTAGACTCTTCTTGGTGGGGAAAAATGATAGTAGTTTTTTCCCCCTTACCTGCTACATCTTTGTTTAGCTTTTCCTTTCCAAATGGCTGTAGTAAAACAAAAAGGTGTATCATTACCAATGATTATCTTCTAGGCTCTACCTTTTTAGAAATTAGGCTTCTTAATGAGTGAAGCTACACATTGTGTGTAGCCACATTCCCACAGGGTGATTTATTGAGAGCATTAGTTTGTAGCTCTCTGCTCCTGGTCACTCCAGAGGGATGCAAAGGTAAAGGGAAGTCGCGTGCAATCTCTTGTCCCTGAGTCACCTGTAGCATGTCATTTCAGATAACTTGTACAAAGATGCCACCCCTGACTGTCCTTTTGTCTACAAGAGTTATTTACTTTATTCAGTAAATTATTGTGGGTGCTGGATTAATTTGTAGGGTTGCATTAAAAAGAAAATGTGTACATGATAAAGCGTAATTGAGAAACAATACACATGGAGCCATACAATTCAATTTTTTAGAGCTATTTTTGGAATAGAGTTGCATTATAGAATACTTTTATTTGCTTACAATGAGAAAGCCGTCACCTTCCAGATAGCTTGTACAATAAATAATTAGTGTTCATCTTTACAAGAATGTGATCAAGTACTTAAATCTACAAGTAACGTCTGGATTATTTAAGCAGTACTAAATAGCTACTAAATAAAACATGTATTGCAGTCCTTGAGGATGGGATTTTTTTGGTCTAGTCTGGGTTTTCTCTCCAGGCATTTTAATGCAGGTATCCTATCTCGGAAAGAGGAATCTTCAGTGCAACACAGAGACAGTCCTCAATCGTTGACAATTTCTCTTTCCACCAGTGCCTAATTCTCTTTAAAATTTGGGCTGTTCGTCTTCGTTATCTTCTGCTGACCTGACTTCATCTTTTATTTGTACATCTGCTATAAAATCTTTTATAGGTTTCTACCTGTCTGCATTCATTTTCTGTTATATGCTTTATCTCTTTTTTGTACCGTATTTCTTCTCATGTTGTATGTGAGAAAGGGGAATAATTCCCAAATACTTGTTCAAAGAAGAAAAGAAAAAGGAAGGAGCACGCCCTTGAAATTTGTGACTGCACAAAAGGAGCATGTCCTTGAAATTTTATCAAGTGCTGCCAATGTGAACCAGTCACAAATTTGACATAGGTATATTTGCAAAATGGGCATGCTAAGTAATGCTTCTAGATTGGATCTTGTTATGACCCTTCATATGGGTAAGAGCTACACAAGTTGCAGTACACATTCTTCATCCTTTTTTTCCCAAACAACAAATGGTATGTATTAAAATTTTAATCTTTAACTTCTTTATATAGCTGTATTTTTTGTATTTCAGTAACTGCTGCTAATAAACACTGTGGGGCCATCTGAGCAGTGCTTCTTGCTACCAAGTAGTACAGAATATTGTTTGGCTGTAAAATCAGTAATGTAATAATGCAGAAATTAATGTGTCACAGAATGCATAGTCATAGCATAGGTTCAGAAAATAGGTTTATAAGGTACAAAGTGCTTTTCTAAGTACTGGGGAAGCACTAACCCCTGAACTGATTTGGCAAATAGATGCTCTGAGAACTAATCCAAAAGTCCAAAGAAAGTCAAAGGAAAGGTACTTTTGAATTTCCTTGTGTTTGTCAGACTTGGGTAGCTACTGTGGACTGCTTGTCAAAGTAACTGAACACTCAACAATATCGAAATGTCTTATTTTCCATAGCACCTTATATTAATGTGAATCTTTTTCCTCCTTGGTAGAAAGATGCTAATCTCCCGGTTTTAGATTAGGGAACTAAGTCAGGGAGTAGAAAGTACAGAAGAATTTGGGTGCCTCGGCATTGCAGTTGAATCCAGAAGGTAGATTTGACATACAGCATTTACAGAAAGAATCGGGTGTGTGTTTACGTAGGTCACAGGACAAATAAAATAGAAAACAATACAGAGGGGATGGGCTGTTTCAAAGCTGCCATTTTTACACACCATAGTTTTATATTAGTTATTAGATTTTAGGCTGATGCATCACTCCAAACATCATGCTTCTGAACTTGCTCTGAAGATAGATGCCTGGAACTTATTTATCATTTCAAGCAGGGTTTATGCCTTTCATTCACCATACAACTGCTGAAGTGCCAATCAGATTTTATCTGTTTTTAGAGCAGCAGTGAGAGAAGTTAACTGAGACACTGAAAGAAATTTTTTCATAACTTTTCTGTCTGATAGATTTAAACACTTGTGTCCCATATTCTAGAGAGGAGAGGTTACTCTAGCACTTGGTTAGGTTAGAGATGGGAGTGGGAATGCAGAAGAATTTTAGCCTGACTCCCATTGAATGGTTATATGGAATGGTTAAATATTCATTAAACAAGAATGAAAGAAAAGGAGAGACAGAGACAGGAAAGAAAAATATTGATGTTGCAGCAGTGTTTTTGCCATTCACAAATGAAGAGGAAAACCTCAGTTGCAGTCCCTGATCCAATTATTGTTTAAATATTTAATATTGTGTTCACTGGAAGAAAGACATGCACAGAATTTGAACCCCAAGTCTGCCTTCCCAAGTTTGAACTGCCATGCTTTTCAGTCGTACTCATGACTATGCCATCTGTGGAAGATCGACTATCTTGCCCCAGCAAGATGGAAGTGCTTTCAAAGTAAAGAAAGCAGGTTTCCAGTTTCTTCCCTCCCCTTCATTTTCTCACCTGCACTGCAAAGTAGTTCACTTTTATTATAAGTCTGACCTTGAGGTGATTCTGAGCTTCCAGCATGCTGGATAGTAAGCCAACCACAAATGCATGGTGCTTAAGGAAAAGGAACTCATGAGAGAGTGGGGTATTAAAATGTCTATACAGAATTTGGTTATCTAAATGTAAATATATTTCCAAGTTCTAGACTATTACCATAACCAGCAGAGCATTCTTATTCTCTTGCAGATTTGGGTCAGTTCCTTAGAAAAAAAGCATATATTTATAAACAATAGATATCAAACCTGTAGCCTGGTGGAAGGGATGCCTTCTCTTCACCCTAAATGCAGACTTTTGTTAAATTGTTGAAGGGAGCTCATAAGTAGTAGTTGGGAGAAAAGGAAAAAATATTTCAGATACAAAATAAATAGTAATTCCAGGAATTAGTCATGTCAGCAAGAGGCAAATATTCCTGATTATAAAAAGAGCTGGCTATCTTGTGCATTCAGTTGTTATGAATGCTTCAGTTTTGTTAAATGTTGGCACATAAGCAGATTATAGAGCCGTACTATGCTGGAAGTAGTACATAGAATTCTAGAATCGTCTTAAGTTGGAAGGGACCTTTAACATCATTGAGTCCAACCATCAACCTAACACTGCCAAAACCACCACTAAACCATGTGCCTAAGCCCCACGTCTACCCATCTTTTAAATACCTTCAGGGATGGAGACTCAACCACTTCCCTGGGCAGCCGTTTCCAATGTTTGACAGCCCTTTCAGTGAAGAATTCTTTCCTAATATCCATCCTAAGCCTTCCCTGGCGTAACTTGAGGCCATTTACTCTTTTTGCTTGTTACTTGGGAGAAGAGATCGACCCCCACCTCGCTGCAACCTCCTTTCAGATAGTTGTAGAGAGTGATAAGGTCTCCCCTGAGCCTCCCATATGAGTTGAAACACATTTTCAAGAATTTTTTAAAAATTCAAAAAGCCTCATAAATAATTGCGAGGGAAACGAGAACACTTTTAAGGAAACTTTCACGTGTAATACAAGATCTTATCTTATGCCATTGGGTAGAATATTAACACATAACATAAATGTTAGGGCTAGAACTAAACATATTAAGGTGCTATTACTGTCAGGTTGCTTCTAAAAATTATCCCCATTAACTTTGACACTCTGAGTTGTAATAATTTTCAAATACAGATTGTTTTGAAATAAAGTAACTAAGTTTTCCCAAGAGAACAGAAAGCCTGTAAACTTTTTTTTTCCTTTTTTCCCCAGAGGTTAAACAGGCGAAGGAAGGCTAAATGTGTGGAGGTGGAAGCATTTAAGATGCTTGAGAGGTTGATTCAGCCCTCACTGTTTCTTCCCCGGACGATCTGTTTGCATTTATTTCCTACAAAAGACAATTTTGCTTCTTAATTCAGTGTTATTTTGAAAGATATTATATTGTGTTTGTTATTGTAACCTGTTTGTGTACTGTTTATATGATGTGGGTCACATGACTTCAGTGTAAAAGCCAGGTTGCTGTTATAAATTGCTTACATCATTTGTAGAACAACATTTTAGAGATGTCCATATTTAAAAAAAATGCAGAACTGTAAGTTTAACAGTAGTGTACAGTAGGGCCATGCTATTGTAACTTTCATATTTTGCTATATGAACTACATGTAATTTGATTAGCCTTTTGACATTGAGAGAACTGTATATCCTTTTTAAATACATTTAGAAATTCAAGTCAGTCAATAATTATCCTCCCCTTCCCCCATTCACCCTTTCCTCTTTTCCTTTTGCCTTCCCTTTTTTTTTTTTTAAGGTATCGTTCACTTTCCTAGTGGAGAAACTACCTGAGGTACCCAGTTCAGAACCACAGAAGAGCAGCTAATCAGGGATAATCCTTGTTGAAAAAACAAATGTGTATGTGCTGGTCATTAACCCTCTTTCCTGTATGCTCCAGGTCAGAGGTGTAAAAGGAGTCTTTCTGGCCAACCAGAAAATTGATGGGAAAGTTACAACTCTGATAACCTACAACAAAGGCCGTGACTGGGATTTTCTAAACCCTCCAGACATTGATATGAATGGCAAACCGACAAACTGCAAACCTGTAAGTGGTTCTTTTTAGACTGTCCTTTCTCTAAAGTGCCCAATAATTGTTTGTGTGGCAGGATGTGCAGTAGTTCCAACAGCCCAAGAGCTTTGCAGCAAGTTTACCAGCCAAACTAGTAGGCAAATCTACTTGTGTTACATAGCAATGGTTTCACAAGCTGTTAGTCCAGTCATCTTGTAGTGTGAGTAGTCATGGCCCTGTCTCTAGCACTGCATTTCTTAATATAGACCTTACTTTGACACAAAGAGGATGTTTTTTCTTGTGTGTCAACCCCACAACCGAGTTCAGAACAGTCATGGCAAGAGTCATTTGTCTCTGGATATAAGGGGCACATAATCAGTCAAACAGAGCTTACCAATATCTTTTCTCTTTCCACCTTTCATATTTTTGTTTCATCTTAAACCAAGGTAATCCTTGCTTCCCTGGTAAAGGGAACTCTTGACAGTTGCTTGAAAATAAACACCACAGTGAACTGCCTGAAAAAGGCATTTCTTTTTGTAAGACAATGCTGTTTCAGTTTGTTTAGGTGTCCCAGCTCCCCATAATATTTTGTTATTTTCGATGCTGTACTGAAAACCTTGTATTTTTCTTACTGACTCTGCTCCTGAGGACTCCAGGCTCTGAATTGCTGGGCAAAATAAATGCTTTTAGTCCTGCCAATGCCAGAGCTTTGATCCCTCTCCACATAGGAGAACTGGAGGGCTGGAGCTTCTGGCTTACTTTTGAAGGGTTGAAGACCATGCTATGTGGTTCAAGCCTGCAGAGCCTGATCCAGAGGTCTCCAAGATGAGTGGAGGGATGGCAGTGGCAGCAGCTCCCAGGCAGTGCTGGCAGCCCGCTCCTGGTAAAGCTCATGGTCAGGTTGCTGTGAGCAATATGACCTCTGAGTGCCACTGCACAAAGAGCTAGAAGCAGAAAGTTGTTTAGCAAGGAGAGGTGATAGATGTGTCCAAAAGTCATTATGCTATTTTTCATAGCCCTTTTTTGCTAAAAAAGAAATTTCGGTACAAACAGTTGGTTTTAGTCATCATTTTACCAGTCACCTGGGACCAAAAAACATACAATACTTGTTGCTGTTAGTTATAATTTTTAAGCAATTGTTCTGTCACAAGGGTATTTTGTACAATAATTTCATCCTGACTTTTTTGAGTTTGGAAATCTTTTTGCTAAGGCAGTGGCAGACTATGCAGACATCACCAGAGATTCTTGTTAGTTAGCTAATATTAACTGGATGTTTCAGACTGGACTTTGGTTCCATGGGAAGCAGCCATTCTCTTCCTCTACAAAGACATACATTGCTGAAGCTGCTCTCTGACTGCACTTTCATTATTGTAGGAGCATAACTGTTACCACTTGTGTTTTGTTTTTTTAAAACCTGTCATCTTCTTCCCCCACAAGCCTGATTGCTACCTTCACCTCCATCTCCGCTGGGCAGACAATCCCTATGTGTCAGGAACAGTCCATACGAAGGACACTGCACCAGGGCTCATAATGGGGGCAGGTAAATGCATAAAATTATTTTTTGAGACCTGAAATGTGGCAGCAGTTCTTTGTAGATCTAGTCTTTTGGTTTATAACAATACCATGCTAGAAACATTGCCAATATAAGGCTTTCCCTGCAGAATAACCCTTTATGGGATCTCTTGATCAAACAGTTTAATAAAAGTTAATTGAACTCCCAAGGCTGTGTCTTCTAGGACAGATATATAACAGGATACATTATGCTTCTCTATGCTGTGTAATATCTCCTTCCCTGTTAGTGTGGTGTGGAGGAGTGACGGTGGCTGAAGGACTTGTCCTGCCTTCTTTGTCTCTAGAAGTGGGGTGTAGGGCCTCCAGCATCATGAATAGGACAGCAAATCCAATAAACTGATGTAGACAGTGGCCAAGCTTTTGTTCTTTATGCTTAGATACAGATAATTTGTCTTGTCATTTTTATTAATTCGCTTTTTGCCTAAAGAGAAATGAAGTGAAAGCGGCAAATGTGTGTCTGTGATGGGAACAAGGCTGGTTGTGGCTTGTCCATTATAAGACGCATATGGAGCCGTGGTACTGTGAAGTGGCATTTAATAAAAGAATTTCCATTTCAGTGTTGACTACTCATCAAGAAAAATATTCACATAACTCTGTTGTACTTTATATCCTTGTGATTCATCTATTCATTTCATTTGATTTTCTGTTCCTTTGTTTCAAAATTATTGAAATGTTAACTGTTCTAAGAGTTTTTTAAACTGCATTATTTTATTCTTATGTTATGCGTTATGTTTAGGTGAAATACACACACATACTGCTTCTCTTTTCCTAAAAGTATATCTGTTTTTAATCAATAATTCTTTCTGCCCTAGCTTACACTAGTCTCTTATAAATGGCATACTAAATTGAAAACTTCCTGAGAATATAAAGGTGAGCGTATTTGGTGTTGAAAGAGACTGACAGCTGCCATTACTTCAATATGACTGAAGATTTCAAGTTTTCCCCTAGTGTAAATGGAGTTTAAAGTATTTTACTGGAGGCAGACCTACCTGGTGAAACACTGCGATGTTTTTATTGACACAAATGAGACTAAGAATTTATACAGTGCCTGTGTGGATACATTTCTGTTAGGTGTGTAATTCACATTTTATGAATTCCAGTATTTCAAAAAACAACTTCCGTCTCAGGGACCTCCTGAGGTACTCTTATTCTAATGTAGGTTCTTAATTTTAGCCTCACCATATTGTACTTGAATGCTCTCTAGTAGCAAATTAAGCAATGAGGTTTAATTAATTAGTCCATTACTTCTATTTCATTTTTCTCTGTCCTTGCTTTGTAATCTGATGTGATGAACTGATATTCTTTGAGATACGGGGTTGTTTGCATTTGGTTGAGTTTTGTAGCATGTAAGTGTGCTCTTCTCCAAGATGATATTAGGGATGGCAGGTTGCAGAAGAGTATTTTGCCCTTAATTCCTTCCTAGAATGGGGCAAGATTTTATCACTGTTAACGTTGTCTTACTGTAGCAGTAGGTAAACTTGTCAACAACTTTACTCAATGTGAATATGAGGGAGGCTTTTTGATGACATCCAGATATCATTAAGAACAGGAGCGATGCTAAATTTGACTCGATTGTGGAGCAACTTAAAATGTAATGGAAATGGTAGAGAGGCACCATCACTCGTAGCAGCTGGATAAAAAGCTAGGAGGGATGGTGTGAAAGTGAGAAAAATTTGCCCAAGAGTAGTGCAGTATGTCCTTTCTCTGGTAGAAAGTCACGTAGTTGCAAACGGAGTGGAGGGACTTATTTTGGAGTCTTAAAAGTCTTAAAGAGCAACTGTAACCCCTTCCCAACAGGTGAACTGAATCAACTCTGATTTTGACTTGCATTTTACATTATTTGGATGCTCAGGTCATCTAGATTCAGTGCACATGTTCAGTCTTATCTGGCAAACCTGATATCAGTGTAAACTTAAGCTTCTTATCAGAAATACTTTACAAACAATGAGTTTGAATTTCTTCTGGCCTGATCCTTGAAATTGATAATCCTATGCAAATCAGCAGAAGTACTAGGTTCTTAGCACATACAGGAATCAGATTTATTTGGGCCACATCACACACTAATTTTACTGTAAGGTTTAGGGAGAGCTCATCTTCTGGAAATGACTGAAGATGATAAAGATCTGTGAATGTCAGTTGTTCACAGTGTGTCTATGAACCGTCAGTGCCTTGTGCTGTGAAAAAGGGAAATGTGTTCTGGTGGTGAAGGAGGTAAACAATTGCCAGCGGAGAGAGGGAAATATTAATACTCTGGCAAAATACAGTACAGTGACTTATTAATAAGAATGTGTATGGTTCTGATCATCAATTTTCAGGGCCAATGAGCAGTGCTAAGAAGAGACTACTTGGCAGTTGATGGAAATAGAGAATATTTACAAGAGGAAGCTCATTAGCTGAGAAAAATAAAGGACAATAAAGAACATTACTTTTTTCCTGAAAGAGTAACCATGGGGTAGAAACAAACAAGTAAACAAGTGGATAAGAACTAGAAATTCAAAAACAGTTTCTGACCATAAGAGCCGTGAAGTTGTTCCTCTCAATAAGAGCAGTGTTGCTATCAGACAAAAAAGCAAACAATCAAAAAAAATCCCTTTAACATGGAGTTTTGCCACTTTATAGAAAGCTTATACAAGACATCTGCTTGTGGTAATGGAGAACCTAACCTGTGACTTGAGGATAGTTTTGATACTGTGCTTGAAAATCAGAGCACAGAGACTACTGAATATTGTTTTCATTTAAAAAATAATTCAATGCTGAACAGCATTAATGCCTAGAGCGTTTGGGAAAAATGCAGTAATAGGATTTTTAAATTGCATCTTTTTAAACTCACATTTACCAAAAAAAAATCCACTCTATTAAAGTTGCATAAATAGTTCTGAGGAATGCATATTTTTAGCTTATGTATATATATAAATTGTGCAGACAGAATATTAAATTTTATAGCTGCATATTAAAGTGTTCTTTTAAATAACTGCTTTGCTCCCTTTAAGAAATGTAATAGGATTTTGCATTTACATTTGATTTTTGTGCATTTTAATCTTGGCAACAGCTTCTATTTCTCACAGCATCAGCTATGAAATGTGTGTCAATTGATGTGTAAATTTTTATTATAAACTTGTGAAGGACTTTTCTATGAAAAATGTTTAGAGAAGTGTAGATTTTTCAGGTGCTAGTTCACAACAATTGTCCGCTTAGCTTCCAATCCAGATGGCAAATCAAGCAAGCAGTAAATTCCACACATTAACACGAATTGAGGAAGTGCTGGAAAGTTCAGTTTACTTTTTGTCATGCGAGGCCCAAATACATTACATACATTGGGATAAATTTCTATCATTTTTTCACAAAAGTAGCATACCAGGATGCCACTGGAAAAAGGATGAGGGAACAGGGAGATGATTGAGCATTTCCCAGTGCATTTTGGAGTGAAGATGCTGCAATTCACTTGGATTTTTCTCATGTCAACATGTTCCCCTGTTCTGATGGTGTGAATCGCTCCCTCAGCTAAACACATCTTCAGCTGGGCAGGCAAAAACTGTCTATCTGGGACATTTAAACACAAATTGGTTGTATGTTTGTTCTACACTGTGACTACAAGTTTACAAACCATGAAATTTTAGCTTACTGTGCATTGGCTGAAGGGATGTTACAACAGTATTAATTAGCAGTTATCTAGGCAAGGTACGTCTCTCTTTTTGGAGCAGGTTTCTGCCTGTATGCTATATTTAAGTGGCTGGAAAAGATTTTCCATATTAGAAGAATTACCGAAGTATTGCATATGGGGATTATTTCTTCTCACAGTAAGCATGTCTAAAATCACTTATAAAAATATGGGTAAATGTAGTGATAAGTAGCGCTTAAAACATGTAAATTAATAGTAAATTGTAAATGAAAGTAAACTCCCATATTTGTGTGATCCGGTAAGAATCTGCCAAAATGCCTGAGCAAAGAGAAACTTTTAATTACTCCCTTGAGATCTGTATGTGTTTTTCACAGCTATACCATCTTTCCAGAGAGCTTGGCTGGCCACTGGTCATCGCTAAAATACATTGGTTTCTTTCACATCCCTGTGCTACCAACTGCTGAAATGGCATGTGCAGTTATGAATAGCTTGGAGAAATATGTTGAAGGGTGGTTAGTACACCTGTATTCTAGTTTTTGGGACTGCCACCCATGGAATGTGTGATTTTACCCAGTAATTTTAAAATTAACCTTTACTCAGGACAAGTAAAAAAGCAAAAGAGGATTTCCTGTATCCCAAAACACAATTTGAAAAGGTTTGTAAGAATGCAAGTCATAGAAATGAGAGATGAATGTGTTTAATCAAAAAGTCCAAAATGCAGAGCAAAATGTCTCCTTTTGTTTCCTAAATTGAAGAAACAAGGTGTCAGAACATAACAACAGCAGAGTCATACTGACTTAGGCCAAGAGTCCATCTAGCATGGTATCCTGGCTCTGTCAGTGATGAAAGCCTTTAGGGAAGTGTTTAAGAAGAATTCAGGTGCATATGGGCCCTCAGGGTGTGTTTTGGGAGAAGGCACACACATGGGACTGTTTCTGATAAGGGCTATGGTCAAGAACTCACCAAAAAAATACATCTTCTGGCTATGGCCACACCACCTGGGGAGAGCCAGGGCAGAGTGCTCTGTGGTGTGAAGATGGCCGGGTCATGCCAACTGACCTCAGGGCTGCAGGACAGTCCCTGGCCTTCCCTTATTTCATGTATGCGTGGTGTTTGCAATAATGCCATCCCTTTATTAGGGACAAAGCACGAACATCTAAAAATGCCTCTAAGGACAATATATTTAAAATTGGATGAGAAATGCAGAAAGCAAAGTTGGGGCAAACATTCACAATAATTTGAGGAGTCTTCTTTCCTGTTCCTGTCATTTAGCTACAAAAAGAATATAAAATAAGACAAACTTGAGAAGCTTCTATATTACAGACAGAACTTCTTGAAACTAGATGGCAAAACAGTCTGTGTCAGAAGAGTTTTCAGGCCATTTAGATCAAAAAGTGATGTTAAAATTATACCATTTATAGCTCTGGCTAAAATAGCCTGCAGTTGATTACCCATTCCAGATGCAGTAACTTTTTCAGTATGAACCTGAATTGCCTTCCGTGTATTATATTACCTTTACTAGTTACCACAGATGGATTTTGAGATCTAACACAGACCCACTAAAATGATAGAAGAGTTTCTGTGTTGTAGCAGCGCACCTGAGGAGTTACTGCAGGCAATTACAGCTGTAATAAGGAGCACAGATTTCGGTGTGATTCACCAGGCAAACAGCGCTCTGATGTTTGTGGGTGTGCGGTACAGTCTGAACACTTCAGAATGTGGTGGGAATGGTACTTACAAACTGTAAGTATTGGCTTCTAGCCTTCAGGCTGAGCATAGTCTGGCAGTTTCTCACCTTCTGTATCACTTGATTGTGATGGCAGTTGTGCACGTTATTGGCTGCCACACTTACCACAAATAAGGTTCATAATTCCACTCGGATACGGCATGGAAACTTTCAGGGTGTTTCAACTGTACTTTCTGAGTGCTCCTGTGACTTTGTAGTCATTTTTTGGTAATGTTATTAATGTCAGGATTTTTTTTGCATTTCATTTGACATGAATTGGAGCTGTTGTAAAAGGGTTTATGGGGTGCTATTACATGTGCTTTGTCTAGTTAGCTGGCTTAATCCAGTAACATGACGCACTGCGAGGTAGCTAGAGCCTTGAAGTAAAATTGTGCACTTTATCTTAAATCTCAAAAATAACAGAATGTCCCAAATCTTTGAAGTTATTTTTTATTAGAATATAAAAAATCAAGTTAAAACAATATAATTCTTTAAATAGAGAAAACTCATAACTCTTGTGTGATACACATTGAATAGAAAGGTTTGCAAATAAAACTGTGGTGAGTCTGCTAAATTCTTTGAAGAGCTTAGTTTTATTCAGGTTCTACTGTTTGTTTTTTCTTTTGTTGTTTTTCAGCAAGACATTGTCTGCAGTACCCATGCAGCGCACTGCAACTATATTGAAGAGTTTTATCCTCTCTTGCAGAAAGGGTTTTCTGATGTGCTTGAAGACTTGAGTTTATAAAGTCGCAAAATTATGTAATACTATTGCGTCTCCTAAAAAGTCTGGAAGTAGTGGAAATTACAGCCTTCATTAATGCACAGAACATTATGTCAGCAATCAGAAGTCCCTGCATGCACCACCTCTGGGTTTTCACCCTTGGCCTGGGGACGGACTAGTTTCAAAGGTCAAAGGAGCAACGAAGTCCTTTCTCCTAAAGCAGTACACCAGCCTCTGTGCCAAGTTTGTCATCAGTTGAGGTTTTTGACAGAGTGGCATTTCTCTGTAATTATAATTGAGTTCACCGACTCCTTTTGCTCATTTACCAAGAAAAGGCAATAAAGGTAAAACCAAAACTAGAAGTCATGTCTGTCTCGCTACACAGCTGCAATTACAAAGCTGTTGCTAATATCTTTCAGTCATTACCATATCAGCTGGATATAAAAGGCTTTCTAATGAAGCACAGGTTGATGCTGTTTAGTTTACAGACTGATTCTCCATTAGCTAAGGCAATTTACCACTGCACTTCTTAAAGTGCAGATCCATAGTAATTCTCAAAGTAAAGACCTACTTGTGTAAGCAGATTTCAGTAAGTGGCAAAAAGAGGTAGAATAAATAACATTTATCCAGGAGCAAAACTAACAATGCATTCATTAAAGGTATCTGTGCAAAGAAGTGTGTAGAATGACAGCAATACTTTAAGCTCCAGCAAGGAGATAAATATTTCTATCCCCAGCTATCCCAAAGAAAAAGTTCTCTGAGTAATTGCAGAAGCACAAAAATATACCTGTTTGCAGAAACATATACATGTGAAAACTATACAAAGGAAAGTAAGAATAGCAAAAGAAACATGTTTTGTATAAACAGCAAATCAAATCTCCTTTCCCTTCCTACAAATCCTGAGAAGGTGATTTCTCATTCATACCTCCTTCAAGTGACCAGATCAATCTTTGCTACTGATGGGATCTGGTCCTTCTTGCTGATGAGATCTGAGAGACTCGAGAAAATCCGATCACGTTTCCTGGTCTTTGCTTGCATGAAATTCTAGGATTCAAAGTGATAGTAAATTGAAAATGTCCATAAACCAAATAGATTTAAATAAGCTTGAATTTGGTGAGAAAATACAACTGAATTCAGATGTGAAGCTTTCATTTTAGATTTGTCTCATTAGATAATATTCACGACTTAATGATGTTTAATTGCTGGAGTTTTTTTCTCTTCCCTGGAAGATCTGCCTAAATGAATGCAACAGGACTGTAACCAAAAGATGTAATTTTCCAAAGACTATTGGACAGAGTAAAACAAAAAGCTTAATCTATTTTTTAAAAAATTTGAACCTTGTGTTAGGCCTATGGTCCTTTGTCCTTAACACTGATGATGTGGTTGTAACTTTCTATCATTTCTGTCACAGAGATTTCATTTTGATTGCTGGTATCACTACAGCCTTTGTTTCTTAAAACTAGACAGCCTTATGTATAAATGATAACCCTTTTGGGCAGCCATATGATGGCCCTCGCGAGAGGTGGGAAGGTGAGACCATGCACCTCCTGGGTGAGCACACCGTGGCCTCAGGGATGACTTAATGGCGGGCTGTTTTTGAAGATGAAGATGTTTGCAGGGGAAAAATAGGGGCTGTTCGTTCCACAATTACCCATTTCTCTTTCCTTCCCACTTGGCATAACTGCTGTCACATCCAATAGCAGTCATCCCTGCACTGGGAGTCTATAAGTTGATTTTAGCACATTTTTAATCTTACAGGTCTTACATCTACTTCATCTATACGAGCCTCGTTCATAAGTACGTGTTCAGTCTCTGTAACCTTCATCCATACTGTACTGACCTTATCAAGTCTCCTCGTTGCCTACAGGAACAGGATCCTATTTTCAAAATGACACGGCCAACTAAATCTGTGCTGAATTATTTGATAAATGAGAGTGTGTGAAAGGGGTTGGAAAGACGAAAACCCAAGAAGGGGCAGTGGCGTCTTCTGAAATGTTAGATGCAGTTGAAAGAAATGAACCAACTCCTATAAATTCCCTGATTCAACATAAATATCCTAATTCTGTCTAGGCTGTATTTAGTAGAGTTACGCCATTAAACAGCGGTGCACATGCAATCTGGATAGTCCAAACAGAGTGTGTATTTTGGGCAGTGGGCACTGTCATTGCTCTCAGGAACCTTTCAGCATTAATGAGTGCACTCTGCAAAACAGATCTGTTTTGGTGGTTAAGAACAGCTATTTATATAACACACAAGTGAAATTTCACATTGCTATCCTGATCTCAAGTGTTTTCTTCCTTCGTCTCTTCTGTTTAAGAGGATCTGATAACTTCAATCTTATTTTTACTATAAAAACACGCAAACCATGTATTTAAGTCAAAATCCCCTGGAAGATATAATTTAGGAGGAATATTGTGCTATGATTGCTTCTCCCCTAGAATAGTGTAAACTGCCTGGTGGTTGAATAGTTTGCTGTTTGAAATACCGCATGTTAAAAGATGGAGATCTCAGTATTTGGGATTGCATTTGCTAAGACCACCTTCCACGAGTTTGTTTTAACACTTCTGTTTGCTTTGCAGTAGTCTGAATGGTAGCTCCTGCTCCTCAGTGCTTTTTGTCACTATATTTAGTAGCTTCCTGGTCAACATTTAGGTATACCAAGTTATTCTACTTTAGATTATTTTGTATTTACAGACTTTTTCAACCCCCGTGCTCCCTCATTTCAGTGTTATGTATTTCTCCAGGTTCTAGATTTTGCTACCACTTCATACAGTTTTACAGATAAAAGATTTTTTTATTTTAACAATTCAAATTTAAGCTGAATAATTTTACAGAATGTGATTAAGGTTAAGGTATGGCTTCTGAGTTTATGGGAGTTTCAGAACTATATCTTAAATACGTATTTTTTTATAATAATTTTTCAGCATGCAGCAATAAGACTAAAATGTTGATTTGACCTTTCTGTTTCCGTATTAGAGTTAAACCTCATTGCTCCCACCTATAGACAGCTAGAAATGTAAAGAAAGAAGCTAAAAGTGTACATGTGTTTTTAAGAGGATTTATCTGAAATTATGTGAACCTGCTGATCATCTGAGTTTAGTTCTTGCTCTGACCTAGAAACTTCTCACTCTGAGTGGCATCAGGACTAGATCCAGTCTCTCTTGCTCATGTGGATGCAACCCTTGTTTCCTCCTGTTTTGTGACAGGTAACCTGGGGTCCCAGCTGGTGGAGTATAAAGAAGAAATGTACATAACGTCTGACTGTGGGAACACGTGGCGTCAGGTAGGAAACAGGAGTCATCAAAGGCACCTGGAAATCATTTTAATGTACCCAATATGATGAATTTTGTAATGTTTAACTAATCTTTATATACCCACTGTTTTGAAGCGAGGTGGCTATTATTATCCCCGTTTCACTTGGGAACTGGGTAAAAAGGAGGTGATTTGCAAAGACTCAAATTGGTCAGGCTGTCAGGTTCTGCTGAAACTTGAATATTTTGGTCTTTTTAAAGATTTTAGAAAGTATCCTGCGTAAAAAAAAAAAAAACCCAAACCATAGAGTCTATTTAGGTTTTTAATAATTTAAGTAATCTTCCTATGCTAATGATAAGTGGACTTTGGCTAGATCTGGCAGTGCAAATATTCCAAGCTGAAAGACATGGTTTAGGTAGAAAGGAAGAAATTCTTCTTCGTAATCTGAAAACTGGTATCTAAGCTTCAACTTTGTTCTCCATTGAAACTGAGAAAGCAAAGAGAGTTTGAAAAAAGTAATAAACCTTTGAATGTCTTTTAGTATGATTTAATCAATTCTGGGACTACAAATGTCAGAGTATTAAAAAACCCCCAGTCTTGTAGTAGCTGTAATGCCATTTGATTTCTGGTTATCTTTTGCTTCCAATGCCTAGTGTCAATTTAAACATTGCACCTTTATTATATACTTTTTCCTAAGTTGCTCTGTCTCAGCAATGTTTAGTCACAGGGATATTTTCTTTTTCAATGTAAATAGCAACAACAATCATTATCATAAGATATGAGGAAGTTCTGGAATCTACTTATAAAAAAACAACCCTCAAACTACCAAAGTTGTGTCAAAAAGTCATTTACTTTCAGTTAAAAGAATCTTTTAGTGTTCAATTGTGTTATTATCTGAGAAGTAAATGTGAAAATGCTCTCACTAGTGTTATTGAGCTCAGTGAGTTTGAGATAAAAAGAGAAAAACGCAATTTCTTATATTGCTATTGTAGGGTACCATTAATACTCCACAGAAGTACTTTTAAAAAGAAATACATTATTTTTGTCACAATAATGTCCTTTGAGGTTTAAAAAATAAAATTTTATGCCAGATTCCTTCTTGAATTCTAGCAGATGATAAATAGATGTTTAAATGCAAAAGTCTACTAGGATTTACAGTGGGTACTGTGTTGTCTAGTACTTCACAGAGACCTCTCAAATAATTTATTGTCACCATTTGCCAAAGTTCTATGTTTTTTTCTGGGGTGAAAAATAAGAAGGAAAGAGTGAAGGGGATCAAATTTATATTTTCACTGCTTTTTATTTGTGAGACACTCAGGCAAATGACACGTGATGAAACTTGACCTCAAGATGACTATTCATGCTGTAAAACCAGCCAAAAACTGATCCCTCATTATGACGCTCAAAATGAAGAACACCATTTCTAGCTTTATTTTAATTAAAACTGCTACAAAGCTTTTGAAAGAGCTTACTCAATCTTAATATTTGCCATCAGAATGAAAATGTAGATTATTGTACGTATTTTATGGCCTCACTTCACGATCAAACAGTTCTTCCAGAGGACAGCGGTACATTTCCTTTCTCTGTTGGAGTTCATGCAACAAAAGATAAGGCTTCAGTCAGATGATATGGGAATTATTTAGACAGTAAATTACAGGCCTCCTGAGCCGGCAAAAGCAGAGCAAAGCTCATGTTTTGGCAGAGCTCTTTTGGTGGGTTTAAGTCATTGACTTGGAAACTTTGCAGTTGTCATTAGCGAGTGCCTGTCAGCTTTCTCACATGCCACACGTGATGTTGCAGAGCTGTCTACAGACTAGAAGAGCAGTGTGTGCTTGAGTAGAGTGACAGAGCAATGCAGAAAAGTAAATATAAAGAGCTTTGGAGAAAAGGCAGTTCAAGGAATTGATTAAAAGCTTTCCTGAAATAATAGCAGTATTGATTCATAGGAGTATAGGACTGGGAGGAAGGTCAAAGATTATGTAATCCAATCTTGAGCTCTAAGACAGCATTAAACAAACTAAGAACATCTCTAACAGAGGTTTGCCGTACCTGTATGTTAATCCTTTGCTGTAGGAGATTCTGCAGTCTTCCTATGTGGTGTTTCACCATTATTCATAGATTTTTTTTCTGAATATCATAGAATCATAGTATCATAGAATAATTTGGGTTGGAAGAGGCCTTTAAAGGTCATCTAGTCCAACCTCCTTGCAATGCGCAAGGACATTTTCCAACTAGATCAGGTTGCTTAGTGCCCTGTCCAGCCTGACTTTGAATGTTTCCAGGGATGGGGCATCTACCACCTCTCTGGGCAACCTGTGCCACTGTTTCACCAAATGTTAAACGTAAAACTTGTGGTGCTTTTTGCTCTTATTCTTGCCATTTCACAAATTTTGCAAGGTAAGTTGACTTCTTCTTGTCTTTGAAGAGCAGTGATTTCCTGTCACCTTTGAATAACTTTTCAGATGTTGAAAGGTGATTATTGTGTCTACCCAGAGCATAGAGTTTTTTTCCCTTGGAAAGCAAACTGAAATCCACTGATTTTCTTAATGGATCCAATTTCTAAAGTGCTTTTCCTTTTTGTTAGTCATTGATTGGACAATCTAATATGACATCCCTCTCCTGAAGCATGGTAAAACTGGATGCAAAATTACAAATTTTGTCGGTAGTAAACAGAATGAAATGCTTACCGTCAAGGTCTTGATGTTGCTGGCACCGCATTTCAGAAGATTTCTCTTCTTTGCACTAGCATCACATTGTTGACTCGGATTCAATTTGTGATTCATAACTGGGACCAGTCCCCGAGTTTCTGAATTTGTAATACATTCTCAATTTAGCAATGATTTACTGATCATTTTCCTTCAATAATTTCTTAACCAGCTGTATGCAGTTAAAATTATTTCAACTGAGCCCATATTTCCATAGCTTGAATATGGAAAGGTCAAATTAGAGTTCAAGAGGACTTACTATGGTAGGATATACAGCCAGTTCATAAGTAGAAATAAAAATGCCCAAATGAGTGTTTTGTGAAATTAAGTAAATACTGGTGATAAATGGAAAAGTAAAACAAGGATTCTGATTATAAATAGCCACAATACCACTTGGGCTGGCTCCAGTTGTTCTCCTGCCTTTTTATTGCATGATGCTTGAGCTGCTTCTTGGTATCTCTTGAAACCGTCGCTCTACTGTGAACCATCTTAAGGCAAACTGAAACTTGTGACTCTGTATTGTACAATATTCCACTGTAAATAGCAGTAGTTTAGGAACTGATTGACAAGTAGCTTAAACATCTGTGCAGCAGCAGTAGTGATCCGTCTTGCAGGAGAAGGGAATCTCACCTGGACATTATCCAAAACTACGTGGGCTTAGATCATCTTAAGTGAACCACAAAGATGTAGCCTCAGGTAAACTCATGGGACAGATCCGTCTATTTGGAAGATTTCTGTGTCTATCATAGCAGGAAAACAATATCATAAAATGTGTTAATGAATGTGAAAGGAGCCAGATAGGTAAATAAATCTTGCATCCTGGGAGAAATGGGCTACCTTTGAACACAATTTCAGACCATACAGGTTTTGGACATTTTTTCCCCTGTGGGTGCCTGTTTTTTAAAATATTAGGATACTCGGTCAAATTCTAAGGATGACCTTATGTATACATACGAGTGTGTTTTATTTATTTTCAAAGAAACTGATTTCTGTTCACAGTTATGGTTGCCATTGCTATTTCAACAGCATCTGTTACAATACTGTGCTTGAAGTAGGGCAAACAGAGTAAGAGAAAGGTCTGGCTTTCAAAAGAGATGGCTTAAATAAAAGGAGAAAAAATCAGCAACAAAAACCTTTTCATATTTGATCTGCTGTCAAAGTAGCTGGCGTAGCAACAAAATGTTCAATTAAGCTAGTAAGGTTGTGCAGAATGTCTGTTGTATGTCTAGGAACTGAATCTAGGTCTCTGGAACTCTCTTAAGAGATGGATGGTAATGCCTTTAAGCACTATAGGAAAGGCTGCAATCCCATCCTCTCACCCCTGGGAAGGTCCAACTGGCTTATCCTCTGTTTCCAGATTTGAATTTAGAAATGGATGTCACTTGGTGAGAGAAGGAAGTGACTCTGGGCATTTTTGGTTACTTTTGAAACTTCTGTGAGTATATTTCCCTAGGATCATTTAAACATGTTTTCACTGACTTCATGGAACTCTCTTAATTGCTCCCAACAGATAGCCTGGCTGGAATAGCTGCTGAAGTTGTTAGGACAGACACAGGAAAGAAAACATGGAGAGCAGAGGGAGGAGAGAGACGGAGAGAAAGAGGTTGACATTATGACTATAAAGCACATGGCATGCTCAAAAAAAACATAGACGAAGGGAAAAATACAGAAATAGACTACAAAATCTAGTTCTGTAGTGGATGTTCACTAGTAAAGATGATAATAAATTTGTTACCTGAACGTTAGTGAAGAAACATACATCAGAATTCATGGCTCAGTGTGAACATACATACCCTTTGTTCCTGGGCTCCAACTTCAGCTCTGACACTGGGACCACCTTTGCCTAAATCCTTTGCAAACCATTTGTCTTGGTTTTGTTTCTAAAAAGTAGAGATAAATATTTACTTTTGTGCTGAACTCCACAGGCATGAAATCGTTAATTTTTTTCAATGTACTGAAGATGAAGAGTTGCTTTCATAAGGAATTTCATACCCTTTTGTTGTAAAATGTTTGAAATGTGTGCAAGACGGGCATGATATAAAGATGGTATTAATGCGCCTGTAATGCGTCTGCTGTGCTTTATAGTGTGCTAAAGCTGGGGTGCTGAAATGGTGCATGAGGAAGTGCCACGGTGCTTTTCTGGGAAAATCTAATTTGGATGAAATGATGCTGCTTCCTTTATCTTCAGTATGATGGTGAAGCTTGCAGAGACTTCATGTCCTGGCATATACTGTTTCATTTTGATTTGAGGAAAAGTTCAAACAAAGTTTAGAGGAGGATCAAAACTCTGCTTGCTTATTTGACTCCAGCTGATCTCATCCTTTTGAAGTGCATCTAAAATTAATGTCTGTCCTCTGCTGAATTCTCTTCTAAAACATGCAGCTGTGTGGAACAAGTAGATAGGACTGTAAATGCCTCATATCTGGGTTTTGCCTGTAAATTGGCAACATTGAAAATCTGATCAGACACTTGAAGCCGTAGGATTCCCATAAAATATGCTCTTACTAGATGAGAAGACGACTGAATTCTAAACCCAAATTAAATGCTTACTATTTTTGAAGTAATTGTGAATGTGCTCTAAGATACTTTCCCCACCCCCGGTTCAGTCTTGCTGATAAATCCTCTAAATGTAGCATTTAGTATTGTCAAAACCCAAGCAATTGGTATTTTTTCATTCACAAGGCAAAGCAAAGCTAACCTTTATGTTTTTCACCTTTGCTTTGCCAAAGCGTGTAGGAGGCTGCATGCTCATCTATTAACTGCTAAGTGTGTGTAGTAACTCTCACTTTATCACCTGCTCTTGTTTTAAATGAAGTTTCACAGGCTTATAACATGAGTAAACCCTGTATTAAAATAGATTTCAGATGTAAAAAAGGGAAGATATCTACCCATTCATTTATTTTAGTACTGCTTATGAACTCTAGAAAATGAATGAAAAGAATTTGGGAAATTTTTAATCCCTTAAACCATTAAATCAATATTACTTGTATTTTAGTTCAGAACTCAGAGCGGCCTCTGTGTGAGATCACATAAAGTTTGAATTCAAATAAATCATTGACACTGGAAATGCAGAAAACAGGCTTGCACCAATTATTTCAAGTGCTATGGAGTCTGGAGAACATGTGAGAAATTCGTGGGCAGCAATACTTTTCCTATTTTTCTTAGAATTAGACTACAAAGCGTTTTATTCTGCAAGATACACAGAATATGGCAAATACTGAAGTAAGGTGATAGGTCACTTGGTGATATATAATAGGAAGGAATGCAGAATGCATACTGTGAGAAATATAAGCTTGGGCTAAAATCACTTTAGACAATTTAATCTTACTGTGATTTGAACCTGAACATTTTCTGATTCACCTGCTTAACTTTCTTTTCTTTTACAGCTGGGAGAAATATAAGAGTTAAACTGACTTTTATGTCCTTTTCAATTTGAAGTGTGGACATTATAAAACATACAATTTTTTTAATCCTGGTTTGCTCATACATTTTATTTCTGCTGTTTTGTACATTTGCTTACCTGGCTTTTTTTTGTCCAACTTGTAGGTCTTTGAAGAAGAGCATCACATCTTGTACCTGGACCACGGTGGAGTTATTGTGGCCATCAAAGACACCTCTATCCCTCTGAAAATACTCAAGTAATCCTACAGTCAATTAGACTAGAGCTATTGTGTATTCAAGACCTCAGGCAAAGTTCAGAGTTTAAGATGAGCATTTCAATGTGATCGTGTATGAAATACAGGTGGAGTCAGCTTAATTTAACATTCATTAAGTCAACAAAATACAGGTGGATGTTTTCTTAAAGATTACTTCATGGTGCTGCAGTAATACATGGCATAATGCATTAATCGTAATAAAATTTTCTTAAATCAGTGTAAATATTTTTGCTTAAAAGGCTATCCTGCAACTCTACAGTACAAGCCATGTTCAGCATGATTGTTATCTCTTACTGGTTTGCATCAGCGGTATACGGTAATGATGCTCAACCTTTGATGCATATGTGGCTTAGGTATCCCGTCAGGATAGTTCACTCCTACTGTAATAAAGCTCTGTCCCCTCCAAGGGCCACAGTGAATGAAGGCGTTGGAGAATAGCCCTGAGTTGCTCTGGTGAGAGCAATAAAATATAGAATTTGGGAGCCAATGCGGAAAGGACTTACGTGTGCTTATATGCTGTGTAATACAGTATGCAAGAAGCCCAGTTCATCTAAGATATTCATGCACAAACTAACTGTAGTATGTATAGATACTGTCATATAGTAATACTGCAGCAAATGGCCTTCTCAGCTGGTTTGGCAGGAAAGATTTGCTGCAAAGAATTTTCTTATAAAATACCGAGTTTTAAATTGCATGATAGTGAAGCAAACTATGGTAATCTTATGAAATGGCATACAAAGTTATCATCTTCAGCATAAAAACTGTAAGAGATCTTTATCACTTGTGATTAGGTTCATTTTTGCTGTATACACTAATAGGAACTAGGCTACGTACTTGGTTAGCTAGAATGAAAGCCGTCATTAACCTACTATCCAAAAGACCTGGAGGAAACGTACAGAAGAAAAGAGACTTTGAATCATAAATTTTGGGTGCACAGAGCATTTGAAATATGTTTTGCTGATCCATCAGCATCTTTTGCAGAATTTTAAGTGGATGGTAGCAGCTGTGAAGGGCCATCATGTTGGTGCCTGCAGTTACCGCACCTCCCACGTTTTAGCATTTGAGCTGTTTTGCCTCTTGTGCTTCAGTGACCTCCGCTTAACAGGTCTCTAGCTCAGAGACTACTAGAAAGAATTAAGGGTAAATTCACTTGCTCTTGAACCTACAAGGTAGCAAGATATTTTGTTGACAGACCTCGGTTTTTATCTGCCTGAGAATTTCCATTGTTGTGGCAAATTTATTATGCACCTTCTAATAAAGGTGTGAGCCCCTGGATACGTTGCTGAGAAAAAGTTCCCATTAGTATGGTATACTGTTCAGGCATATTGTATTTTGGTGATCATAAATCCTGGGCTTTAGTAGTGAGGGGATTTTTTTTTTTCTTTTGAATGAATGAATTCTGTTCTGTATAATAATAGTTTTAAATGAAAACCATTTCTGCTTTTTTACAGGTTCAGCATAGATGAAGGCCAGACTTGGAGTACACATAATTTTACCAGCACTTCAGTCTTTGTAGATGGATTACTTAGTGAACCTGGGGATGAGACACTGGTCATGACGTAAGTTTCTGATTTCATCTCTTTTTTTTTCAGGGCTCTCTCTGCTTGTGCACTTGAGCATATATTAATTGTGGATGTTTGAGATAGTCCTTTCTTGAGTGGCTTTTGCTTCTTACAGTCACACAGACTCTTACACTGATGCCCAAACAGCCCTAGTATGCAGCCTGTCTTTGAAATTATCTGAGTGCAGTACTTCAGATTGTAAAGATGAAGTGTTATGTTTATATCAAATTTTGCAAAGTTACCACCAGGGAGAGCGCAACAATAGGACTGCAAATACAAATTTGAGAAACGTGGGTAAAAAAATAACTCCTGCATTTTTTCTGTTTTCTACAGATTCTTAGGCAGACTTCAAAAATCCTGAATATCCAGCCCTTCTTTTGTGAAAATTGTCTTCACAGTGTAAATAACTGTGGTGTTGTCCTAGTAACTAGCATTGCAGTACTTTGTGTAACCAAACATTGTGCTAACAAATACATGTTTTAATTCTGTGCAGTGACTGAGGCAGATGCTCTGAATAGAGTTAAAAATAACCAAATTCTGCAGCTTAGGCCCCTGTTTATCATTTTCAAAAGGGCCAGGGACATCTGGATCTGAGCTGCATGTTTTACTGCGTCTCTAGGATAAACGCTAATATTTTAGAAGCATCTGAGACTAAAAAAACACCTATGCAATTAGAGAGAAAGGCACATGCTGACTGCAGCAGGGAAGGGGAATGCACTCAGAGATGTGCAGGTTGTTACGTGTGTTCCTATCAGAACAGCTTGTCTGATCCTTTATATTGGAGCTCAGTGTGTTCATGACAAGCTTTTTTCCCTAGAAATTACAAATAGAGCTGCCTTTGACGGGTACCAGTAGCATTTTCTCCAGGGAAAAAAAAAATAGCCCAGTGTGGAGTTGTGTAAAGGATCTTCAGCAAAGCAAAAATCCTACCCAATGTACTTAAAAGCATTGTGTCAAGTTCATAATGCTGTACTGCACAGGGGTGAACTTGGTCTCTTAGTTCTTTCTTTCTTTCTCCACTGTCCTATTTATCCTCTGTTATACATATGTGACCTGAGAAGAACAGTATTACTCCACCATCTCCCCATTCTCTCAAGCATAGGGTTTTTTATGCTATAATATATGCCACATGGAGATACTTACGGCCCTGAATGAAGGATTTTCATTGATTTCAGTGGAAGCAGAGGGATCAAAAGCTTATCCTAAACTGTACTTTCTGGCAGATAAAACGATGTGTGATGACTATATGCTCTGTGTTTTTTTATTATTATTATTAAGTATCATTAAAAACAGTGATTTTGTGAAGATGTACTTAAATAGCTGGCTGAATAGTCTAATGAGCTCATGTGAAAAATACCTTTTTGAAATCACCCATATGAAATATATACAACTGTAGGTAGATTTGGTGTATGAGCCCACAGAGACAAAAAAGCATCATATGACTTTTATGTTTCGAAGGGCATAACAAGAGTCTGACTCCAGCATCGCAATACCAGGCTTGTAGGATCTTACTTTGCAGCTAGTTCCACTGAACATGGAGGACATCAACCACTTACAGCATGGGTTCCCTTGTTGCTGTTTTATCAGCTTCTTTGTCTCTCCTACTGCTTTTGATTGGGTTTTACTTTCAACGTGACGTTGTCTGCCCAGTGGCGCTCTGTCTGACTTTACATCAAGACCTTTTGTTGTTCTGTCTGGCTTAGGTCATTTTCTCTTAAAACTTCCTGCTTGAACTGGGTTGCTGGGCATGACTTAATCTGCAGTGATTTTCTGCTTTTGAGAAATGTCATCCACCGATAAATGCTCCCTGAAAAACAAAATCAACTATACCATCTTTTCCATTTTATTCTATAAAGTGTTTTTTCTTTTGGGTGGAACATGGTAAGATGAACTTGTGTATGGTAATGGGAAAAAAATTAGAAGTGTCTTTCATGCTGAAGAATCCAAATCCATTACTGAGGACCTAGTCTGACGTTTTTTACTCATACAGGAATTTCATTTTCTGCCTTTTGGTAGGGTGTTGGTTTGAATAAGGATTTTAAATAAAGAGTCCAATGTCAAAATATGCATAAATTAGCAAAGATAACATAATTCTGAAGTGGGAAGGTAATAACTGAAAAAGTTTACAGCAAAATGGTGGAAGAGAGATGGTTTCATTTAAAATTTCTAGAATAATCTCACAAAAGAATCAATATTTTATTTGTACAGAAAGCAGCTGTTACTGTAGGGTAAAATCCTGGTTCTGTTAAAGTCAGCTTAGGGATTTCCTTCAAGTTTTTTAATTTTTATTAAAAAAAAAAATCCATAAAAAGATTACCTGGGAAAGACATTAAGGGACTTGGTAACACTGTGTGTATGAGAGACTTCTCATTTTCCAGAATGGTGACTGGGACGTTGACCTGACATGTAAAGGACTTCCATTTGAATTCCTGTTCTGTCCTAACTTATCCAAAATGAAGTGGTCTGGAAAGCTTTACTGAAGAAACAGGGGAATGTGAACCTGGTTGCCTCAAGTCTTCATTTCAGAAAGTTTTGTGTTTTCTCCAAAACAGAGAAAAAAACAAATGTTGACTTGTCAAAAGTTTTCATAAACTGAGTTGTCATCTGCCAGTCGACGTTAATCTAAATCATTCATCCAAATCCCCTGCAGTATTCAAAACATGTGCATTCAAGTGCCAAGGAAAATATATTTTATTCCATTGTGCTCTGCAATAGACCTAGTTAAGATTTTTAGGAGTTTTAAGCAGTAAAGTGTTCAAAAATTTTAGAAAACTCATTCTGTGTACAAATCAATTTCTAAATAGATGTAGTTAAGAGTTTTAGGAGAAATAAGCAGTGAAGTATTCATAAAGTTTAGGAAACTCATTCTGTGTAAAAAAATCAATTTCTAAATGAAGAGCTCAAATTTGCCTTTTATTGCAAAACAAATAAGTAAGGTTTGCTAAGAAATTTCCTCAACTAATTGACATATATTCATCAAAATAGTGCATGGTCTAGTAGGCTTTATTTTGTTCTAAGTTCTTTAAGAATGAAAGTTACTGCAACCAGTGTTAACAGTATATTATATTTGGAAAAAATGACTTAATAACACTGGATTGAGTAATGGCCTAACTCAGTGGGAAAAGGAAGCATTTTTGTGTGTCTGAAATATTGATGTTCCTTTTCAAAGGAAGTACTTCATATAATGAAAGTTTCAAACCTGTTAAAATGGCTTCTAAATCACAGTTCAGCTTTTGGGAGTGTTTCCCAAACCAGGTTATTTAGATCGCAGTGTAAACCCGGTAGGCGTGATAACCATGGTACCACAGACCATGGCCCCTTTTTAAAAGGCCGATAAGAGGTTACCTAAAAGGACTGCTTTTCTTCATGTCAGGCAGAATCAAAATCTTCCTTATGGGTAATTTAATTTTTTTCCAGAGGGACTTTTTTTTTTTTCCCTCAGGTCTTTAGAATAACAACTTAAGATGCTGCTGTGAACTTCATGACATCTCTGAACTGCAGAACTCCTGCATGTGCATCTTACCCTCTTGAAAGTCCATTGTTGCATTCCTGTTGTGTTCCTAGGTGATAATAGAAGCAAGAAAATTGTCTCGTTTAAACTTAATCAAAACAAGGTGGATATGATATTAACAGGTCCTAGATATTAGGGAGAACCATCTGGAATTTTGCAACTGTCTATTCTGTTAGTAACATCAACCTCAGCTCTAACAACATCAGTAACAGTCAATGTTACATGTAGTTTGTGGGGCTTACTGTTATGCCACACATGGCAGCACATTACCTTTCCTGTTGTCTTTGAGTATCTTACTAGGTGGAGGTATTTCTCTGTGTTGTGAATTCATCACTACTAACTTTCTCGTACTGCAACCCTTAAAAAAAGTAGATAAAAGGTAAATAAAGCCTCATTATGTAAGAGAATAGCTGATTTCCCAAGAGAAATCCCAGTTTTTATTTGCAGCTAGTTACTCTCTTGTTTGAGAAGCATTGCTCAGTCAGGTTGTTCTGCACTCTTCATGACGAGGAACGTACCTGTCTGTCAATAGATAAAGGAAACATATAGAAAGACAGAAAGAGAATGGTGACCTTTGATAAAAGAGCATTGAAAAAGCAAACTCGTTACTCTATTTCCATCTAATCTAGATAGCGGCTAATCCAGATGTGCAAATGCCTGTTTAGTGGCATGTCTAATGCTTTTGCTTGCATCTCCATGGACATGGATGTTAGCAGAGCAAGTCGATGCATAGTAGTGTCACTGCCAACACTTGGTCTTGGAGCCAAGACCGTAGGACTGCCCCTGTTTCTCCCTCTGCTCAAAAGAAGTTCAGTATTTAAAGCTTTGTTTTTTCTTTTCTTTCCATAAAGTTTCCCTAATGTATTCAGAAGCACGGGAACGTGATGTTTTCAGTGTCTTGCTAAAGCCCATATTTAGTACATTTTGAGGACAGACCTGGAATAAGAGGAACTGAAAGTTTAGGAATACATGTCCTCTAAGACTCTTTAATCACCTTGTCGCTATTTAAAGGAGGTGAGAAGGAGAGTAAAAGAGTGACAAGTGACTTTTTTTATTCAGATAGTCTTTGTGTCATTTTGAGCCCCTATCACCGACGGAGTGCCCGCAGCTGTGGTTCTCTAACTTCTCTTTTAGGGAGATGGTTACATTTTACTGTCTAGTTCTAATAAATGGCGATGATGAGGTAGACATTGGAAACTTTCACCAACGATAAAATTGTTCAAACATTTTACTTAATTTTGTGTGCAGCCTTGAACTCCATTTTGCTGTAATTTGCTCTCACAGTGAAGGAGTCACAATTTAGGTGACCATAAGCTATCTACTCTGGCTCTGCCAGGTGAAGTCTGAATGAAGAATTTCCTACCTGTGGCAAAAGTGATCTGCTCTTTAAATATGTGAGTAGAAAAAAAAAAATTAGCTAAAGAATTAATTATAAAATTTTGTAAGTATCCTAAATTAATTTGATCTTTAAGTGAGATGACAGCAGAGTGCTGAATGTTGTAAAGCTATCCTTTATAATGTCATATGTTTCTCCTTAAATTAATCTATTTGATTGACTGTCCTCCTTGTGTTTACTTCTACATAAAGCATCAGGCTAGGCATTAAATCTGCAATTTTTTCCAAACAGCTTACATGTTAAAAGGTTGTTCTTGGACAGGAATTTACCAAATAGATGGAAAAAAACATTGGAGGTAATTCACAAACATAATGGAGCCACTGAGCTTCTGGATAAAATGAGAACACGCTCATCCTGCTCCGCCCCAGCACTTCTCAGAACCGAAGCATTCATTTCCACTCTTTTTCCCCAGAAGAGCTGAAACCAAGATGTATTGGCATAAAAGAATGATTGGCAATTATTATTTTTTGGGGGCAGGAAACAATGAAAAAACATACTTTGGTTCAATTTCAACTTAATTGTTTCCTCCCCTCATTTTTCACTTTGGCAGGCAAACCAAAAAAAGAAAAACTACTCTTCTCTTCAGTGCATTAAGTATATGCATGTGTTTGTAGTTTAAGGCACTTAAATCATAAGCGTCTCAGCATATTTGCACATGATCTGTTGTGTACACAAGCACTGTTTATGTGCAGTTGCTTTATGTAGGCAGGTGTCTACTTTTGCACATGGAAGCATTCATCATTTCTGTAGTTGTGATTTAGGAAAGCCACTGAAAATGTGACCTCTGTTACGTTCTTTTGGGGAATTAGAAAAATATGCGGAATTAGAATCTTGATGTATAACAGACTGCAGCTTGAATCTTACATTACTTACATCCATTTTACTAGTATGAACCCTTTGACTTACCTAGTTTTTGTTGATTTTACAGTGATGTAAAGGAAGCAAAGACAACATTTTCCTTTTGAAAATAGTAGGCTTTAAATAGCACTGTAGACATAGTCATGGCTAACCCGCTCTTCCAACTCGTATCCCCTTGGGAAATTGTTCATTAACAATGTTACTGCTTCTGTGAGTTAAGGAGAACACTACCTGTTGGCAGTGTTTACGCTAGGGATAAAGGGCATCCTTCCATACCACGACCTCGTTGCTTCACTCTCTCAACTTGGTAATTTCTTTACAGATTTTGGCATGGGGAGGTCATGTGTCTTGCTGTATGTTCAAAAGCACTAGTAATAATCTGAACTACAATGGGAAAAAAAAAGTGATTGTCACATTTATTTGCTTTTTCGGTTATAGTGTCATCATTTGTAGTAAAGGTCTAAGTGAAGCAAAGGACTCGGCTCTTTGAGCTCACCATAAATTGACAAGCAACTTCTAACACACTACTCCTTTTATGTAAAAGACAACTGAGAAAGTTGCTGCTGTTTTAATGTAAATGCCTCTGGTACCTATTAAACTGTAAGGTGGATTAAGTATTCAATCTGAAAATGCAGTTGTGTTATAAATATAATCAAGGAGGTGTGGCAGTTTAAAAGATAGTTTAACAGTAAGTTCACTAACAATTTTGTTTCCTACTGATATGATTTACAACAGGAAAGGAAGCCTCATATGGGGAACAAGATCTAAATACCACTTTTTAGCATAGCTCTGTGACTGCTTCCGTTTAAACGAATACTTTCCAAGAGACAGACTGAGAGTTGTTAAAATAATTAACTTGCATCTCCGAGAATCTGGTTTCCTTTCCCAGCTTGGTCACGAACTTACTGTTGGATATTGAGGTTTAGATCCATAAAGAATTTCAGATCCTGCCTTTTTGCACATGCTTGGACATCTTTGCTTAGCTGTTGCCCAGAAGAATTTAGACATGTTATCCAAGATAGATTCATTGAGATTGCCAGTGTCACCACTATGCGCGGTCCTCAGTTGACCCTGATTCAAACCTTACGTTTTATTTTTGATAGTTTTATACCTGTGAAGGCACTCCCAAAACACTAGAGGTCCTGTTCCACCCCCAGCTGGCTTGCCAAGCCAGTGGAGTGTGTCAGCAGGGCAGTACAGGACTGTGCAGACAAATTCTGCTACCTTGGCAGCACGCTGCTCTGAACGTCACGGTTGATGACGGTATCGTGTAGAGCAGAGCAAAAGCCAACACAGCACTTGGGAGATTAAAGCAGCATGTCTAGAATGAAAGAGGCATCTGATTTCAAACAAAAGTAGCTGTGCATCACGCAGTTGTCATCACTAGTCTTCAGTACGACTGCAAAACTTGGACAATTTAAGTTGCTACGTTACACATCTGAATAAATTCCACATGTGCTGTCTTCATGACCTTGGTGGGGTAGTACAGCAGGATGACTTCCACCACTCCTGAGGTCTTTGAGTGTTCTCAGATATTGAGCAGTAGAGCAAAACTGTTGCAGGTTCAGCTACGCTGCTCTGAATATCTGGTGGGTATATCAGACGTCACGCCGCTCAAAGCCATTTTCTTTGTCCAGAGACAATATGGCTAACAGCTCAAAGGTAAACCACCATAATATTACAAAAAGTTGCCCAAAGCATGTCTTAATTTGTATAGCATTAGATACATGATACGGGACACGATAGCTAGAATCCATCTGCTCTGACAAAGAATGTTTTGATGCTGTGAAACCCTATGAACGAAATCTTGAAGAACACAGCGGAAAAGCTAAAGAGGAAGACGAGTGTAGTGGTTATAAAAAGATGTCTGTAACATCTGAGATGAGCAGTGGGTTATCAAAATCAGGGTAATTTCTCCTCAATAAAGCTATGGAAGCTGAATGTTTACTTGATAAGTCTTCAGAAGTCCCCAGCTTTAGCGCCATCACAGCTCAGTCAGGTGGTTTGTGAGCGACACAGAGAGCAGGCGACACAGCTACTACTGGTCATCTGAACATCTATTGAATAGATCCTCTCTTCTATTGAACAGAAATGTGAATTTACTGGAAGAGATTATCATTGCATAGAATTTCTGTTAAATTAGCTCTCCCTGATTATGAGCTTTATCAGGAACAGAAAGAACCAGCAATCCTCCAGCAAATAGTTTAAATGAGTTAGCTTAAGAACTGCATTAAACTGTCTTAGCTATCAAATGATGCAATCAAATTAAAAAATGATGTGCTCATAAATGAACTAGGAACAAATGTACAAAGTTGTTATGGCAACCGAAACACTGAAGTTAAAATTATGGATCCCAAATTCTTGCAAATAAAAGTAGATCAATTTCCAAGGTAATTGGACTTTCTTTTAAAAATTATTTATCACAGCATCATCTTTCATAGTTTCAACAGAATTTATTTGATGGCTTTCTAATGAAATATAATTAATCAAGAAGAAGATTTTTATGAATTACTATCATCTTGATATTTAACTTCTAATCATCAGTTACACTTGCTGCACTGTTCCAGTTTTTTCCATTCATATGATTTTATTGGACATATATATTTTGCACCTGAGCAATTAGATTGTGATTGCTGTTATGTAATGCTTTACTGTAGCTCATATTTTTTTCTAATCCATTAAATCTTACTTAAAACATGCCTTTCTTCCTTACTTTGTAGAAATACTTCTTTTTAATTCTAGTGATATTTGGCAATGCATTTAAATGGGCTCCTCTGATATGTCTACAAAACCCTGTCCTCAATAGGGCAACAAGTATTATTGCAGCAACAGCGTTAATAATCATGAGGCCATGGTTTCAACCAGTTTGCTAAGCTGGGTGCATGTAAGGTGCCGGATTCGCTAGGAAATTTGCCCCAGGAATTCCAAAGCTGTACAGCTGCATTTTTTCATGGGGTTTGTGGCTGTGCTGAGACACTCGTGTGAACCTCAGGAATTTTACTTAAGCCAGAGAATGGTAGAATCAGTGGTGCAGTTACTGTGCTCTGTCAGAACCTGGTTTTTAGTCTGTAAAATCAGAACAGCCGTAATAGAAATGATATTTATTTTTTTTTTGCCAGAGGCTGGACCAAAAGGCAGAAAGGTCATTTCTGTCTTTTGCTAAAAAGCTCACCCATTGAAGCAGTACCTTTGCTGTATAAACATAGTTTAGATGTAGCTTTCATATTCTTCTAGTAGAATTTATGTAATTTCTAGAATAACTTCTACCATTTTTATAGAATTATAGGATATGGGACTGGGCAATATCTCAAAAGTTTATCATCTCTAATCCTGATGTTTCACTAATTTCTTACTCCAGTGAGGGAGAATAAACAACCTCAATAGTTTGTACCTTTACCATTACAGAATCACAAAATATTTGAGGTTGAAAGGGACCTCTCTGGAGGTCATCTGGTCCAACACGCCTGCTCAAGCAGGACTACCTAGAGCCAGTCACCCAGGACGGTGTCCAGATGGCTTTTGAGTATTGCCAAGGATAGAGACTCCACAACCTCCCTGGGCAACCTGTGCCAGCACTCAGTCACCCTTACAATAAAAAAAGTGTTTCCTGATGCTCAGAGGGAACCTCCTGTGTTTCAGTTTGTGCCCATTGCCTCTGGTCCTGTCACTGGGCACCACTGAAAAGAGCCTGGCTCCGTCTTCTTTGCACCCTCCCTTCAGGTATTTATATACATTGATAAGGTCCCCTGAGCCTTTTCTTCTCCAGGCTGAACAGTCCCAGGTCTCTCAGCCTTTCCTCATAGGAAGGTCCCTTCATCATCTTCGTGGCCCTTGGTTGGACTCCCTTGTCTGTCCATGTCTGTCTCATGGAGTCCAGAACTGGACATAGTACTCCAGGTGTGGCCTCACCAGTGCTGAGGAGAATGAATTAGAGACTTGCACAGCTGTATCTTTTAAGTCTGTTGATCCTTGTCCTTCCTCTTTTTTGCCCTTCCTCCAGGTCTCTTTGAAGACAACTCTTCAATCTGTTACAAGAATCTGAAGACATTTTGTTGTACAGCTTTATCTTTTCTAGAGAAAAGACCAATTCTTTCAATCTTTCTTCACTGGTTACATATTCTAAGCAGCTTATGAGTCATCCTTGCCCCTCTTCAAATCCATTTTTAGTGGGTGTGTAAATATGCATATAACATCCAAATTAGACACCATATTCTTCCAGAGGCTCCACCAGTGCCAAATTTATCAAAATAATTACCTCCATGTTGTCTGTTTTTCAGTTCTGAACACCACCTAGAATTAGTCTTTCTTCTTGCAGCAACATTGCATTCTTGTTTTAATCCCCCAGAACTCCCCAAGCCTTTTCTTTGATATTTGAAAGTTATTCCCCGTTTTGGTTTTGTGCCTCTGTTGTGTGGGGGTTTTGTTCCTAGGAATACTTTTTGCAGTTGGTTTTGGAGTATTTCCTCCTGTTTATTTCTGACCATTGCTTCCATCAGTCAGTGTCCGTCCCCTTCCTCCTGTGTTATCTGCAAAATGTGTGTGTTATTTGGTGTATTAACATGGGTGTTAATGAAAATATTGACTGTGGACCCCTCATATCTTTGCAATACGTATCTCAAAATATTTCCCTGTTTGATAACTACTTTTTGAAAATGGATTCTTCTAATTGGATATGTATGACCATTCCTCGTTACAATGATTTTATCTTCACTGATGTTTCTTTTTTTTTACATTGAGACAATGTCAGGTAGAACTGTGTAACATTTTAAACAAAGGTCAAGATATGCTACATTTTCTCCTTTCCTTTATCCACTAAGCCAGTTACCCTGTAAAAGAAGGAAATTACATTAGTTTGACATGATTTGATTTTGACAAATCCGTGGTGGTTGTTTGTTATCATTTTAATTATCTCGAAGGTGCTTATAAGTGGGTAGCTTAATAATTTGTTTGGTATCTTTGTGGATATCAAAATTAATTCTGTAACTCCCTGGGCTCTGTTTTGTTAGTTTATATGGTTGTATGACTATATACACACACATATATAAATGTGTGTATATATATATATATGCATAGGCAAAATGTTTCCCTTTCTATAGTCATCTGGAATCACCCACATCCTCTGTGAGGTCTCAGAGATGATTATTAATAGTTCAGAGATTTTGTTTTATACTTTCATGAGAATTTCATTATTCTGTTCTGCATTGAACTCAAACAACCATCTCCTTCCTTCTCCATTCCTGACTAATCTGCCTGAGATAGCTAACATGAACAAAGAAAATTACATTTGTTCCATAGAAAATACTTTTCTTGAGGCAGGAGTGAAGCTTTGACAGGACTTGGCTCCTTGCACTTGAATGTATTTGTTGATAAATGAGTTAATAAAAGAAATGTAACCAATTTGTAAAGTTTTGTGGTGTCTAAATAAGCATTCACTGAGGTAGGTAGCTGCACAAGCACATGGTGAATTCTGCCTTATGTTAGTACCTTGTATGGAGAAAAAAAGATGAAAAGAAAAGAAAAAGGTACATGTATTTAGCACAGAAAAGACACTTCATGCCTGTCAGCAAAGCCAATCGTATTGAAACAGGCATTGTGGAAAAAGCATGAGACCACCTAAGTAGTCACTTTATTGCGTATGTAACTACAAGTGAATAAGATTATATGGTGACAGCAGCTCTCAGGATCCAGCTGAACCAGAGAAACGAACTAAACCTGTAGGTCTCGATGCAAGGCAGTCTTCCTGCTGAGAGAAGTGGGACCACACACCTATATGCACATACAGCCAGTAGACCAAGCCACATTTTTTAGTTTTTGTGTATTGTTCCTACTTCTGAGCCATGGGTAGATTGAAAAGGAAAGAAGGTTAGATGATCCAAGTCCTTTAATCTCAGAGCCTTACTAAGAAAAGGGTAAGACATACAAACTAAATGCACATGTTTCTGTTTAATTAAGTGCACTTCTGATGGTGAAGTTTCCTGTGAGCATGGATTGTTTGGTCATTAGAATGTGGCCAGTATGGGGAGTCATCTATAGATAGCTACATCTCTGTGCTATGGCTGAGAAGCAAATACACCAGAAAGGACAGGGGGAAATCACTGCACATCTTTAGTCTGCAACTGTTTTTCAGCCGCCTTGGTAGACTTCAGAGCTCTACGTCCATCCACTAGGGAGGAGGCTTAGTGTGAGGATGTTGCCTCTGTGCTGCAGAGAATTCACCATTTCCTCACTTCTGGTCTACCCTAGTTCCACTTTGAACCTGCTATTCAGGACAAAAGAAATGACTGTGCACAGCAGAATGCTTTTAGCAAAACTGTACCATTCCTGCTGTGTCTGGATTTGAACAAAACTGAGAGCAAAACAAAAGGAATGAATTAGTTTGAAGAATGCTACTAAAGCTTGGAATATGAACTCTGTGCAGTATGAACTGCACAGAAATTGTTGGCTTCAGAATCAACCTTAAATTCTTTGGCAAGTAAGCCACATAAGCTTGATACAAACCACAAATACATTTGACTTTTACCCAAATAGAGTCTTTATCCTTTCTAATTTGTTGCTGGATGTCATACTTGCCCATTTTGCTTTGGAGATAAATATTCTGACTTTAAGATGTTGGCTGCTTTGAAAGTGCAGCTTGGTTTTTAAAGCAATGAGATTTCCTTTTTTTTTTTTTCCCTTTCCAAAAATAAATTTCCAGTTTGTGGCTGGTTTTTGTTATATTTTGGACTATCTAAAATGAAGAGGAGACTGAGAGTTCTTCAGCACAATGTGTAGCTTCAGTGTATTCCTTAGAAATGAATACAATTTCATGATACTGCTGTGAGTTTGAACAATAACAAATTGCCATCTGAAATCTGTAGAAGTTTAGAACAAAACCGCCACACAAACTACTGAAGAAGTTGCACCGTAATCATAAGGAATGAGTGACAGAGCTGGAAATTGAACCTGGTGATCCTGTGTTCCTGCTCCCTGATCTGAGCTCCCTGTCAAAAAATGTTGGGTTCCAAATTAGAAAAGGTAGTATAGTTCCATTTAAATTTCTGGATAGTTTGCTGGGGAAAAAGATCTCTAATCTATGAGCTATATTTTTTCATTGTAGAGTTCCATAGACAAGTCACAAGTGTTTTCTAACTAGACACATTGTATATGAAGAGGAATAAAAGTGGAAGAAAAATTAACCAGGGACCTTTTAGGAGGGAACCATGACTGTCATGGATGGAGTGATGCACTTCACTTGTAAGACAGAAGCAGCAATATATTTATTGATCTAAAACAGCGATTTAGCAAAGTTTGATAGTAAATGTGACAGTGGTTTAACAAGATTCGATGGCGAGGCACACTTGGTTATTTACTGCATAGAGGACAGGGTCAGACAGAGCTGTTGGGGAGACCCTCCCTTTGAGTCACGGGGTTCAGAAAGGAGCCCCTTTCTTTCAAAACTCATTCTCAGAGAGGAGTCTGGGTGTGGCTCGATCCAATCCTAGTCCCAGACTCGGTCAACAGCTTATGTCTAAATGATTATGTATGCACAATCAATCCTGTAAATCACTTAGCTAAGATTTCAAAATTTAGCATGCTGTTAATGACTTACTGTGAATCTGTTGTGGCAAGGAATCTCTCAGCCTCAAGGAGTAACCTTGAGAGGTGTGCCTACTCTAGGGGAGATCCTGGTATGCAGCCCGCTGCTGTGCAGGAGAGCTCAAAGGGCTTTTGAGCTACTCACTATTTACAGGGTAAGATGATTGATTCATAGTCATATTTGCATACCGACTGTAGATGTTGGTTTCTTCCAAATTAGGCTTGAGTCACACATTGCCCAGCACTGCGGTTAGGTGGGCGCATTGCCGTGGATTAGCCCTTGGCTATTGTGTTGTTATCTGTCTCCCCCGAATCCACTTTGACCAGATGCATTGTGACTGCCACTGGTGGTTATCACTTGAGCTGGGTTACGGGAGAATGTCAGATTGGGGGTGGCTGGGATGGAACATCACAATGACCATGGAAAGGAAAAGATAGAACTGAAAATTTCAAATCTTAGATATATGGTATTTCTTTCCAGTAAGATTTTATTTTTGATCTTTTTGTTTAGAGTCTTTGGACATATTAGCTACCGTTCAGACTGGGAACTGGTGAAGGTGGACTTCAGACCATCCTTCCCCAGGGAGTGTTCTGATGATGACTATGAATCTTGGGAGCTCACAAATCTACAGGTATTCATGGTCTTATGTTAACTGCCACAACTTTTCTGTCGCTTTCAGATTCATGTAGAACTGTGTGCTAGAAAAATGTTTTCAAATAGAATTTGGATGCTACATCCCCCACTTTGTTCTCCTTATGTTGGTATTTGCTGATTTTACAATATTTTAAAATGGAGGAGGATTTTTTGTTCTCTTTGGTTGTGCGATCTGTGTCCTGGGAAAGGCAGAAGTGTATCTGGTGGTCTGCCATAATAATAGGTGGTCCTGCTGGATTGTGAAGCATATGCCATAAACTAAAGTGTGTAATATTGATTGAAGAAATTTCAACATGCAGTCATACGTTCTGCCAACTTCCTGACCACATACTGTACTCATATATAAATTGCCGTAAGTAAAGCCTATTCCAGAAGTAATTTAGGTTCTCAGTGGACCGATTGTGTAATGAGGTCCAGTTGTTTTGGGCAATACCATTTCTCAGTAATGCATTAAGGCTGTGCTAATCCTGGTTCTCTGACCAAATCCAGTTTTGGGAAGCTACATTCTCTATATGATGTATTGATTAAAGAGACCACATTAAATGTAATATGTTGTATTTATTCATAATAATTCTGATGATTATGTTTGTGTGTCTTCAGTACATTTGTTCTGTTGCTCTCTGCAGGGTTGGGGTTTTTTTTGCATACAACGCAGTGTTATTGCAGCTTTTCAGCTCTCATTTGCTAGTTCTCATGCCTAATTTTATACTTCTTGTTTGGGAATGCTGTGTATTTACTAAGAATGTTATGCAGATCAGAGCATTGAAATATCTTTCAGGAATTAGAAGCTACTAAAATGACTTTGACAGAGTACTTACAGCTGCCCAGTTAACAGTCGAGTGTGTTCAGATAGTCGGGATTCAACCCGTGTCCGCATGGTTGGTGCTTTGTGTTGACTGCCGACACGAGACGTAGTGATTTAGGTAGAAATTCAGCCATCTATATCCATACTACATTTTTAAATGGCCAGTTGTAGGGTTGTGCCTAGATTGTGCACACATGAGACAGGTTAAATTGCACTTGAAATTTTCATGTACATCTTTGGATTTGTGCCCTGAAATATAGTGTACGTTACAACTCTGTAATGGCCCATCAGTCGATGGCGGTGCCTGAGAGCTTTCTATACCTATACGTTTGAATATGAAAGAGTTGATACAAGTTTATAGTCTTGGCAGCAAGACCAGCCTTTCTCATGACAACATAAGGTCACGTCTGTGTGGTGTAGGTTACGGGTGTGCAATAAGTCCGGTGCTTTGATGTTCAGGGTGATCGTTGCATCATGGGCCAGCAGCGGAGCTTTCGGAAGAGGAAGATTTCATCGTGGTGCATTAAAGGGAGAAGTTTCACATCAGCTCTCACATCCAAAGTTTGTGAATGTGTGAACTCTGATTTCTTATGGTGAGTCTGTGTGTGGATCTTTGATTTATTGCTAGTAAATGGTTACTTAGAGTTTGAGCTGGGGTTATTTTCTTCCTTTTGCCCCTCTCTCCACATAGCCATGTATAAACAAATAGGCAACCTGTAATTTGAATAACAGGTAGCTTTTGTGTTTGCTGTTGTTTAAAAACATTGCCATGTTTTAAGTGTTCGTTTCACCTGACTGAACAAATCTTGATGTTTCTCTCTATTGGTCAAGACTTGAAAAATGACCATTGTATTGATTTGTAAGGCAAGCAAAGCCTTTCTATTTGCAAATGAAGCAAAAAAATAGAGAAATGTGTTGGTCTGAATGGGAAAGGAAACCTTTTAAAAATCTAAGCTAGCACGAGAGTACCAATTTTGCAGAAATGACAAAGTAATTACAACCAGCCTTCCCCCCAGGTGTACGCAACTCCCATTGAAATTAGACTTGGAACAGAACTGGCTTCATCAACTTGTATGTTCAGCTGGTAGAATATTAAAAAAATCATTTTACTCTTAAAAATTAGTCTCATTCACCCCAAATTAGACTGCTGAATGAAGTGGGGATAGTAACACCCTTGGTGTTGATGTTTTTCAGTGATTATGGCTTCGAGCGCTCTGCACCTCTGAAGTCGGAGTCTAGCAAATGCTTTGCTGACTTTTGGTTTAACCCAGAAGCACCTCCTGAAGACTGCGTGCTGGGGCAGGCGTACACCAGCAGCACTGGGTAAGCTGATTTTCTGTTCAACTGGCTTGTAGAGGCTTCTAGAGCGGCCGCGAACATTCCCAAGGGCCACAAAATTAATTTTAGGGAAATGTAAATAAGGCAAACTGTAAAAANGGGAATGCAAAAGTTCTGACCCTGACTTAAAGCATGTGCAAAAGCTTTCTACAGAATAATGAAAGAGGAATGTTACTTTACACATTCACAGCAGTTCAAAAACTAACCCATTTGAGAAGAGGGGAAGCTGTCTTGTTCCCAGTATTTTTATTTTTTATTTTGTAACTGCATTTTGTAACCATTGCTACACTTCTGATAGGAATGTCCATTCAAAGGTTTTGGGGTTTTTTTAGCCCATTGCTTGGGTTCAGACCAATTTTCAGTTTGAATCCACTGAATTATTCTGAGGAGCCAGCAACATCTCCCAGAACTTCCCAGTCTCTCACTTCCATAGGGGTAAGGAGTTTTGTGGAGAATAGATTCTTTTCCTGACCATATGGGACACTCAGAATCAAAGGAAGGCTTTAGTAACTGTAAACAATACCACATAGAATATACACTACAATGTAGTCTGACGTCTGTGCTGAGAATAACTTGCAGCTGGCATCTATTCTGGCTTATCATAACATCATCTCTGTCGGTTGTGGAGATGAGAACCAAATGATGAAATGTCAAATCTGGCAATAGAATCACGGTCTCTCTGTATATTTGCCTTACCAAGGAAAATGATGCCTTTTGGGTTGTGGCTGACAGCTGTACTATACAGAATAGCAATTCAAGAGAGTGCAATCTGACTCCAGTTTTAAAGGATGTTTAAAAATAACATACCTGAGTGAAACTGATCTGTAAATAATTACTGTACACATCCAAGTATTTCATTATTAGTTCTTTAAAAGTGTTAGATTTTTCACTCTTTTATACTGTTATGTTAAATAAATGCTTTAAGTGTTTTAAGAAATGCATGGTTTTGAGAGCAGCAGATAAACAATTGGTTCTGGGTTAATGCAGAAGCTGCTTGATCTAATTTCTTCCTGATCTCTGGGGTTTGAACCAAGACTTCTAGAGCATTGAAGACTGTTGAAGGCTAGGAAAGGGGATGGCAGAGACGACAGCAGACTATCTAGCTCCTGGAGGGCTGGTCAGATGTGTTTCTAAATTTGAAAAGGCAGACTCTTCTAATGCATACAAGTGCATACAAGAATCCTCATCTGTTCCACACCCTCTTTTTTCCACAGGTTTTACTCAGTAAAAGCAATGTCCGTCATCAAAGTACTTGCATCATGAGTTGCTTTTGATCATCTGAAATCTTGTCTATACATTAGCTACCATCACACTCGCATTCAGTGCCTCTGATGGCATTCCCCTGCTCACCTCCGATTCATTGTGCTCGCTGCTTACTGGTTTTGCAGGTACAGGAAAGTCGTTTCTAATGTGTGTGAAGGTGGTGTAGACCTGCAGCAGAACTTAGCACAGCACATGTGTCCACTGATTGCTCCCAAGGGACTTCAGATCAGCATCAGAGAAGCAAGCCTGGCTGTAAAGCCTGGGGAAGATATCACCTTCATTGTCAGACAAGAGCAGGTAGTAATGAAAATTGGTTTTACGAAAGTTTCCTCTTTTATGGTTTCTTTCTATCTTAGCTGCTTTGCTGCTGAATGAGATTAAGTTGTGCTTATGGCAAAGATGAATGACTCTCTAAATATTGAAACTTCTGTTTTCAAGTGAATCAGACAATCCAGTAAACTCACTGAACCATCAAGTTCTGTCCACAGAATGGGATTTGTCTCCTCAGTAGCATGGTCAGTCATGATTCCTTAAAGGCATTGGCTTCTTTGAAAATCAAAGGAACTAAATTACCAAAGTCTCCTTGGACTGAATTTCAACTGCTGTATCAGAGAAGAACAGAAGTGCAGAGAACATTTAATATTCTGGTTTAAGTGGTTTTAAGAATCTGCCTTTCCAACAGGAATCGGGCAAAGCTTTACAGAAATCAGGAAACAGCACAGCATAAGAACATTTATTATATATTAGATGTGTTGCCAAAGATACATTTTGGGGTTTTTTTCTGTTTATTGAGAGAGACAATGCCCTAAGGCCCTGACCAACTGCAGCGAGTAACTTTTGGATGAATTGTTTGCCATGGGTGTCTATCTTAATGCTTGCTCTTTAGTATTAGGCTCTAACTGTTGTGCTCAGGTTACCGGAGTATTGCACTTCCTGGCTAACCCCACTGATTTGCAAGAACGTGAAGAAAGTTCACACATTTTGGCAAACCCTTGCGGTATAAATCAGGCACTGGGGATTTATTTCTGTAATGGAATCAAGAAGGTTACGTGCAGAACATTGGGCTGCTTAATGCTTCGTAGGCTCTGCGTCCCAATGCTCGCAGTGCCCCAACAGTTGTGTGGCAAGTTATGCCACCTTCTCTTTTTATGATTTGTTTGGAAATGTTTATTGTAACAATGGAGCACTTGGTTGCCATTTGGACTTTAATGATTTTTATTGGCAATTAGACTTTTTTTTCCTACTGGATAGATTCTGAAGCTTTCGTGAATCTCTGTGGCAATATGTAAAACACTTAAAATTATTCAGAAGTCTTCAGAAGTCAGGGATCTTGAAGGGACTCCTGTGCTGTGTTGTCTGATGAAGTCTTTGCTCAGTACATCGAATTAGAAAGCAGATTTAGAAGAAATGTAACCGTTTGCTGCCCCCTATGGCTAAGAATAATATTTATACTTGAATGTCCTGAGTGTTGCTTAGGATTTGATCTATACAATAAAGTCTAATGAGAATTCATAACAATTATTGAGTTTAAGAAACAATTCTACTAGGATAAACCAAACCACACCACTTTCTCTGCTGAACAAAATTAATTTACTAGTTTATGTGAATGCATGTTATTAGGTGCAGGAATGCCAGACATTAGGGAGTAAAGAAAGCAGGCTTCGCGTATGTTTGGGCAATTTGCAAGTGATCTTAGAAATAATATTCATTTATAATTATAATTATTTTTTCCTAAATTCTGTTGGCTGAATATATGAATAAATAGTGTCATGACAATCATCTATTTTACATGGAAGCGGAAGCCCCAATTCCTTTTAAATTTAGCTGCCTTTTCCCTATGTGACTCTTCTGTTATCTGTCCACTGCTCTCTGTCTTTCCTGGTCAGGGAAAGAGAAGTGCCTTGCTGTTTTGAAGACAGCACTCTCATCTTTACACTAGGGAAGCTGCTAGAATAAAACATTACGAGAAGCTTGCATCTACTGACTTTCAACACTGGTTTCTGTCTCACCTGGAAAAAATATGCATGTCTACTTGTTAGCATAAGAAAGAGGGAACAAGAACTGTTTGCAAGCTAATGTTGTCTAAAGAGATTCCACTTACTGGCACGTTGCTGGCAAGAAGACATCTCTTTTGCTTTAAACTTTAATAACATATTATCTCCTCTGCTAAATTCTACCCATCTGTTGTCAAAAGAAAGATGTTATTTGGAAAAAAATGTGCAGAGTAAAGAAGCTTGCAAGGTCCTTTATGCGTGCTGAAATATGGTGTTTACGTATTTGATAACCCTACAGGTCCCTTATTATGGGTATTCTTTTACATTATAAGCAATGCTCTTTCATCTGATAAAACATGGAAGAAAATCAACCAAACTGCAAAATCATAAAAGGAGGAAATAATAGTATGTTTTCATTCCCTTTGTAATGCCAGGGTATGTAAGTTCTAGGCTTTGTTGCCTCCTTTGATTTTACATTAGTGCTACCTTTTGGGATTAGATTTTGATATAAACCTGTTTCAGAGAGTGGCTTATGGGGAAACAAACTGATTTTTGAATACTTCCATGGGTGTCAATCCTTCTCTGCTCTGATGGCCATTCAGGTCACCTGACTAGCATATGGACGTATACGTTCCTTTCCTAGAGGCACCGAAGATTTTTAAACCAACACTGTATTTTCGCAGTACGGAGGGTTTTCTACCAAGCCGGGCCCTACAACCTGTTTTAATTGCATGACTGTGATGGCCCTGTACTGTGGCAAGCGAGCAGGAACGTGTTGCTGAAGACCGAGGAAAAGCAGGGCAGCTCGTTAAGGCAGTGCTGCCAGCAGCATCGAGAAGATGTTGCTGCTCACAGCTGAAATGAATTTTCCTTTGACTCCATCCACATCACCAGTCCATGTAGCACAGGCCTGACTTCTCTCCTGAGCAGCCACACCGGGACAACATGAGTGATGGGCATATGTTTGTCCTCTGACAGTAGTATCAGTCTTGCAGTATTTTAGGCCTGAGTTCAGGAAGACAGTGTCTTTTAAAGGAGCACTTAGCAGATGTGCAGTGAATTATAAATTCTGTGAGATGTTTGACATTACGGAGTTATTTGGCTGGACTTTTAAACCCTTTTCCAAACTCAGCTCGATAATCTGCTTCATTACTCATGCATCTAATTTTGCAGTAGATCATGTTCTAGACATGTGGGTAGCTCTGTACGAAGCAGTACAACTCTATGAGAAGATCCCAGCTTGGATCTTGAAGTGGTTGACACGCAGAGGGTGTGGTTAGAAGCTGCTGTGAAGAAAGTCTAAACCAATTAATTTTACTTTATAATCGCATGGGCTAGAAGTTCACTGGATGAGTGTAATTCACTAAAATAACAATATTCAGTGGTTTGCAATCACTCCAGAACTTGGGGCTGCCCTGCACCATTATGTTCGTTAATGTCCAGCTGCATTAAGACAAGTGATGGTTTCTGTGTCATACAACTTGGTTAGTGGTCTGGGGTGTCTTATTTTGAGGTAGCACCTTACTGTGGAAATTTAGTATTATCTCTATTAATGCACGTAAAATCTGTTGCACCAAAATCTTTGCGATGGGTGTAGTGGTTTTACTGCAACTATTGCAAATGAGTCAAAATATCTAGCTGGGGCTGGAAAGGCTGTAGTGATTCAGGAAATGGTTATAATCATGTGTCCTGTCTATTTTGGTTCTGGCCATTTAAAATATTTTTGATATGTTTTCCTTTTAGGGTGATACATTCAATACCAAATACCAGGTAGATCTTGGAGATGGCTTTAAGGCGATATATGTGAACCTTACGATGACTGGAGAACCCATCCGTCACCGCTATGAGAATCCTGGGATTTACCGCGTCTCGGTGAAGGCTGAGAATGTGGCTGGGCATGACGAGGCTGTGGTGTTCGTCCAAGTCAACTGTAAATCAGCTCTTTGGTTTTCTTACTTTTGCTACTCCTTAAAAACCTCATGACAATTATGAGTCATAGAATGGTTTAGGTTGGAAAGGACCTTGAAGATCATCGAGTTCCAACCCCCCTGCCATAGGCAGGGACACCTCCCACTAGACCAGGCTGCCCAAGGCCATGTCCAGCCTGGCCTTGAAAGTAGTAAAGAAAATTACTAGTCATAATTAGGAAAAATGCATACTTTTTCAGTGACCTCATGCAGTCTTGCAATGCTGTGTGTTGTTAATGCAGAGGCTTGTAAACCCGATCTATTAGGAGGTCAGAGTTAGTTTGGTTTCGATTTGGGAGAAGGATGGTATATTAATCTTTTAAATAGCAAGCATGCCTCAGTTAAAATCTCAGGTTTGATCCATCTTCCTAACTCAAGACCCCATTGGCACTCTTAGCAGCTAAAATTTAACACTTCAAGCTATATCTTTTTAGAAGCCTCTAGGTGCTGTGTGAAGCAAGCTAACAGACGTGCTGAGAACATCTGAGCTCTTGTATGATTTTAAAAAAGAATCAAAATCCCAGTGTTTCTAAAAGTCAGGCTACTTTTTAAGCACTAGAATCTAGATTTTAGGCGGTTAGTTCTCACAAAATTTTAAAGTAGTACTTGGGATGTTGGCAGGCAGTATTACTTGACTTAGACTTCTCTCTCTCTCCTTAATTAAGACCTAAAAACCCCATCAAATAGATTTAAAAAAAAAAAAGAATAGGATGGCACAGGGAATATCATGCACCATCGCAAGCTTAATGTACCTCAGTCATCTCATAATTGGAATGAAGAAGGAAATTCATAACTGGAACTGAATTCTCCTCTTCCTTCGAGATTCAAGACAGCTATTGCTTTGCCTGTATTCAGATGTGTCAAAAATTCAGAAATAAGTAACATCAAAAGAAAAGATACTCATCTTGCATTCTCCAGGTGTCTGTTTCCCTCTGTTGTCAGCGATGTGGCTTCCATCCTAATCCCAAAGCAGCGGAAATTGCTGGAGCCACATACAAGGCTGTGCATAGATATGTGTACTTTATGTCAGCCTGTCTGGTGATTACTGATATTTATGTATTTTGCTGGTCAGAGTCCTTGAGTCCAGAGTTTCCAGTTCTGTCTGATTAGAAGATGGAGCCCAACGCATCAATGCTAATGGTCAATCTCCTATTAAAAACAAATGGAACGGATCAGAATCAAATTCTCTGCCTCAGTTTCATTACCTGTTTCTTTGGTGTGTTTCTTCTTTAAACTCCAAAGAGCTCAGATAAATTACTTAGGGCTTCACTGTTACTTTTTAGGAACTTCTAGGTGCTGAGAAGTAGATTAAGCACAGGAACATGAGATCTGCACAAGCAATGAACAGCAAAAAGCTCTGTGTAACACCCTTCTCCCTGGGGAGAACAACTTCTTACTGTTCAGAGAATGACGAGCAGGAGCAAGCCCTGACAGAAGGCGGAACAACTGCTTTCTCAAAATGTGGTTCTGGTGTGGCCTGCATCAGGATAAACAGTAAAGACAAAAGATGTTGATTGTGGTTTATGCAGTGGATTTACAAATTGCAGAAGCCAGAGGTATTTTTCACAAGTAAAATGACTGCTGTGTTAAGAGGACTTTGGTGCTGAAGTGCAGAGGCAGCAGAGCACTGAAGCAGATGTGGTCCATTCCTGAGCTTGTCTGTGGATGCTGTGCATCCTCTAGAAGGATCATGGAAGCATGTTACCCAGCCCTCTTGAATAAATGCTTTCTATGTGGTTTACTCTGTTTAATTTTTTAAGTAAATTACAAGATTTGAGGAAATTAGCTGGCACTAATTAAAATGCTATTTCTATGTTCTAGAGAAACACTAATAGCCGTTCAGGGACATTTTTTACTGTGGAATACCATGAAAGCAGAAACATCCAAAAAGTCCTGCTTTCACTCTATCTCCAGCTGATGTATTCATAGAATCATAGAATGGTTTAGGTTGGAAGGGACCTTGAAGATCATAGAGTTCCAACCCCCTGCCATAGACCGGGACACTTCCCACTAGACAAGGTTGCTCTATACACTCCATACAGCGACCACATCCAGCCTGGCCTTAAACACCTCCAGGGATGGGGCCTCAACAACTTCTGTGGGCAACCCGTTCCAGTGCCTTACCACCCTCAAAGTGGAAAATGTCTTCCTAATGTTCAATCTAAACCTGCCCTCTTCCAGTTTGAAGCCATTCCCCCTCGTCCTATCACTACATGCCCTAGTAAAAAGTCCTTCCCCAGCTCTCCTGTAGGCTCCCTTTAGGTACTGGAAGGCCGCAATAAGATCCCCCCAGAGCCTTCTCTTCTCCAGGCCGAACAGCCCCAACTCTTTCAGCCTTTCCTCATAGGAGAGGGAATTCCCAGGGAATTTTTTCAGGGACAAATGGTAAAGGGAATATTTTTTACTTCTGCCAAGTTCTGTTGCTATGGGATGCCCTGTAATGCAGGACAATTACATGAACTTTGGCCTCTCATCCAGATTATGCTTTCTGATCCAGATCACACAATCTACAACTTGTTAATGAACTGTAAGAGAAATTAGAGCAAGACTGATAGTATAAACATTAATAGGTAGCCCAGAATAAGAATAACTGAAGAAGAACTAGGCATACATTTCCTTTTTTGTGAAACCATAATGTCTATAGTGTGAATAATAAGGGAGCTTTGAAAACTGTACTGAAATTGTAGCTTGTTAAACAGAAATCGTAGAAGTTAACTTCATTCCTATTGTATACACTTAAGGATGCTATGAAGCTTGTTCAAATGAATTATGGAATTGTGTGACTGAGAGAAGCAGAAGGACTCACAATAATTATTTTTAGCTCTTTACTGTATAGGAATATAGAAATAACAGTCATCATTCAAGTACCAAACAACTTCCCCTCTAAAAATTTTGGAAAAGAAAGTAACCTGCTTTGGGACCAAAACCATATCTCAGAATGATCAGTTTCCTCTGGGAAAATGTAAATTTATAGCAAAATCAAAACAGTGATGCAGATCCATCCAGACTTCTTTAATTTGCCTCATCAGAAGGTAAATCTGTTTCTAGGAGGAACAAATTTGATGGGATTCCTACAACTTCTGAATTTTCCTCAAGGCACTAGCAACAGGAGGAGCATTTTAACTCCATTTCAGTAAAGAAGCTATTGAAGAAGTCATTTGTTTAAACGCTCAACATGTCTTGAATTCATGTAGGTGGTTAAAGAGTCAGTGGAAAAAACACAGACTGAAAGTAGATCCTTATATTCAGATGAAGCAGCGCACAGGCTGGTTGAAGTGAGGTGGAAAAGAAGGAGGGTGTGCACAGCTTGGCCAACTTGCTGTCAGAGAAGTTCGATCAGTTTAGTCAAAGTGAATTACAAATGAATGGGCAATGAATCAGTTAATGAAACAGAGTAAGAGAAAGGCTTTGGACTGGTATTAATTACCTTTAAATTTGAACTGAGATGAAAAACCTTTGAATGAGTTAAAAGATCTTTAGAATGAAACAAAAATGGATGGGTTAGTATTCATTCTGTGTAATGAATGCAAGTTGGACCATAAAGCACTTTGGTATCCTAGATAGATGGTGCAGCTGAAGTTAAGAAATTCTAGTTATGACATACTATTATAAAGCTTTTACCCAACATCTTTCTCTCTGAATTGGAGACATGGATTTGATGGGTGGACTGTTTGGTGGATGAGGAATTGGATGGATGGTCTCATCCAGAGGGTAGTGTTGAATGGCTCAGTGTCCAGATGGAGATCAGTGACAAGTGGTGTCCCTCAGGGGTCTGTGTTGGGAACGGTACTGTTTAATATCTTCAACAGACAGTAGGACTGAGTGCACTCTCAGCAAGTCTACAGACAACACCAAGCTGAAAGGTGCGGTTGACATGCCTGAGGGACAGGATGCCATCCTGAGGGACTTGGACAAGCTCAAGAAGTGGGCCTGTGTGAACCTCATGAGGTTCAACAAGGCCAAGTGCAGGGTCCTGCACCTGGGTCAGGGCAACCCCCAGTATCAATACAGGCTGAGCAGAGAATGGATTGAGAGCAGCCCTGCTGAGAAGGACTTGGGGGTACTGGTGGATGAAAAGCTGGACATGAGCCGACAATGTGCACTCGCAGCCCAGAAGGCCAACCGTATCCTGGGCTGCATCAAAAGAAATACGGCCAGCAGGTTGAGGGAGGTGATTCTGCCCCTCTACTCCGCTCTGGTGAGACCCCACCTGGAGTACTGCATCCAGCTCTGGAGCCCTCAGCATAGGAAAGATGTGGACCTCTTGGAGCAGGTCCAGGGGAGGGCCACAAAAATGATCAGAGGGCTGGAAAACCTCTCCTATGAGGACAGACTGAGACAGCTGGGGTTGTTCAGCCTGAAGAAGAGAAGGCTCTGGAGAGACCTTATTGTGGCTGTTCAGTACTTAATGGGGGCCTACAGGAAAGATGGTGACAAACTTCTTAGCAAGGCCTGTTGCAACAGGACAGGGGGTAATGGCTTTAAACTAAAAGAGGGTAGGTTTAGGCTAGATATAAGGAAATTTTTTACGCTGAGAGTGGTGAAACACTGGCACAGGTTGCCCAGAGAGGTGGTAGATGCCCTATCCCTGGAAACATTCTAGGTCAGGTTGGATGGGGCTCTGAGCAACGTGATCTAGTTGGAGATGTCGCTGCTCACTGCAGGGGAGGTTGGACTAGATGACCTTTAAAGGTCCCTTCCAACCCAAACCATTCTATGATTCAGACAGTCTGAAGAAGACATACTCGGAAACCTCCGAGAGAAAGATTTTCTTTCAATAAAGTTATTGCACTATGAAGCAAAATACAACATTAAGAAGCAGATCAAACCATTGTAATGATGCATTTCTTTTATAGAAGTAATAATGTTTACAGCCTTCAAAGGCAAAAGTTCAGAAAGGAACAAACTTATTCTAAAGGCACATTTTGGAGTACAGAGGTTATCTATTTTGAGTTGCAACTAAATGCTCCGCTGATATACACATCTATTTTAAAGCATGCGTTAATGAGATCTTATGCATGGTGTGAGCTTAACAGCTTATATTTTATAATGAAAATGAGTAGTCAGCAACATTCTTTTTCAGTTTTTTGCTTTTTCCCTTATCAGTTTGAGAGATTTGTTAGATTTTTATTCATTTGACCTTTTATTACTTAAAGAAAAGGAAAAAAAATGCTGATATGCCTTTTCTGCTTTTTAACTGGGATATCTGCTTATGGTTTCTAGAATTGGACATGCACCCAAGTAGTACATCAGAGAGGTGCATTTTGGTGATCAATCAAGTTATGCTAGGATTTTGTTTGTGATTTATTTCTTTAAAACTGATTTTTTGGTGTCTTTTTTTTGGTTTTGTTTGTTAAAATGAGGTCCTTCCAATTATGCCCATAGCTTTCATCACAAATGTAAAGCAGGAGGGGGAGGGAAAAATAAATTCAGGACCTTGTGGTGTGCAGGTGAGAGGCTTTTGGGGAAAGAGGCATTAATAAATTGATGGATTCTTGTTCAATGATATTTTGGGAACTTTGTTCAGCTCCACTACAGGCTTTAAATTTAGAAGTGGTCCCAGTTGTGGGGAGGAACCAGGAGGTGAACCTGACAGCCATCATACTGCCTAAGAACCCTAATTTGACAGTCTTCTACTGGTGGATAGGAAACAATCTTCAGGTGCGTGAATGGTTTTGACTGAGATTATTTTCAACCTCTTTCCAATAAAGGTTGACTCACACCTTTTACTTCAATAGAAATACTACTACCATGTTGCATGACTTCTTTTAGACCATCTTTCATTCCAAATGGCCAGTTATATCTGGTGGCAAGCAATGTCTAACTTCCCTTGTTTTATCACATATATTTAAGGTGTTAATTTCCCTTTATTGATTAAGTGGAAGTGGAAATTTCTCTTCTAGAATTGGTTTGAATTTCTAAACTATTTTTTTGGGGGGAACCACATTTTATTCTATTTCATTACCTGTGGGGAAAAAACTTTTGGAGGGGTATGCATTTGGGATCATAACATTGGTGAATGATGAAACTTGGATTTATGCAGTTCCATGTTGATAATGTGAGTACTGTAAATTTAAGTGCTGTACAGAAATTCATATGTATTCATTGTATAGATAAATATTTGCTGGGAGTCTAAAATAAACTGGGATATCTAAAAGAATATCAAAACAGTGAAAGCACTCAAACAATCTCGTGATATTCATTTGGGGATAGAAAGTCCCCATAAACATATCCTAGAGCAATAAATATCCAGGTATTTCCATTGGGAATATTTCTTGTCTAGCTGGGTTAATTTCTTTTAATTCTTTCAATAACAGATAAGTAAAATATTTTCTTTATGAGGGAGACTAAGTATGACAGAGGAATGCTTCAGATAAGCACAATGTAAATGCGCTGTCTACCATAATCCCAGCCTGTATCTTGTCATTATTATTGACTTTGCCGTTGGTAGAACAGGCACTGCAGATCGATGTAGTCTTGTGAAGGGTTTTGTAATTCATACAGAAGTGGTCAGGGAACAGAGTATCTCAGTTCTGCCTTGGAGGTTACGGTGGACTGGTGCACTTCCACGGGTCATGCTCTAAGTTGACAGAATTAATCCTTGACTAAACCCCACATTTTTTAAGGCAAATGGCTTGCTATATATGATCATGTAGAGACTTGTAAGCCTGACTCAAAATCTGTTTATTTCAGCGGGATCTGAATTATAACTTCTACCAATTATTCTAAAAGAAATGTTTGCCCTATCTGGCAGGTATTCTGTTTATAAACATTGCATTTAGGGAAAGAAATACTCTGTATTGAAAATTGGAATCGATCAATTTGATAAAATCAATTTGATAAAATGCTGATTAATTGAATAATTGATGTGAAACCTTTTTTGCTAATATTTTTAGTGACGGTCTCTTCAGACACTGTTCTTGTGGTTCTTGCTAATATTCTATTTTCAACTTTTCTTTGTTTTTTAAAGCCTGTCCTTACATTGGAGAGTTTTCTGGTGACAAAGTTTACTGAGACAGGTGATGTCAGAGTTACAGTGCAGGCTTCCTGTGGGAGCTCCATGCTTCAGGACTCAAAAGTTGTCCACGTTTTTGGTGAGACATTACTCTTGTTAATTTTGTTTGTTTGTTTGTTTCATGTGTACTTGAGTCTTATACTTCTTAAACCAGCCCTGACACAGCTGAACCTGTTGTAAAATGATATCTAATGCTGCATTTAATTCTTAAAATTAGAGGGATGAACTGTCACTAGGTAACTCCCTGAAGTTGAACAGTGTCACTGTATGGAAGGGTTTAATCTAAAACATTTTGTTTCCTTTGCTTATTTAAAATGTAGTTCCCAAATGCTATATGTAGCAATAGTGTTTAAGTAGTATTTTGACCTATGACTAGAGAGTTTCTTAGATTTTCTAAATAAATCGGTTTAAATACCTCTGAAAAAAAGAAAATTTACTTTCATATATACTCTCAGTATTAAAAACAATCTGAAATAATTGCCTTTTATGACAATATATCACTGTTCCTTTGATGTTTATCTGAGAGTTTGGATCAAGTATAGCTCCACTGTAATTATTGAGTAACTCCTTAGCTCTTGTTTCACATTGTGCCCTGGTGGGTTTTGGTGTGTCTTATAATGTGGTGACAAGGCATAAAATACCATGAAAAAAGTAGTGCCGATGAATTATTTACATTTGTATTTGTGCTCTCACATGTGGGAATTGTGATAAGTGAAAAAGTTTCTTATTAATACAGAGCTAAAAGCCTTCAGATATCATGAAATACACAACATGATACATCTCTATTTTCTGAAGAATATTCTGTTATTTTTGCTTTTAGTATACTTACTAATTTAAAATAGTGGTAAAAACCACACTCCTAAATGCAGCTTTTATGAACCTTCTCCTTTCCTACGATAAATGGATTTAACGTTTATGATACCGCTTATAAGTGCATCCACTTTTTTAGAAATCTTTAGAAGTATAACCCATCTCTAGATAATGACTGGCTTTCAAACGCTGCTCCTGCTCTTAGTGTTGGCCAATCCTGATGCTAAGACCAAAAAAGTACTGGTCAGGGGGGAAATAAAGAAACCTTTGGAAAAGAAAACCACATTAAAATACAATTCTGTCGGAAGCATTGGGGAGGCCGGGTTTGACTCATACATTCCACAGGACCTCTTTCTCTGCTTTGCATTAAGTTGCCCAGGTGTTCATCCAGGGAGCCTGTATGGAGAAAGGGAAGATTTTAGAGACTGTTCACTGAGGAACAGCCCATTTCTGATATTTCAGATGTTTTGGGCAATACCCAGAGAAATGTTGTGGGTGTACCTTGTTTTTATTTTTTTGAAGAGGGCAGTAGTTAGCCTTTGGTATATCATTTCTGTTCTTATTTTCATAGCTAGTGGATGGAATACGTAAAATACTCATTTTTCATGAAAAACAGGAACATGTAATGGGCAAACCCCATATGTTTATGATTCAGTGAGAATAAAATCCATTGGTGCATTCCTATTACAAATAAAAGAAACCAACCATGTGTGTGTGTTGTATTGTCCTAAGGAAAAATTATTGGGGAGGTTATGACCTCAGAGGTCATATGTAAATGTGCTTTGTTTCTTTTTTTCTTCCTGCTTTTTCATCTGTAGGCACAAATTTGATGAAAATACAGAAAGAAATTGGGTGCCTGACAGGAGTGTACTCTTGCTCTGTGCAGGAGTACACAACACAGAGCAGTGGGGGTTCCTACATACTGCAGCGCTGGACAGAAAATAATGCCAAATAGATATTTTCAGCTTTTATTTCTGCAAAACCGTTTTTGCAACCTGGTTTGTTACTTGTTCAAAAATGTTTGGTTTGTTTGTGGTTTTTTTTTCCTAGATCATTTTCATGTTCTTCCTCTGAAGTTTACTAAGCACCTGGACATATACAACCCTGACATACCGGAGTGGAGGGAAGACATAGGGCGGGTAGTAACACGACTTCTTGCAAAGGTGCTCTTTCAGATTGCTCGTAAAACGTTCCCTCGCCAGTCGTAAAGCTTGAAGGTTAAGTTAATGCCTTCTCATTTAGAAAAAAGCAGGCAGTGCAAAATAATAAAATGAACCTAATGAGCCACATTTTAAACAAGTTTGAGCCTAGTGTCACTTTTACATGCAGACTGTAGATGATGATATTGTAACATAAAAAGTTTAGGTCTAACACAGCCTAATTGGCATTTACTGCTAAGTATTGCTCTCTGGGATTTAGGGATAGATGCATTGTCAAATACTGCTGACTCCAAAACAGGAAGAATAGCTTAAATGCGATATATTTAGAACTTATGCAAAGGATGCTGTGTAATATAAAAGACACAGGCTTTGTGTTAAAAAAAAAAAACAAAACAAAACAAAACAGAAAGAGAAAATTTACAATGTCAGTTGTGTAACTTTGAAAATTATAAATAATATCTAAGCAAACAGTTCATACAGCTGGTTTTTTAGATCATATTCACAAAAGAAATGTGGATCGGGAGCAGTTGAATCCTGTAGGTTAAATCAAGTACAAAGCCATGCAGCAGTTCTGTGAGATAAGTAGAAGTACCCCATAAAAACTGTGAACTCTAGAGCTGTGCTCTTCAGGTACACACGCTGCCAGCAACTGAGTGTGCGCACACTCACTTTTTCTGAGAACAATAGCACTGAAGTGCAGGTTGATAATGTTTTGAAAATGCTCGTGTTTGAAATCACTTGACTTTTCCTGGATTTACAGTAGTGCAAATCAGGCTCTGGCATTTTGACTTTATACTTTTTCCTGCCTTTGTTTTTTAAGGTTCATATCAAATGTCAAATTAAAGCAAATTCCCAATTTAAACCCATTCCATAACCAGTGTCAGTCAAACAAATATTTTGCTTCCTTATAAAATAGACCTTCAATTTTTATAATTATGAAATCATTTGCAAAAGAATATGAATGATTTAATGGAATTTCAGGATCTGTTGGAGAAAGGCTACAGAAAGTGCCCACCCTGTTGTCATTGGAATTGTGTCACTGTATTATTATACAACACATGGAGGAATTTGGGAGTAAAAGCAAAATTTGCACAAACCTTTTTGAAAAGGGATGCACTTGACTTTCAGTGGGGGATGCAGGTATCCATAACAATCTCAGGAACTGAACCTAGGTGCTCTTAGTCTCACCCTGGAAGACTTCTCTCTGTTCATTAAACACAGATGGAAAAGTAGCCTCTCCAAGCTAAGGTTAGCTGTTATGAATATGCCCTTCTAAGTCTACTAAGTGTCTGAATGGCTCACAAAGGATCCTAAGTCACTTAAGATTTTTTTTGTGTGTGTTACCCTAGAAACGCACAGCCATTGCAGAGTTTTGCTAAAACTGCATACCACTTCATTTTGCTTCTTTCCATGATGCCACTAAATCTCTTTAATGTGATAACAATGCATAGCTCTTCCAGTCTTCAAAGAGCAGCTCACATTTCAGTTAATTTATGTTTGGCTTTGTTCACATTTTAGCTTTTGATGGAATCCTCTCTAAATATTAAGGATCTGAACACTAAAGACTAAAAGACATGTGGAGTTATTTATGTATTTTCTATAAAATATGAAGCACACTGTCCTATAATTTGCCATATGCCTTTGTCTTCACAGGAAACCAATATACCCAAAGAAACACTCATGACAGTCGTGAAACCTGGTCTGCCCACAACTGCTGACTTGCATGTGCTACTACCAGTAAACCAACCAAAAAGGAAGAGAAGTGTAACTAGTGATAAGGTAACCAGAGCAATGTATGTCTGGTTAGGACAATCTTCATCCTGTTTTGCAATCAGTGGCTGTACTGTCATTGTCTTTATGTGAAATTAAAAGGTGCTCCCTAACTATGTAAAGATCTCACTCCCACCTGACAAGAGACATGTAAAAGCTACCAACAGCTATGACTGCTGTGTTTGACAGTGTATAGACCACCATAATCGAGTGCTTACTGGTATTAGTGTATTTCTCAAGAATAACTAATATTGGTCTGGTTTTTAAACAGAAACAACAGTGATGGCATGTCAGCCTGTGAAGATCCGGTAAAGCAAAGAATGTATTTAGGACACTGATATTTCTAAAAAGGGGATGAACCATCTCTGCACTGTCTTCAGAAGCAAATTAGATTTCAGGTCAAACAGAAATAGAACCTTAATAGTTGACCTGTAACGTAAGGAGCATCAAGCAGGCAGTTTCTGCCTTTATGAACAAATGTCCTTTCCAATTGGCAAGAAACAAATATAATGAACACAGGAATGAAAATCAGACATTAGTTTCTCTCTACTTATGTCCAAACCATATTTCTTCCGTAATAAAAGACCTTATGCCAGTTGGCACTTACAATTTATGATATTCATCCTTTTACTGTGATGGAGAAGGAACAGATCCCAACGTTGTGCCTGTATCTTGCAGTTCAAGTCCTGCCAGTTACAAAGAACCCCAGTGTAAGGTATTGTTAATTTTGAAGGGCATTTTACAACTTTTTGAGACAAGGTCACAGTATCCAAAGACCTGGAGAAGTAGGCAAGACAAAGCTCTTCATATTAACACAAAACCAGTAGATTGTGTTTGGAATTGATGGGGTACACTTTGGAAGGTCCAAAGGAGTACATTGTTGTTGTCCAAGTACTTGAACAGGCACACAATTTTCTGCTTTGTGGCAGCCCCAAACCCTTACTGCTCTCCCTCTGTAATCATAGTGGGAATTCCTGGGAGTCTGAAATCCTGATTATGTTGCAGGAAATGCTTAATTTTAGTAGGTTGTTTCTTTAGTAGAGAAGTGAGGTGCAGGTTCTAATGGAAATTCTTTCTTTCTTTCTTTAGAAAGAAATTATTTCTTTAGGAGCTGTGACTGGTTAAGTCAAAAGGAAAATACTCAGAGTGTCACTTGTTTAAAGATTTATTACATTCTCTTCTGTCATCAGAAAAGAATCTTGAAGGTCTTCATCATGTTTCACTGGAAAGATGTGCTTTGTCACGCTGCTAGTGCCACTTCTCAAAGTCAGTGTTGTGACACTATTGCAAGGACTCACCAATGCAGAATGTTTTCTGTGCATTTGGAGGAGATGTCCCTGAAATCCTTAACTTAGACATAGTTATGAAATGTCTTCCCTTAAAGAGAACCTGTTTGTTCTTCACCTTTTAGATTTGGGATATTATGTGATTTCAGAAGGATTGTTAAAGGCAATAATTTCTTGCTCAGGTAGAGAACACCTACTTGGTGTAGTTTCTTTTGGTGTTTTACATGGAGTGTTGTGATGTGATGCTATTTATTAAGTTAGTGGTCTAGAATAGGAGTCATTACTGATAAACGTAGCCAGCAATAACAAAGATCGAAAGTAAGCTGACAGTGTAGTTGTAGGAGTCCTTTGGATAATTCTGAAGTTCGGTTCCATTCTGACAAAAGCCCTTTTTCTTTCAAATTTATGCATGTAGAAATAAAAGCTGACTGTGATTTAACCTGGTTTTAAGAACACAGCAGTTTCAAAAGTATTTAATTCTAATAATTGACTCTAGAGGAAAACTCAGTCGCTTGATTTATGCACATCTATTACATGTCTGATGTCAGGTGGGATGAATCTGGTTGTGTCAATTAAAGTGCATTTAAACTATAGCCTGGAAAGCAGTGGCTCTGAGGAAGATTTTGGGCTCTATGTAGACAAGCTACTACATGAAAATTCCCAATGAGTTGCTTTGGCAAAAAGGGCGAGTCAGACCCCAAGATGTATAAGTGGATAAGAGTTTGAATAGTGTCGTTATTTTTGGATTCTTATACCACAATGCAGGAGCCAACGTGTACACATGTTCAAGTATTGTCATTGGAAAGGATGTAGAAAAAGAAGATAGAAAATTCAAATTCTGGTATAAGAACCTTAACTTAGGGAGTCTAGAGAAGAGCACCAGACACTGGATTTGTTTTTTAAACAGTTGGAGAGGTGGCAGCGCTCTGCTCAATAAATACCTCGGGGCAGAAAAAAAACCCGTGAGTACTGAAACAACCATCAATCTAACAGTGAAATAAATAAGCCACAACCTTTGGCTGAATTCATGAGATTAAGATATTTGACCTGTGGTAGTGTAGTTCATATAAGTTTTGGTGGGATCCCAGGGGTGCGGAGAGAAATAACAAACGGGTGATAGTCACATAAGCAAAAACCAGAGTAAATGTTGAATTCTTCAAACACCTGCCAGGAAAATATGATGTATCCAAAGTTATGGGGCTCAGTAATTTCATTTACTGGCTGAAAGTCAGATTAGTGTCAAGTAGCGGTCCCTCTTGCATTGTATACCATGAACATGTGAGTGAATCTGGACTGAGACTAAGTAACTCTATTTCAGTGGTACCAGCAACACTTTAAAGGCTGCTAATCAATATAGTTGTCATATCCATTCTCTTTTCAGACTTTGGGCAAAAAGCTAAATACTTAGGAGCTATCTGGAGTAGTTATCTGGTAAAATAACTGAGGCCATGCTCACATCACCCTTATGNGTCAGTGGAATGGCTTCAGAAGTTAGACATTCCTCAATATGAGTGAGGATATTTGAATCTGAACTTTTGTGTAGTCTCTGTCCATAACATGAGAGAGACTACAGGGATTTCTATCTATTATACTGCAAAGACTTGTCAAAGATGAACACCGTAATTGATAATATCATAAAAGGAGTTGCTCGTGAAGGATTCGTGGATATAAAGCATATTTCTAATTTGGCATCCTGTGGAAAGTCGTATCCTAAATTATAAGGCATAGAGTATAGAACTAGCTTTGATCTTTTAGAAAATTACCCATGTTGAAGACACAAGCAAGTAGAAGGAAAAATTCAGACTATTTGTCACCTGGGGTTAAGATACGATGGTATATTTAATGGTTCTGCTCCATAAAAATGTGAGAGACCATATTTTACTATGCTGTATCCGCTGGAGAAAAATAGGAGGAATCCTGATTTTTTCCACATGGATGGATGTATATATTTCTACAGAGTATTGTTAAAAATTAGCTATAAATGGAATCCATCCCATTATAGGTAAGGAGGTAAATTATGACATACAGTTCATTATCAAATAGCAGTTACTTTTCATAGCAAGAAATCTAAAGTGACACCAAAGGTTTTGTTCTGATAGGTTAGAAAAAAGGAGAGTTTTTAATATGGATTATCCATTGTGTGAGTTATGACCGAGGTAAACCCAATAGCGCGTGCAAATGATGTGCTGTCTGTCACATACTGGGTAAAGGGTTTGGTAAGCAGAAAGAAAGATTTGGCTATAAAGTTTTGACATTTTCAGCTTTTTACGGCTTGTGGAGTTTTGCATGATTTTTAAATATGGAATTTCTTTAAGACTTCAGCTCATCGTTGACAAATGCTTTCTGAGTTTCTCACTATTTAATGAACCAGAGGTTTTCCTTTTTAGAGCATTGAGTCTCTCAAAGTGGAACGGAGTGCAAAATGTCTGACATTGTCTCTGTTGTATTTTCAGAGAATAGCAGCTATAAAGCAGGCCTTGAATGCACACAACATCAGTTTCTTTCTGAGGGGAGGATACTGGGTCTTAGTGACTTTAGCTGACTCCAGTTCAGGTAAATATATAAACAAAGCTCCCAACAGACCAACCTTTGGATGCTTGTCTGAGTTCTGATAAGTTAAGGAGAAAATCTTTGTATCACTATATATGTACATATACACACATATATACTTACTTGGTACTTGTTAAATGTAGATACATAAATATATATGTATGTAAATATATATATACATACATGTATATATGGATATACTTTTGATTGATACTTGGTAACAGTCACTGTGAAATAAATATTTCTTACATATTTCCATTTAGTCATACCTCATGATTTGTATCAGAAACTTCTTGCTTTTTTTCTGTGTAACTGTGATGTTAACTGAATACCTGTATTATACAAAACAGTGCCCTGAAGGAAAAGCCAACCAGGCTTCAAAGAAACCATCTATTGATGCACTTTGGCTGCACTGGCTACCGAGAAAGCAGAGCTGCTTTACTTAAGCCAGATACAACTGCAGGGGTCTGGGACATAGCCTTGCATCTCTGCCTTGTATCTCTGATCTCTAAATCAACTGAGGTGAAGCTTGCTGTAGGGTCTCCACATTGCTAATCCTGTCCTGAGATAAATTATATGCTTTTTCTGTGTTTGAAACAAATGGAAACAGGTGTTTTTTTTGCATGCATTTCCTGCATCTCTGGATTCACTATCTACCTGGGAACTGGCTGAAGAGAGTATGTGTGCATACATGTGTGTGTATTTTGAACAGAGATATATTAAAATGGTCTTTTAACCAGAAAGTTCAGCTTTGACTTGAACCTTGTATTAGAATGTCCTGTAATTTTTGAGTATCATACCCATAATATATCTTTCTTTCTTATTTCAACATGTTGTGGGAGAACAGCTTAGCTGACCACAATCAATTTATGTAAATACTGATGTGAAATTTTATCGGTCAGCTCTCTGTAGAAGACAAAGCTGTTTTATCTAGTCTCTAACGTAGAATTGTGCTACAGTTTTGCTGTTGTACCTCACCTGGTTTAAAGGGCTGACATGTGTTAGCCAGCACAAAAGGCTGGGATTGAAAGAAGCCCATGTTCATTCCAGCCTTTACCAATGTATGACCTTGATGAGTTCATTTGTTGTTCAGAGCCTTAGTTTCTCCATCTGTGGAATTAATACAGCCCTGTTTTTGCAACACATGTACTTAAGGTATGTGATCATTTCCTATGATAACTTTAGACTCCCAGAAAAAAAACCCCACTGAGTGTCTAAATAATCAAATCTTCAGGATTTTTATTTTTTTTTAATTGGCCCTCTGTCCTTTAGTCACAAGTCACCAATTAATTTTGTGTTGTTGCCTTTTTGAAGAAGCTATAGATGGAGTGAAAAGTAGAAGTTACACAAATAACAAAAAATGTTTCTGACCTGACAATTAGATAGAAAAGAAAGCCCAAGAATGTGACTGATCTGAATGAGGACGTGCTAAGCTGTTCTTTTATTTCATATTTCAGACTCTCAGAGGATTGGAGGAGGCAGTGGCTACTGGGCTATTGTGGTCCTCTTTGTTATCTGTCTAGTCGCAGTTGGGGCTTTCATCCTCTACAAGTTCAAAAGGCAAGTAAACCTTCATCAATAACATATACATTTCATGAATTAGGTTTATCCACAGATCAGAAAAACAGAGTTTTTATTTTGAAAAAGAGATTTCTTGAAGAATTGCAAAAAGTCCACTGCTTTGAAAATTGTGTTTTTCTGAACTTTTCAGACATCGAGGTACTCACTGATGCTTCCTTTCACTTGCTGTGTTCCAAGATAAATAGCAGCAATATGGGAACTATGGAGAGTTTGTTCAGCTTGTGTAAATAATATCATCAAGAAAGAGAGCTGAGCGAAAATATTATTCCTGATTAATTCCTAGTTCATTACTCCTAGCAGTTATGAATAAACTAAAGCTATAGGGACAATGAATGCATCTGCAATGCTGATTTGCTTTAAAAAAAAAAAGTAGTTTTATCAAAATGTGTGGCTCTCTGGAGTTTCTCTTTGCACACATTACATTTTAATGGCTGGGGCAATGCCATGTAGGATGAATGATGGAAATAGATTAGCGTTAATTTGACAATAGAGTCTGTTGAGGGGAGAAATAATTCTAGAAGTGGCCCTTATGCGAGATATATTCTCAAAATTGACAAGGGATGCCATGCCAGCCTTTGACAGTCCAATATAGCTTTAGTCTGCAATTGATTTTAATCAGAGCTACTAGGGTGCTCTGCAATTTAAAAAATTTTGTTCTTGTTCATATGAGTCTGTGTTATCATTGGCTACACTCTTGGTATTTTTGTATCTCTGGGGCATTTAGAAGCTATTGGGTTTGAGCATACTGGATACAAGCCTTCATCATCATCAAGTCCTGCTGTCCTTACTCAGTGAGGATTCCTATTGATTTGTCTCATTTTTTAAAGATCTATTTTTGGTGGAAATAAACAGCAGTTGCTAGAAATGGGTGTGGCGCTGACTTTGTGAAAGCAGTAAGTGTAGATAGCATTTAGGGAACAGTTTGTTTAGACAGAGAGTTTTTAAGTCAATAGCGAAAACCCCTTTTTTTCCAAGAATCTTTTCATTTTCTCACTGTAGCACATAAGTTTCTTAGAGCTCATAGTGGCCAATTGCTCTAAAGAACAAAGCACAGAATGCTGTATCAGACTGTCTACAACTGAATAAAAATCCATTTTGCTATTTTAGGTGCCTGCAGCAAGGAAAACCATAAAAATGGTTGATGTGATGTAATTATATTATTTCAGTAGCAATACATGGAGGATTTGCTGTTTGTAGTGTGGGATCATAAAAATTGTTTGTGATATCTTTCAAAAGCTGTATGATTTATATCTTTTATTAGCTCTTAAATGAGAGCAATTAAATAACAGACACAATTACTGCATGGCGAAAGAAGAAGTATAAAATATTCAAGAAAGGAAGAAAAAAATTATTTTCCTTGAGTTCTTTCTACAATGTCCAATGAACCATTGCTTTATAAATAGAGCTTTTATTAAGGAGGAAACTATAGTACAATTTGCAAATTGTGAGCTTTAATGTCTCTTGCACTTCTATATATAATTTGTGAAAGTCATTTGCATTTAAATTTTGTGGGGGTTTAATTTAGGCGCCGAGTGAGGAAAATTGTGAGATATATTCAAATGTTTCTCAGTAGCCTGAAAACTGCTGCTGGCATTGATGAATGACCATGCAGAAGTATTCAATTTTAGTCCATATCATATCTGTTTCTGAGATATTTGACAGAATTATTTTTAAATATTCCTGCTAAGCTTTTCCAAGATGACATTTTTTTCAGTTGCATCCTTCATTTGCAATTTGATCTTCAAGGAATATAGAGTGCCTTATCGGTGCTACATTGAAAAATCACTTTTTCCCTGTGTGCTCCCTGTGAACTCCCCTCTCACCCAAATCTTTAATCCCTTCAAAAAGTCTTTCCTGTGTTTATGAAGACTGATGGTGAATTCCTGGATCCTCATGGAATGCTTACTTGCAAGTATAGTCCCTTTAAAATCAGTACAGTGAGTATGTAAGTTTATAAACTGGTCCATAGGGACTGAGGCTAGGAAACTGAGTGTCCTTTATAGATATAAAGGTTACAGGTTGTAATGCACAAAGGCAGCTTGTCAATATTATATGTCTGTATATTAAAAATTAATTTGCTTAAAGAATGCCATCAGCAACAAAAATTGTTCAATTTTAGGAGATAATTTCAGCAGAAGAACTCTTTCTGGGCCCTATGGTAACTCAGACAACACCTGCAAATATAAATATGAATTATTTCCACATAGAAATTACAGACAAGTGTAAAGTGTTGAAATGTTAATACTGTCCATAATTTTTATGTACTATTCACAAAATTAAGGAGATGGAAGACATTTGGTGGTGCTTTCCTTTCATTTATTTAAGTTGATAATCAGATATTCCCTTCAGAAAAGGCTTAAAACTGGTTTTCCCCCACCCCGAGTCAGACAAAGGTTTATTAATCTTAATTTTATCACAACACTGATTGGATCTATAGGACTTGCGGTTGGCATTGGGACACAGGCAAAGGAGGTCATCTGCAAACGATTGCATGGACATGCCTTGGACTGTTCTCTCTCTCTCTCTCTCTTTGCTGGCCCAAAGGACAGTTCTTTACTTAAGGTTAAGTTTGATACCTGGAAAGTTGCAAGATGAGAAGACTGGCTTGCAGATAAGATGGGGACTGGATTGGCAGGGAGGTTACAGCTTCGTATGTGAGAGCATTTCATCCATTTGCAACAAGCAGAGGCACTGTTCAGGACTTGTGATGGAAAGCAGAGAGAAAATAGTGAACTTCTGTGTAGACCATGGTACAGCTTCGATAGAAAATGGAGAAACGTGTTCCAAACTGCCTGATGGTTCCTAAGTGCCGAGGCTCCTTGTCCCCAAGCGTGGTCACTGCTCTCCCTGCCCAGATTATCTCTGAAGTTCATGTTGTAAGAACTTGGATCTTAATTTACACACATTTTTGTCAGGCAGAATTGCGAGATGAAAGACAGTGTTGACAAGACATCAGGGACTAATCTAATACCTCTTCTTTATGAATGTTTCAGGGCAATCAGGACAGCTGTGATGACACTTTCTGGTGCTGTTTGATCTGCCAGTTTTTGAAAACTGCAATACCCAGCGCTAAAAATTGGTGTCCCTCACAAGAAGTAAATCTCATGAGATTAGTTTAAGGGAGAGCAGTAATCTAAAAATAAGAGTCCTACATAAGATTTTGTGTCAAATGCCTCATATGCAGAAAACAAAGAGAGTATTTTATCTAATTAAGTAGGGGGTTAGGGGAAAAACAGAGGCAGCATCACATAGAGGTAGTGGGATTTTGGCTGATTAGTTATATGCAAAATAAAAAACACCACAGTCTCATCACTCCTGAAGGAATGCCCATTAAAAAGAAAAGACTAAAATTGTATTATTTCCCACTACTCTAATCAAAACTAAAATTGTAGGGTCTGCTGGATAATCAGAGCTGACATGACTGTCTAGTTAATGATTAGGTGACTGCAGGTTATGTCATTTTCAATATACCGTAATCCCAAAGACTAAGATGACTGCTGCCCTCTGTTCTTATATACAATAAAATTGGAAGCATATATCAATTTGTCTCTCTGCGCTCCCCGCCCTCCCCTGCCATTTTATCGACTGGCCTATTTGTGCACTCAGCCACTTCTCCCCAGGAACATGTGCTCAAAAAGCTGGTGCTGGAGTCCCCAGAGCCCGTGGAGCGACTCCTGGCAATCTCAAGTGGTTCATTACTTTAGACCAAAAAAAAATAAAAAGCCAAAAAGTCTTGACACACGCAGGATTTTGATCCTTTGTGTTTAGATCCTTGTGTTTAGATAGTTTGGGGGAAATTTTTCAGGATGGCAGTAAGGAGTGAGAGGTGATATCCCAGCTGCTAAATCTGACTGTGGCGTTGGCAGAAGAGGCGGTGCAGCCAACGAACATGGATGACGGGCAAGCCAAGAATAATTTGCCTTTTCTTTGCTCTTACTTTCCAAGTATGGAAATCACCGATCTGATGCCTCAAGCAAACAATATGTTACAATACTCACTAGCACGCTTCAGTTGTTTAAGCATCCAGGTAAAATGGAGTACAGCTGCTTTGTTTGACCTGAACAATATGAAGCAGCTGGAAAATATTTTTGAGAAATCAGGTCCATTTTTTAATGCAGATCTGGGATCTGCATGTATTTTTTTCTATACCATACCATCTTTACTAAATCTGGTTCAGTAAAAGAACACTTTTTCCATTCCCTTTGAAACAATGTTTATATTTTTTGTGGGTTTCAAGTGACCATCCAGAAAAGATTTCATCATCCTTTCAGAGCAAGCTTCTATGGTGTGGGGTGCTGGGCAACAGTATAGAGAAGACAAATAGCACTGTCTGCACTACACAATGTGGAGGAAAGGAAATTTCTGTTCTAGCCACATCAGAGCTGCCATATAATCATTATGTTACTAGTGGAAGATCTGAAATCAGCCTTTTCTTATTTTTTACTTCTGTATAACAACAGGATACTACAGTAGCCAAACCAGAGCAAATAGTTGGCTTTTCTACTTAGATAGTTTACCTGGTTAATAGTTGCAAATTCAATTCTCTAAAAGAATGTGAAAATCTTCATCTTTTAATTTGTATGCAAACTATTGCCAGTGTACTTAAAGCTGCATACATTGTTTTCACAAGTTGCCGTGGATCTACTTCAGCCAAATTTATACCGTTTTGTGTGTATTCCTTTTTACTCTGCTACTATCAAGTGCCACTTTTGGTAAATGAACCCCCTCCTGGGTCATTTCCACAATCTGGACCAGAACTGTGTTATCTTTCTGCCTCATTGACTTACTATCTCATTTTCAGTCTCGGAGAAAAGCTATCTTTTTTCCCCACCTTGCTTATGCTACTTTTATGTTCCATGAGAGCAAGTTTAGTCCCAGTCCATGCCATTTAGTTATAAAAAAACCAGGCACTAATTTAATGATCCATAACAATTCATAAAAACTTCGTCAGAAATCAAAGTAATAGCATGTAGAAAAGATTTCTGAAATGAAAGAGGCAAGTAAATCAGGAGTGCCTTAAAGCACAAAGAAGTCAGTCATCTGAACATTAATCCAAACATAATAAAGCCAACACCACAATAAAGTATTCTATTTAATGGATTATTATTGTTGTTAGTTTTCTTTAAGTTCCAAGAGTATGCTACATTATTCCATATCCTTTGCCATGTGAATATGTTCCTATTTTTTATACTAAACAGAATCTTAATCAAGCCTCTGGAAAATGAATGAAGTTGCATAAAGGCCAATGAATATTGGCTCCACAAGGAAGGAATTGAAAGCCAAATAAACTAGAGAGTTTTAATGAGTGGGAATCAATATCTCATCCCCCTCCTGCTGTTCCTTGCTGCTGAACATTTTTAAGTGCAAACAGTTTCCTCGGCTATGAACTGATTAGAATTTGTTAATATAGGGAAGAAAAAAAAGCTTTCTGGAGTATCTTCTAAAAGGTGTGGGACCTGGAGAGTTTGGTGAAGGCCATGTGCTGTGATGTTCATTACTTCTGTGCAGAATTAAGTCTCCAGTTCATATGGAGACTTCTGATCCTCAAAGCAGGCATGAATATTTCTTCTTCTTCATGATTGAAATAAAATGCTACAGAGAAAACAAAAGGAACTAAAAATGTAAACCATGGAGTGCTGCGCAGCGGAGGTAATTGTCTCCAGTGATGGATGCGAAGCACATGCATTTTACAGCTGAAGAGTAAACCCCCCAAAAGAAACGATTGCATAATCTTTTTCGCTGTTCTTATAAGTGTGCTTTCAATTTTCATATTGCTGATATAAATCTCCTGGGTCAAATTTCATGTCTTGTCATGGTTTCACAGTAGTCTTTTATGTAGACCCAAACATTTCAGCTCTGCCTACTTCAAACAGTTATATTGGACTCAACATAAATTGCTTCCTTAAGGAAGAGCAAAACACATCAGGGTACACTAGGGTTTTTCTCTGTATAATTAGGTGTAGCAGCTTCCTTCCTACATGTTAGAGTAGCAAGGAGCGACTGGAAAATTGCCAGAATCAGGCCCAACTTTAGCAAGGATTCAGTATCCACATCCTGTTTCATCCCACAGTGCGGTTGTCCCTTATAAACAGAACATCTGGCACGTGTTAAAAATGCCTCTTGAAAAGGCTTGGACTATCATTTTCTTCAGTCTGGTTGAGTCTCTTCCTTGTAAAACTGAGCCAATATGAAACACGTAGAGATCTCTATAATGTATAAAATGTCAAATGCCTACAGCGTGTGCCTTCACAAAACCTGTAATATTCTCCTTCCTCCCATCCATACTCTGTGTTGCAATCTAAGATGCTTTCCTCTGTAAGTGAAAAGAGCAAAGGAAAGTATGGAAGAATCACTGAGTACCTCAACTTTATACCTTCCACAAAGGATCTGTCCTTAGCAGCACTGGGCTCATGAGGTTTAGGTGAGTGAGAAATAACAGCTTACGCCTTTTCTCCTTTTACGCATAACCCATAAAGTAGTGGTCTTAACAACAACACGTTTATTGGTTATTTGTAAACTTGTGAGGTTTCTTCATTCAGGAATCCCTTAATATGTTTAATAGTATGAGTTGTGATTGTGGTAATCTCTAACTAGTAAGTCTTACCAGAGTTGTGAGTTGAAGCCTCAGGACTTGCACCAAAGGACACACCTTGTTCACCTGGTTTCAGACAGGTCCTTCAGCCTGGGCAGACAACAGTTAGACCAGCAGCTCTGCTCTCTTTAGTTAAGTGCAAAGGTCTGATGTGCCGTATGGGTTTGAGATGGATAATGTTTTTATTGTGTCAAAAATATTTTCATAATGCCACTGATGCTTCTGCAATCTGTCAAATACAGTTTTGAGAAGGTCCCCTAATTATCGCAGAAACATATGTGCTAATTCTGCAGATGCATTGCAAAGACATTCTTCTGGGGTTTGTTTCCCTTAGGCATTTGGCCATGGACTGAAAGTGAGCAATTTGACAGGTTTGATGCAGGTCTGATTGAGAGGGATTTTGTTCTCCACATGACCAGTTTCATTAGCAGACACATTAAAAACAGTCTGGAGTTACTGGCCCTAGAGAAAAAAGTCGAAATTAATTACCTAATGTATTTGTTTAGGTAATGAGGAATGTCCTTCCCCCTTTCAACGTGGCTTTTTTCATCCAGTTAATGGGAGGAGAGTGATGCAGAGCTTGGCTTTATGTGTATGTTTGTGTTGGAGGAGCCCTTCGATCTGTTGAAGTGGTCATAATAGTTGTGTTGTGCTATGAGAACTTCTTTCCATTTTTGTCCTTTGCATTTGGTTAGTCCTGTGCTTTATTTACTCCATGCTCACTGAGATACAGAAAAGAGTAAGAGTAATCAGATTTCTTTCTTTGTGCTGCTTATAAATAATGAGATAAAATACCTTATTTCTGTGTATGTATAATTTTGTGTGTGTGTATACACACACCTATACAGATACGTGTGTGTGTATATATGCAGGTATATAGGATGCAATTAATTTCTTGGGTAGTTCAAATTAAAGGGAGGCGATCCTCTTCAGTCACCTTTCATTGTTTAGGAATGTCTATTTATTCTAATTACTTTGATGCAATGGAAGGTACGGTTCAAGAAAGTTTGCTGCTGTAACTTTATAAGACAATGCCACCTGGTAAAGAACCTTTCTTCTGAAATGACATTTAAAGACAGGTCATCTTCAAAAGCCTAGAGAAAACAGAGCAACCTGTGTATTTATCCAGCTTTTAAACTGCTGCTGCCAGAATATGGAGCAGAAGATGGTTGTTCTTAGAGACATGCCTAAAAAGTAGTGTCGCTTTTTTTATCTTCTCACTGTCTAAGGGAGCTCAGCAGAAATCACAGCTTAACCTCAGCAGTTCAGCCCCATTTTCTCTTTTCTTCTTATGGTCTGCCCATTGCAGTAATCTTTGTTTAAGCGCAGACTTCGACAGCGTTGATCTGCTGTCATGCTGATCAAGCTGTCAAGCTGATTCTTGCAGTGTAGGAAAAGGAGCTCGCAACCTGCAACTCCCTAATCGGAAGTGTCTGCTTGGTGCCTAGGAAAGGATGTCCTTATATGCCCGGGCAGATTGCAGGTGAATGCAGCTACAACAAAGGATATGGCTCTCTAGAAATGTTTAAACCATAATTTCTGTTACAAAGTTAGAAATCCCTGATTATTCCCTTTGATTTTACAAAGTCTAATTCAAGTTAATCTACTTAAGAACTCTTTATCAATACTTACTTTTAAGCCTCCCAGGCTCAGCCATGGTGCTAATTGTCCATTAGAGCTGATAGCGCCATTTAATAATATGCTTTTTGTTTTTTCTAGATTCAAATCAGAATGAATTAATTAAATGCTGTCTGCTATAGAAAGTTCTGTTTAATTCAGCAATTCTCAGTAGTCCTGGGCCAAGCTCTACTCTCTGTCTCCTTCATTGCTGCCTGCTAAACTTCACTAACCTTTCCCGTCTTCTTATTTGCCCTTATTGATGCCTATTTGCCTCCTTACCCCTTGCTCCTGGCCTTCTGGTTCTTCACCCTTTGTTCCCTTTCCATTCCCTGTTTCCTGGATTTCTCCTGCATCTTTCTCCTCAACCCTGATGGAGTATGAGTGTGCTATTTGATGCTATCACACATCTTCAGTGTCAGCCCACCTCACCAGGGAGATGTGATCGTAGAATGGTTTGGGTTGGAAGGGACTTTAAAGATCATCTAGTTCCAACCCCCTTGCCATGAGCAGGGACACCTTCCACTAGATCATGTTACTCGAAGAACCATCCAATCATCCTTGAACCATTTCCAGGGATGGGGCATCCACAACTTATCTGGGCAACCTGTTCCAGTGTCTCACCACCCTCAGAGTAAAGAATTTCTTCCTAAGATCTAATCTAAATCTACCCTCTTGCAGTTCAAAACTGTTACCCCTCATCCTGTCACTACACTCCCTGATGTAGAGTCCCTCTCCATCTTTCCTGTAGGCCCCCTTTAGGTACTGGAAGGCTGCTGTAAGGTGTCCCTGGAGCCTTCTCTTCCCCAGGCTGAACCGCCCCAACTCTCTCAGTCTGCCCTTATAGGAGAGGTGTTCCAGCCCTCTGGTCATCTTTGTGGCCCTCCTCTGGACCTGTTGGAGCAGATCCATGTCCTTCTTATGTTTGGAGCCCCAGAGCTGAACACAGTACTCCAGGTGGGGTCTCACCCATATTGATGATTGTGACCCAGCTTAATGTTTCTGAAGACACCTGGAATCAGGAATGAACAAGTCTTGGACCTTTTTATTGCTTGAATTCTTAAAAATAGCTTTTCTGTGGGTTTAGTTTGGGGTTTTTTTTTGTAGTATTGTTCATTGTCAATCTTAGTCGAGAAATTGATGCTTAATTATTATGTTGGTATGAACGTTGTGATGATGCAGTTACACAAAACTGTGACTGAGAATAAGGAGTTGGTACGTTTAGGTTGTGAACTCAAAATTAAGGAAGGGTGGGATTGGTGCTTTTTTGTGATTCTGGTGTGCTTCGCTCTGCTGAAGCTCTGCTCTGATGCCAGTGTGTGTGCAACACAAAGAAACTCCATTACAAGACTTTTTCTCCTTGTCCAATTTAGGAAACTGCCAGGCAGGAATGTCTATGCCCAGATGCACAATGAAAAAGAGCAGGAGATGACAAGCCCTGTTAATCATAGTGAGGACACCCAGAACATCATCCAGGGTGAGGAGTTTATTGATGATGATCTGGACTCTCAAACACTAGGTAACGCAAGAGGTAACTTCATTTTTAGTTTTTAAATTTTCGTAAGTAATTGTTTTTTAATTGATGTTCATTTTCATTTTAGCTTTTTTTCATTTTCTGCTCAGACTCAGGAGGAAGCAAATAGTACACCGCCAACAGAGGATTGGCTCAGTTATCTTCTTTTGGCTTGCTTGTGGTACAGGCTAATGTATGGATGACATGCTATATAGAGCGTGAGTACAGAGATAGTACAGTTTAATGTCAGGAGACTTACTTAGACAATTTTAGAGAGAAATTCTATTTAGTAGAACAGGATATAATAGGTAACATTTGAATTAACTCAATAATCCCCTGTATTAGTGGAAAATGACGTTTAGGTCAGAAGGCTTTGTAGAGTCAATGTTTCCACGATTTCAGATGGATTGTATCTAGATCCATTGCTATATTTGCCATCATATTCCAGTGGCATTTAAGTTTTCATTATTAGAAACATTAAATTTATTCCTGTATAAAAAGTATCATAAGTCTTCCCTATTTAACTGGTATCTTTGTAGTATTCATGGGGTGGTCATAAAGAACCCGAGAGGGAAACTTTGTCTGAATATCTCTCAGTGCAAATGATTTCAGTGTCAGGTGGAAGTGTATATCCTGGCACCCTGTGGTTATTTTTAATGTAACACAGATTGCTGATCTATAAAGTTCATTTCTTGTAAAATTTACCATTGTGTTAAGACTGGTTTCAGGTCACAGGCTGAAAAGTGTAGGACAATGAAAAAAGCTCCCCAGTTCCATTTCTACACATTTTGTGAAAATAAATCAGACAACCCAAAGCCTTTGGGATTTGTAGCAGTAGATTCGTGGTGTAGCAGGCAACTGTAATGTCTTCATGAACCCACAGAAGAAGATGTGTTTTAGCTGCACTGTAGGTAGCCTGGGGAAGGACAGAATTTTGGCAGAGGAGAGATTTCTTTATCTTGGGTTTCACCTTTATCGTTTGTTGTCGATGTCTTTATTTTCACTTGCTGAACTGTGTGATGCTTCTAGGTTCTTGGAGGTGTTAGCTCTGAGGACAAGGGAAGAATCCAGCCTCCTGCTTTGCTTTGTGTATTTCTGTCTTTTCTTTGACAATCTTTGTGTATGAGTATCACTGTTTTTTCATTCAGATTTTGCAAGACAACCTTGATTGTACTCCTGACTCTACCGGAGTTAGTTCCAAAAAAATCCTGGAAAAACAAAGTCTGTGTTAAAATTGTTTGATCAACTCATCTCCAAGGTCTTTAGAAGAGAAGGCTGAATGCTAACAAAGTCTTTGCAGACATGACTGTAAAAGTGGAGCATTCAAACACCTCTAGTAATGTACAAAAGCATAACTTCTTTTAATGGTAGAAAATCCCTTATGGCCTATTTATGTAAGGCAGCTTGGGATGCTGGAATAAAGAAATGCTACCCTGATTTGTAACGCCTTCAGAAATAATCTCTACTTGCCCTGCACTCCTTTCTCTGAGAAAAAAAGAAACTCTTCTATCTGGGCAGAGCATTATTCGGGTTAAAGAGTGCAAGATCATCATGTTTTGATGTGAAACTTAAGGCAAATGCAGATTTCGAGGTGATTTGTGCTTCTGCCGTGTTGTCAACACCAGCAGCATTTCCAGCAGAGTGTAAAGAGTTCATTTCTGTGGATCATAATCATCCATATTCGTCAGCTACTGTACGGCTTTTAGGCACAAGACTTATTTAAGACATAAAACTATACTTCTGCTCGCTGTACTGTTTTGTTGCTTGCAATACTTTCCACTAGCTCCGGTATCGCTCAGTACTGCCAAGAAAATATTCCTGTTAATGATACTCCTCTATTTTATCTGGCTAGAGTATGAAACGTGTTATAATCCCTGCTTTATATTAAATTCTGTTTTACAACATCGTTTGCAGAAGGTTCCTATGCTATGGAGATCCCTTCTAGTTCTGGTGAGCTTTCTCCCTCCCTGTTGGGAGATGTCAGTAGCAGCCTCCGCTCCATGCACAGCAGGGAGTTACAGGCCTGGGTTTCTGATTGTTCTTTCTCTTCTCATAACTTTTGAATTTCCACAGTACAGTATTTCCAGACTCACCCATCCACTTTTTTTGTTTTCTATATATTTTATGTTGCCTACTTTATCGCAACCCCCACCTTGGGACTCCTCAACACCATTACCTTGCAGTGACTCCTTCTGGGAGAAGTGGCAACTTGAACAGCTACAGAGTTCCCCTATTGCTGATGCCGGTCAGTGTCCAGTCCCAGGTCAGTGGCATGTCGAATGGACGCCTCAGGTTCCATTCTCCTCCCTCACCTGCACCCCTCGAGACAACTACACCTTTTTAAGCCACAAAGAGAACCAACTTATGCTGTCACTGGGATAGAAACCCTAGGAATTCGCCACAAATCCACCACCATGAGCAAAAGCTTTGCGCGAAAGTATGCTGTAGGTACATGGAGCTGTTACACCAACCTTCACCTGACCTGTTGTTTGATAAAGCCACTCTCTTTATGCGATTGACCTGTCCCTGCAATAAAAGGGGGATTTATTGTAAAGTGCCTGAAATACACTAATGTTGGCCTTTTGTTTCTATGTTTTCGTAGGCAATCACTCAGGCGTGGTTTTGAGCATCAACTCCAGAGAGATGCACAGTTACCTGGTTAGCTGATATTTACAGCTGAACATAAAAACGAAAGACTCTTCTCTGTATCGTTTTATTTTTCCCTGGTGATGTCACAAAATTGCAAATATGGCTGTAAATGCTGGTGGAGAGGAGGTTCCTTAACGGTCCTGTGGAAAAAAGTGTCCATCATCAGTTACCGGGGAAGAAGGATAATACGTCTTGTGTTCACTCTATGGCCTGGGAACTCGTTAGGATTGAAACTCAAACTACGGTAGCAAATCTGTAGCCCTAGGCACCTTCAATGCCACCTTCTTTCTTTTCTGTATATGCTCTAGTTCTTTATGTTTATTTTTAGAAGGATTGACTGTAACTTTTTAACTATATTTTTAATTGAGGTATTCAGCAGAAGGCTGGAACTCTTCAGCCTGCAAAGGTGATTTTTACACACGCGACTAGACCAGAACAGATGGTTGTTTGATCACAATGATATTTTTTCAGGAGGCCGAGTGTTTCTGTACTGGGAGAGGACTGAGCGAGGAGACAAATGCACTCCTAGTCAATACAAGCTCTTAATTTAAACATGTGTGAGACAATCTAATGAATTTAGGCTTAGGCCCTTCTGTGGATTAAAAGAAGTAAAGTGATAATTACGGTATCTCATAATATAGGATAATGCTCTTGTAAGCGTAGCAAGTCCTGACAAACCATCAGCACTAGTATCTTCCCCAATCCCACCCCGTGTGAAAGAAAAACACCAGCTTGATGCTATTTCCAGACCAGGTGCCTTCACTTGTGGACAGTCATTTCAGTTGCTCTTTCTTGTCTCCTGAGCGAGCACCTCTAGGACGATGGCAGCTGCCAGATGAGTTATCCTGTAAAACCCCGTGCTGGTAGCCTGTCTCTTTTTAGATTTCCAGAGAGTGTAAATACCTCTTTTAAGTCGCTTTTTTTTTAAGGTTATTTTTTTAAGACTTCCTATTAGGGCAGAGGTGCCAGGTAGGTCAGAGCTCTCCTCTGGGCAGGACTGGGTAGCGCACCCCCATCCCCTTCCCACCTGCATCCTTTTGGGGATTTTCCCTGGCTGTTTGCCCTTGCAGGCAGGGGTGGGCAAACTCTTACCTGACCGTTGCTGCTTGGGTTGATTTGACAGTCTGGAGGGCCATGATGGGCCGTGATTCAGGGGTTCCTATTTCCTTTCCATCATGACAGGGTATCACTCAATCCCTACAACCGCTGGCCCCTGTTTCTGCAGGGAGGGTGGTTGGGCTTCTGAAGGAGCTGCCTGCAGAAAGGCTTGTGAGTCAGGTCAGAGTTTCCTAATCCCAGTTTTGTGAGTCCGGTCAGGGTTTCCTAGTCCCGACCTCTGCATCCCTAGGGAAGCAGCAGTGGGGTGAATCCACACCCCTCTGGTCTTTTCCCTGGGGTTTATGGAGCCGTGTAGGAAACAGACAGTGGTGTGATGAGTTTAAACATCTGGCATCCTATGTGTCACAGCTGCCTGGAATTAGGATGCTTCTCTCAGAAATTTATATAATCTCTTCACTTTTTGCCTTCGATAGGGAATAAATAGCTCTTTACTCACTGAATGTCATACTGGCGCTAGTGGCAAGCTTGCACACCACCTTGCTTGAGGAGGATACAGATAGCTAACTACATCTTTTCAAATAAACAAATGGAAAATAGCGAATGCTGGTAAGACAGAAACGAACTGTCTTAAAATTATCGCATGCATTCCATGTAGCTGTGGATATCCAAGAGCATATTGTCATCCAATGCAACGGACTGGGATGTAATAATTCAGTGTAGTACTGTAGGCTCTCACAAACCCCACAGGATGTGTATGTAAAGCACAAGAAAATCTAGATTATGAACTTATTGTAGGGAACTAGGTGGAAAAGTTTAAGTGAAGATTCTGAAAAGCGCTTGCAAACTCCTCAGGAAAATAATTTCAAAAGTTGTTCTAAAATTTCTGCCTATGTAGTTATAGAGTGCCATGCAAACCGATTTACGGAGAAGCAATGCTCTAGCTGACTGTTGTATGCCAGCCTGTGTAGAAATCCAAGGGGTTACATGTATCCGAGTCTGGATTTCTTGAAGAGAAGTGCAAATACAAAATGTGCTGTGCATCGGAAACTCAGAGGATCGTTGCCCCGGAGGCTTTCTGATCTCACCAGCCCTTTATGCTTTTTCTAGTGGAAATGAGCTGGAACAGAGAATAAAATAGTATTGCAAGCAGCTTACTTGTTCCTGTGAGACAGATCTGAAGTGGGTTTTTTGGATCGGGCAGGTGAGCAGCGGATTAGCCTCATGGATAAGGGATGGGATGGAAGTTCTAGGTTGGGGTTGTTCTCCCACGGTTTGTCTGATTGGCAAAGGACGCTGTTGGAACTAGGTCACACATCTAGTTTATGCTTTAAGAGCTATTTTTATACATTTAATACAGGGTGATTTGTGTCTCTGAGAACAGGAGTCTTTTGGAACACGGTAGAATATTTAACTGCTTGGTACTCTAATTAACACTTAGCACAATATAGTGCCTGTAAGAATGTTTTTCGATGCTTATTAGTTTGATTCATGCAGCACTCCTGTGAGGTTGGTTTGTCATGTCTTAAAAACGCTGTTTTCTAAAGAGTTGTCAGTATTGCCATAACTGTATTAATAATACCCAGCAGATAATAAAGGAAACCTTTGATTCCCTGGCAAGAATAACTTTAAAATGAATTATTTTCAAACTGAGAAAATACCGTTACCATTTTCCCATTCATGGTGTCTTGGTTTATCTTTAACTGAAAAGTCTCGTTAGTGCTAGGTTTTGATTCTCTTGAACTATGTCCATGACATCTTAGCATTTTATCCTTTGTATGTATCTAAAATCCTGGCACATGCCTATGCAGAAACACAGAGCTGTTTCTATGCACAAACGCTAGTCACACATGCACACACACACGCACATGGAGTGTTTGTACGTATTCCAGTTAAATTTGTTAGTGAGGAAGGGTGATTTGATGGCTACGGAACAGAAGGTGGCTGTCAGGTACCTGGATTCTGTACGCAGACTTTGGGCAAGTTACTTAACCTGTATGTGCCTCAGTTTCCCCACTGTAAAATTGGGCTGATAGTAATTACCTACCTCACAGGGGTACTGTGAGGCTGAAGTAATCACTGTTTAGGATCTTCAGAGTGAAAGAATTTTGTGAGCATTAATGCTTTCGCTTTCTTTGGTTTACTCGCAGTTATCACTGGTATTAAAGGTAGTTTACTGAAGCAAGATGCAGTTATGTATAAATGTAAAACATGCGTAATCTGAAAACGGTACATCACTGTTTTAAAAAAAAAGATAATTTGTTTTAAAAACTGTCGTTGGAACATGTTTTTACATGGTAGCATTGCAACATTGGCTGTGATTTTGCTAAGTTACACGCTAGTATCTTAAAATTACTTTTCTGCAGTGTTATTTGGTCAAAAGCCTTATAATAATGGGTACAGTGATATTTATCAACATTGATACTGAACTATACTGAAACCAACAAAACTGGCAGTGTATTGGCCTCATTTACATCTTTTGGCCTTCTTAAACTCTTATGTATTTGCAGTTCCAAGAACACCCTGTACTTTTCAGAGTGCTCCAAGCAGTACTGATTTGAAGCGTTCTAACAGAGCTATCAAGATTTACAGCTGTTATCTTTGCTTTCCCTTTTGACTTTGAATGTTTTATATGTCTTTGGAATGGTCCACTCATATAGAGTGCTCAGAAATGCTCAGAAGACATTTAGGGAAAATCCACACACAGTGTAAATTAATTTCTCAAAAATAAAAGCAATATAAACCAATGTATGGTTTTATACCCTATGGAAGAGGGTGGTGGAAATGACTGTGAAGAAATAGGAGGTGCCAGCCTGAGGCAAGATGTTGTTATCTCCAATTCACATCCAATTTCGTTGAACTGTTTTAGGATATTCTCATTGAATTATATCCTTCTTGATGAGTTTTCTGCTTTCAGTGACCAGTGTAAAGAGGAGTAAAGTGTTTATCCATATAAAGTAGATGTCCCTTGACAGACAGAGGCAAATCAGTGCTTTGCCATTAGTAGTTCCTAGTAGAAAGCAGATTTCATCTGAAATGATTGTGAAGGTTAGCTGTGTTTTAGGTCCAATGAGACATCCCTTTAGAGGGAATACTCTACCACTGCATGCTGTCTCTTTATTAGAGGTCAGCAGGATGGAACTGCAGTGGTTTCCATCCTCCTTACACAAGTACATGCTCAAAGAAATGTTCTTATTATTTTTAGGAAATTTAATACGTGCATTTGTTTGCAGTAACTTTCTGATGATGAACCAGTGGTTCTGATATGCTTCAAATTTCTAGTGTTATTTCAAGTTGAATACAACATCACTAAGTTGATAGAATCGATGACAAGTTCAGTTGTAGATTTTTCCTATGTTACCCATAAAACAGTGTTTTGTAATTTTTTATTAATGAGGCTTTGGGGGAGAAAAGAGAGACTAAAAATTTTATTTCACTGCAGAATTCCCGATAGTTGGAGTTGTTATTGTATATTGATTGATACCGCTGTATTGTTTTCTATCTTCATTTTTATTTCAGAGTTTTAGATGAAAGTAAGTACACATTTCTCTCAAAATATTGACTTTCCACCAGGAAGAAATGTATGAGCCTTTACCTTTATAAATATTGATTTCTCCAATGCAAAATTTTGTTGTGTCTTCTAAGTCCAACAAAAAAGCTGCTTCCTGGCTCATTTTCTCTGTTTTAGTCCCAATTGCACATTGCCTCTCCAACTTTCTTTACAAGACTGGCATATAGCCCAATCTTACTAGTCTGAGGAAGTCTTTCTCAAACTTCCATTAGAATAGCATTTAATTGCCTAGAAGTAGTTACAGGATCGGCTCAGACCATTTTCCTAATGTTAAGTCTATATTTTCACGTTCCTTATTTCCTTTCAGTAGTTCAGTATTAGCCCTCTCAGTGCTATTTAAATACATGTTTATTCCTGTCATGAATATATATGTAATGTTTTTCACTTATATTCAGGCTATAATCATCAAAGTGACAAATTTTGAAATAACTCAAGACACCCCCAGTTAGCTTTTGCAATTAAAAGCCTGGCCCTGCAGTCTTTGGGAAATGTCAAGCTGTGCTTTCTTAATTTTTTAATCTTCTTTCCTAAGTCAGCTCTTCGACCCGATGGATCACCTCGGCAGCTTTTCTTCCAGTTCATTTGGTAACCTCAAGCTGGAGGGAGTGCAGAAGGGTTTCTCAATGTTGAGATGGACTAGAACCAGCTCAATTCCCAAATCTGAATGGGAATGTCATATGGACAAGGGTTCTATTCTTCCTTTCTTTTCAAGTATGTTGCATAGAGCAGAGAGGATTATACTTGCCATCAGGGATGGCATCAGGACCTGTAATGATACTTCAGAATGGTGTGAAGATGAAAGAATATATTCTTCCTTTTTTTTTTCTTCTTTTTTTCATTAAATTGGTACATACAGCAAGTTAGTTTCATGATTTTTAATACGTGAGATCTCATTTCTTTAAGTCTTCGGCCCTGGCCTTTTTCATCCTGTTAAACAGAGTAGCAGATTACTTAAAATATGAATTAAGGAGCCATGTATGACCGAATGAGAGATTTTCATTCTTTTCATCCTTTTTTTTTTCCCATATGTGAGGCTTGTCAAAATTACTATTTTCAGCTAGTTTATGTGCTGGTAGCTGAGATGATCTTCTGGAAGACAGTATCTGAGACAAGAAATCCTGGAAGGCTTAGAAATATGTAATCTGAAGTGCAACGATATAGCTAGGTGAACAGCACTAGGCTATGAATATGCTGGACAAAACAAAATCCTTATCTAAGACCCGTTATGGTTTGTATTAAAATACTTTTTTTAATAGCATCTCTAAAAATACATGTTCCTAATTGCATACTCTTTGTCTCTGTCTCCTTCCAGATTGATTTTCTTTTAGGAGTGACATTTACTAGCCTTGAAAAAAAGTGGATTCTTTCCCTTACACAAGTAATTCTGTTTAAAATTATTTCCTTGCAACACTCGAAACCATTACACAAACTTGAGCTTTATTGATCGGACTTGATTTCTGAGTTTCCGTAGAATTTGCATCTTTACACTAATTTGTTGCAGTACAGTGGACATAAAGCCCTGTTGGGCAGCAATAATACATGCAGCAGTACATGGTGCTACTTAAATGCTATGCCTTTGTTGCACATATTTTTAGTAGTATAATGAGCATATTAATCACCAGGAAAGCCAAGCGTTCCTAATAACTTTCTTAGCGTGTCTTGTATGTCTATGTATTTTTTGCTAATTTTAGTCAGCTTTTGATACTTATATTTAGTGCTTACTGACAGTGTCTGCTCTTGCAGATCAAAAGGCAAGAATTGGCTTATTCTATTTTTTAAAAAAGTATTAATTCACAGCATTTGCTTATTAATTAAAACAGTTTATAAAGGAAATCTTTCTGAAATGGTGAGAGAGATGCTTTTTAATGAGAACAGCTCATATAGGAAAACAGCAGGCTTGCATCCACATGGTTTTTGAGACATTCTCGTTATGGATTATGAATAGGCTGGACTGTGCAGAAGGAGAAGTATACACCCCAAACATCAGTAACATGAACCTAGGCAGTATGCAAATGATAAAACTGGTCTAGAGAGTATTTTAATACACCGCTTATGTCCCAGATTCACAGAAGGGGATTTAAATGATTAAGATTACAGAATATCATCACAAATTTGAGAAGACACCCAATTCACTGGCTCCATTTGCTTGTAAATACACTCCTTTGTTTGGGGTTCATCTTTTGAGATGGTGAACTCTTCAGAGAAGTGACCTACATTGTTTAATGCCTCCAACTTCCTGCTAAGTAATTGGTGACACTTCATAGAAAAAAAAATGTTCTTCTGAATTTCCATTCTCTTCTGTTTCTCCTTGTTTCTTCGCCCTTCCTTTTTATGTCCTTTTGTTCTTTTTCATTATTGCTGCCGTTTGTTGCTCTGCCTTGCCTGCCTCCTCCTCTTCATCACAGTTCTCTGCTGTCCACTTTTTTCTTCCTTCCTTTCTTTTTTTTTTTTGTTTATGTTCTGTTACTGTCTATGATTTTATTTGGATATGCACCCTACTATGTCCTGAGTGATAAGAAGAATCACAATTTCTCCACCATCCCTGTCTCTCCTCTGAGCTCTGCTGTATTATCTGGGTTGATGTAGTTCCCCTGTGCTTTGTCTCTCTGCAGTCCTTTCTTCCTGTTTCTTTCCCACTTTTAGTTCTTTCAATCCCCTTATTTTTAATTTTGGCTCTCCTTTTCTCTAAATCTTCCTGGAACTCTTCCCTTTAGCCTTTCCAGGACTTCTCTCAGCTGCTTGTCCCAGAGAGCACGTACTTCTAGTCTGAGATGTGGATGAGACTTGTACTCCCTGGAAGAATAATAAACTTATAACTAGCATTTTCCTCTCTCATCCATGTATATATTGACCTTGCTGTCTCTTTGTAGTGGAAAATATATATTTAATTGACAGACAGTTATACCCATTATCTCCCAAATGCCTCCTTCTGCCTCATTTCAGGTTATAGGGATGAGACATGGTGTTTGCATGAGTTTCCTGGAGCACAGCAAGGGCTGCCTTGCTTTGCCAGCCCTTCAAACTGGCTGAGGCCAGAATTGCAGCAAGGTTGGGCAGAGACACTTGGCCAGACCATTGGGCAGAATTTGCATTTCAATATGGGAAATATTGAGCCCCAGGCTAGTACATAGCCTTTTAGATGAATTGTTAACAACTTGAAGCTGAGGAATAGGTGAGATAAAGAGGGTCCATTGCTAACAGAGGAGCAGGACCAGGCATCATTCCTCTTGGGAGCAAATTGACTTCTCAGGTTTGTGGGACAGGTCTGTATGGAACCTTTCCTGGAGGCAGAGGCAAATGGCTTGCTTTCAAGTTCCATAAAATACGAGTTTAAGTAAAGTCATCACCTAGGTTTGGCAGAATCTTCTTGTTGGGGGAGCTTGGAGAAGTTGATGGGGCAAGATAATTGCAAAGCTCAGCAGTTTCTTTGTAGGGTAGAGCCTGTGTTAGAGAGGAGGGAGTGTATGTAAGAGAGATGCAGGAGGGAGGGGAGCACAAGACTAAACAGGACAAGGAAAGCAGGGGCAAAGTCAGTGTTACCAGTGTTTATTGTTTTGCCATGAGTTGTTGATTTTGTGTTGCTTAAGCCTTGGAGCTTACTTTAATTCGTAATGGCCATTATTTTCAGTTGTGTTGGTTGCATAAAGAGACGTTAACCATGAGTTTAAATTGATGCAGCACCAGGAACATGTGAAATTATCACCATTTCTACCTATAATTTAAGAGGGATGTGACTCACAGCAACATCCCACGTGAGGTACATGGAAAAGAGGCTGCTTCCCAGGAGCCAGGATGCATGTATGTGTGCTCCAGAGGTAGCTCCAATGGAGGTTTACTTCTGAGATGATTGAAGGGCATTTGCTAATGGTGTTCCTCCTTAGCACAGCACTGAGCTAAGGACAACAGATAAGAATTATTTTATCGGGTCTGTGTCTTGGATTTATACTGCTTAAATGTAATTTGCTAGAATCCCTCTATGAGCTGTAATTTTATAATGTTTAGAGAGGCTGAATGGAGTCGGTATAGTATTCCTTAGGGTAAACGCCAGCCACTGGAGTTTACTGAACATGTGACTAGAAATTTTAATTTTAGGAGCACAGAGTTCCTCCATTTCATATACACAGCAGATATTTGAGTATACCTCCTTTTTTTATTTGTCACTGACAAGCTATGATTTATTTCCTCATGGGTGGATGTCATGGGCTGCGCTTGCTGCAGTGCAGAAGGCTCTGGAGGAAAAACGTAATCAAATGGAGAAGTATACTTGAATTCTCTCCTCTTGATCCCAGTCTCTTCTGAGTTGCTTTTCTCTGATTGTGGTTCTGCCAGTAAGCTGGGTTGATGTCAAAAGGGGATTAACTCATTTTTATCCTCTTGTGTGACTGAGAAAAGACACAAGAAAAAATTGACAGAGGAATAGCAGATTGGAAGAGGTGGGGAACTTGTTCAGCTGGCAGGGTGCTTTGGGAAGCTTCTACTTTTGTGCTTTATTTACTGCTTATTTTTACAAATATGTACAGCTCCTGTGATTTACCTTTCCATTAACCATAGATATGTTTCTTTGCAAAAGGGGAGGTGGTTCTAAAGTATATCACACCAGTGCATCGTAAGTGTGGTTTTAGGAGATATCAACTATCACCCTTCCTCACCTAAATGAAATTATCATAGTTGCTCTGTATTTATGAAGCTGCACTAGGAATATCAATTCACCCTGGATTAAGTATTGGAGGAAGATTTGCAGAGATAATGAGAGTTGGAATGGGAGAATTTTCCATTTTAAGAGTGAAGGATGAATACTGGCATATTTACAGTGCATCTGTGGCTGTTTCAGGTGGGTCCAAAATCTCTCATTTCAAAGCCAGACAGATAAATCAGATTTTGCTGGCATTACCCATGTGAACAAAAGGAGGAAAAAATTGGCCATTAAACCAAGTTCAAATCATATTTTTTGGCTAATTAGACCTACAGCTCTTGGTAAAGATATGAAAGCCAATAAAATAAAAACTGGTCTTGACATACTTGTGAAGATTCACAAAGCATTTCTCGCTACCCTGTTGTTCATGTTGAGCATTATTTATTTGGCATTGCAGGGCCAAATTCTAACCTAATTTGCGACCGTGCAGTTCCACGGACTTTGTCATTCAGCTTTGTGTTATGGCAGAAAGGTCCCACCCATGGTGAATTTGAAATGTAGCTGCAGGCTAAAATCAGTCATCACGTTGCTGCATCTGTACTTACACAGGTGATGGGCTGATTTTCACCTGTAATTCTTATTCCCGTGGTTAGCAAGAGAGTACTTCGGATAGATGTAAGCTAATTGCAACGAAGGTAGAACTTAGTTTTTGAGCTACTTTCAACTGCTTTTCCAGAATATGATCAGCAAATGCTTAACACTGTGTTTCTAACCAGATTTCTGACAGAGGAGCCCTTCCAACCCGTGTAAAGGCTCTTAGCGGGCATCGGTATGCTGCAGTCCATACCTTTAACATATGTGACTACGCAGTCCTCTCCTTTTGCCTTTGCACATTCTAGTATTTGTGAAAACAGTACATGCCTTTTCCTAATTTTGTTTCAGGAGACCTTGACTTTGAGCAGGTTTCTTTGTATACATTATCAGGGCTCAAGGGAAGAATGAAATTAATCCATAACTGGTGCATTGTCATAAATGGGGAAAAGTGTTATTTGTATATTTTTGTAAATATGTAACATTTAATGGCAGTTTTGTAGTGACGTGCTGTTTTTGAGGAAAAAAAAATCAAATATATGTTTGAATATGCTTAATGTAACACTTAACTGTGATTCAATTGCACAATTAATAGCTTAATCAAAAGTCTTGTGCAATATGTAGTGCACACACATAACCAAGTATCTGTTAGTGATCCACAACCAAGTTTTTGGCAACTTTTAATGACGGTGATGAACTGTGCAGTACAGTTTATCACAGTCTCTTTCAGCTTCCAAACATGTAGCAGGCAAACTACTGTATACGTACCTGTGTACTCCACTGCATCCAAAGGTATGCATTTGTCCTGAGAACCTGCACTACAGGTTTTTCTTTAATAAAATTTGGTTCTAAACTATTGGTTGCTTTGTTTTTCTTGTGAAGTATTTAATGGGATTTGCGGAGGGAAAATGGTTTAACCAGTCCCCAGAGTTTGTGTGTGTGTGTTTTGATTTGTCAGTAATTAGCGGCAAATTACTCAACTTCAGTGGCACTGAACTCAAAGGCTGCAGCAAACCTTCATCCTCCTCCACTTTAGCCACTCCACTTCATCCTCCTAATACTGCAGGTCAATTCCATTCCTAGGGAAAAAGGGAAATGTCCTTTTTCCCTTCTAGAAGTGGAGCTGAGCTGCAGTATAATTGGCGTGAGGGTGACACTCTGTGGTGAGACTGAAGCCATGCAACTGCAGTTGAAAAATAAATGTTCTTCTAGAACTCCACTGAATCAAAGGTTGATCATTTCTGTCTAGTTAAAGAATTAAAGAGATCAAGGTTAAAACCTGCTGAATTCCCTGCAATAGAGTGCCATAAACAGAACGAAGCTCTGCGTGTTCTTCTGCCCTGCCCATGTCTTTATTCCAAGCTCTACCATTTTCATTGGCTTGTTCACACACTACTTGCTCCTCATTTATTCTTTTTTTTTTTTTCCTTTATTTACTGCATTGTCTTTTGTTCATCCCACTCTCTTCCTGAAGGGTTGCCTGTGCTGTGCAGAAGCTGCATTCTCCTTGCAAAACTGAGGGGTCTGCAAATCAAAACCTGTCCTTAAGCTGGCTGCATGCAAGGATGGGGCCCTGGCTCTCAAAATCCTGTTCCTGGCAAGTGCTCTCTATCTTTGCGAAGGTCACTGAATTTCTAAAGTCAGGATGTGCCGCGCATCCCTGCAATTTGGACATTCTTCCCTGCTTCGGAGTTTTGAGGTGAGCTGCTACTGGCTTAACTCACATTTAGCATTGGAATACAGTGTATGGTTTGCAGATAGGTGGTTGCTGCTGTGCAGCTTGGCCTTCCCAGGGAAAGCCTGACGCTGGTAAAATTAAAACTTAGTTCTTTTCACTGCCTAACGCCCGCAACAGGGAAGAGCTGAGATGTCGCTAAGTGTTGCGGTTGTGGATGTGCAATGTGAAGTCTCAGTAAACGTCCTACTGGGACAAAGCAGCAACACAAACTATTGTCTGCCAATTTTTTAATTAGCCATAGAAGTTTTATAGACTACAATGAAGTTTTAATGGGACAACGAATGGATTATTTATTCACGGAGGGGGTATATTTTGAGGATCAGAAGATGGGCAATGAGAAGGAAAAATTTCCAAATTATCAGTTTAAACTTAATTTGCTCAGTCTGCCCTAGTTCAGAACTTTCTCATAATCCCTGCTGAAAGACTTAGCAGCCAGAGGAACCCCACGGTATGGGCTATATGATCCTACTCTGTGGGACATCGTGAAAAAATGTCAGGCTGGGTTCAGAAATGAAGGTTAAGGCTTTCCCTACTTGTGTAACTCAGCTAGAAAACATTTTGATGGTTGTCATTTTAGGTTCTCTAATCCTGTATTGTGGCTAGCTGGGACTTTAAACTGCAATTTATCACTAAAAAAGCCGCCTGTTGAAGCTTAAGTGACTGCGTTTCATTTTCCAAATTTAGTGCTCTGATATAAATAAAAGCAAAACCAAAAGAAACCATGAAGTCTGTTCTTTTTAATGATGTTCCGATAGCTCTTTCTGAGGAAAGCTCCTCAGTTGGAAAGGCAGGAGTGAGAACAGCCATGGCCAAGCTGTTCCCATAAATGAGACACCAAATGAAAGTTGCTAATACTTGACCTGAAGGGCTACATTACTTCAGAAACCAATTTCCATGGAAAAAAGAATAAGATAATCACTTCACTTCTGTTTCCTTTGCTGTACTCATCAAAGCCATATTAATTGCTATGCTATTTTGAAGCCTAACTGGTTTCAGCATCATCATAAATTATGTCTCTATAATAAAACTTCTGATTCATAAGCACCAGCCAATATTTTTTCCTGTTTTCCATGAAGACACTGATTTCTTTTCCATTTTTTTTCTTTTTGTGATTTATGCCTTGAAAGATGCTTTGCTTTCATATGAATCCAGCTGCTGTGGTGACAATGTTACAGTACTCTGACCCTCACGGCTTTCAAAAGCTGAAGCAAAACGCTACAAATGCTGCTCAGTATATTTTTAACGTGATAAAAGGATCTGTTCTCACCATTGCCGCATCACACCACAAGTTGACATCCAAAAAAAAATCAGAAAAAGCAGTACATGCTAAAAAAAACAGGTTAAACAAGTAATAATTCCAAGAAATAATTCAGTGACAGCAATTATCAGTCTATTTAAAAATGAAAAATGAAACCAGGAATGAAGCTTTTCATTTAGGTTCAACTCAGGACCCTGTAGCTGTAATTCTACTGAGCTATAATGCTACAAAATCTAATAGGAAAATTATTTCCTTGTCATCAGGAGAGATTATGGAAGAGGAATATCCTTGATGTAATTTAATTATTTCAATTATCTAATGCATAGGGATGGAATGACATTGCATTGTCTTGACCGTAAGACAGATGCTCGCTTTAAAAAATCAAATTGAAAAGAAGGTGATACATTATTTTATAGGAGAGATTGTTTTTGTAACTGCTGGCGGGGAAAATAGTCTTTTATGAATGAAACCAGCTTTATTTATCAACAGCAACGTGGCAGGGGAACAGGGGGAAGCACACGAGGACACTGACCCGGTATGCGCTTCCCGCCTCCATCCACCGTAGACCTGGACCTTTCTGCTTCGGAGCTGGGAGCTCTGTGCTTAATAGCCTTAAGTAATTCTTTTCTGCCATGAAGTTTCTTTATAGTTTATGGACCTGTATAAGCTTTTAGCATCCACAAGATTCTGTGGCTACAAGTTCCATGGGTGAATTAGGCAGTGAGTGAAAGTAGTACCTCTGTGTAGTTGTTTTGAGCCTGCCCCATTGATTTTGATACCCTCAGAGTTTGTACCATTAGTGACGAGGACTGTTTCTACTGCTGATTTTTATAACCTTTTAACATATTCTTTCCCCGCCTCAAGATTTTTTATTCACACTGAAAAGCCCTTATCTTTGTTTTCCCTTTTAATTTAATTGTAAAACCAGTATTCTTTTTCCCTGTATGGGGAGGTTTCTGTACTTTTGGATCTCCTTCTTGCTCTTGTACCATCACCCATAGGGATTTATCTACTCACGACATTCAGTGCCCAGATTGTGGGTAATGTTCTATAGGCCCTAAAGCAGACGATGGACGTATCGGAGATGGTAGGTAGGTGTTTTTCTTCTTTTAGCACTTGTTTGTACAAGTTCCTGTGCACAGCAGTTGTTTTAGTGTTATCTTTATCAACGGGGGTATTTGGTGCCCTGAAGTACAGGTATTATTACATCCCAAGATGCTTTGTTGCTGACAGCTGTGATGTTAGCTCTGTCTTGGTCAGGCAGGGTCTAGACCTATCTACTGAACTTTAGAACACATGGTATTTGCTACGGGATGTTTTTTGCCCTTTTTTTTTTTTTTTTNTTGTTAGTATGCAGTACATGGCTACTTTCTTGGACCTAACTGTTAAAACTCTATGATCATCTCTGGGTGTAGTCAGAGCTATTTTGGTGCTCGTAATTGTCTAGATTGTTTTGTTGGGGTTTTTTTAATTGTTTTCTTCATTTCTTACAGTTCTTTCTACCTTTATCTACATTGAATTTCTTCTAATGTTTTACAAGTGGTAAAGTTGTGAAAGGTATTTTTGGAAATCCTCGTAGTTGGCTTTTAGTGTTACTACCCTGAAAAAATTAGTAACAGCAAATTTTT